>BSBK01006015.1:0-420000 GCA_027943335.1 Chamaecyparis obtusa
CTGAGTAATTTGTGTACCAAAAATTAAAGTGAAATCTAATTAAACCAATTAATCATGTAAAATATAAATAATGAGCCAAGATCCAAAACACATAACATAGAAAACCAATTTTTTATTCTTGAGGCAACTGTATTAAGGAGAAAACCCTGGTGGGGATGATACCCAATAGATAGATGTACTTTATTGAAATTTTAGTTAAGAGAAAAAGAAAAGAACAAAAGAGATATGGACATGCATTCACATACCCACTACTAAGAGCTCACTGATCATAATACAATCACAATTATTTCCCTGAGTCGGGCTCACAGATCTATCATTGATTACAATAGGGTGGACACAGTTCCTATACTGATAGCATCCTTAATGCTGATATAGTTCCATTGAAGTACAATTTCTACCTCCAATATAAAATGCAAATAATATTATATGACCTTCGTACATATATTTTTCTCCTCTCAATTATGAAAAGACCTCTCATTTATACACATTACAAAGATTAAACATCAACTAGGTCTACTAATACCTATTACAATAAAAGATGTAAACATTATGATCAAATCACAAAGTGATCCAAATCGAGTTAACTAAAAATTAGATAGGATCCAAGATATTATCCTCAAAAACACTACAACTTCCCTAAAATAGCTTCATGAATCACAACATATTACTTCACTGATTCGGCCAGGATCTAAATGAAGAAACACCAACATGCCACCAAAATAGAAAATATGATCTACTCAATCAATGTAGACCAATTTCTCAATCATCACAAGATCCAAGAATTCCAACAAGAAACATGAATTCCCTCATAACCTTTGCATCAATTCCATTTTTAAATCCAAGCTCATCTTCAACATTAATAAATAGGAATATTGAAATACAAAACTCTATCATAAAAGAGATAGATTTTTGTACCCTAAATCATTAAAAATACTAACTAAAGATATAACACTAAGTCCCAAACACACCAAAATATTCTTAGTATCTAAATCAATCATACCAATCTTTATCAAAGCAATAACTTAAACTCTTTCACAATAAAAATACTGAATTATTGACACCTAGTAAATCAATCATATATTCCTCAAACTATCACCCAAACTTTAACAAACCTCTCTAAACCAACTACAAACAATTTGAACCATACCTTATGATTGCAACACAAAATATTCAATGTAGCATCTAAGATACTAAAATCTTCTTCACCAGACATACTAAATACTCTAACTATAATAACAATTTGTATGTTGACATCAATGAAAAAACTTTAATGTTAGCACACACAAACACCAAACATTGCTATGCCTCTAGAAAAGATTAGGAAACAATTGATCATTTTAGAGTAGGTTTCTTTGTAATCTAGTCTAGGGACCATTCTTTGATGTCTCATGGCTCTAGTCCATAGCTTTCTATAATTTTAGCTAACCCATCTACCAATATAGTCATCTTAACTTTCACATCATCTTAAGAGAGCAATATTTGTTCCATTCAATATTCACAAATCCAAATAGATTCTTCATTTATTTTTTATTTGTAAACCTTCAAGAGAAAATCCATATTCCAACTTATTCTAGATACCTCCTTGCTCAAAAAGGATGCATATCTTCAAAAGCTAAAATAAGGAATCATAGGAGAGGCTTTCCATTTGTAATAGTCACCATATAATCCTTTGGGTGATGAATATATAGATTATTATCTATACTCCTTAAAATCTTGTCCAAATATACTAAGAAATTATCTTTGAAAAATTTCAAGCAAGGTTTCTCTATTTTCTTTTTATCCAAACCAAAATGCAAAATGCTAGAAAAGAAAGTACAAGTATCTCCACATTAACTATATAATTATAGTCTACATTTAAAAACATTTCATCTAAAACTTGTTGAACCACTCAAATAATGATTTTGTGAGAATGATTCATTATCTCCTACAATCTCCTCTTTGTTATTTCCCCAAGAAAGGCTATTTTCCTTTTGGGGTGTTTAACCTTTAACATAATTTGGGTTTCTATAATAAAAAACAAATATTTCCCATCAATCTCAATACCAGTGCTCCAAGTGAAGGTAGAAACGATCCTAAAATAGACCTATGGATAGTGTCAATGCTAAAGCTCAAGACGTAAACTATATTAGATGAATATAACGTATAGAATAAGGTAGCTCTTTGTTTTAGATGTTGAGGTTTTAAATTATTTAAATTTAGATTTATTGACCCTAAGTCTCTACAATTTTCACCTACCTATCATGAATTTCTAGAAGAAATTAATAATGACTAAATGTAACCTAGAGGAATGTGAAAAAGTTCAAATTTTCATCCTCATCTGGCTCTAGATATTGTAGAGTAAGGGCATCCCTAATAGTCCAATTAGTTAATGGTAGTAGGTGAGTTTGAATTTTAAATGTTGTGTATGAAATTGCATGCACAAAAGATGGAAAAAAAGGAAGAAAGTTTATCATTCTTCATTAGATTGATTGTAACTTGTGTATGCAATAGGAAGAGAATATTTTTGTGTTCTGTGTGATTTAGATAATATTGTAGAAACAACTATATTGTTTCACTGAGTGAGCATTGATTGCTCCAACTCTTAGTGATCAAATTGTAAGAGATCTTACAACCTCCATGTGTTTTGGGTGTATCCCTAGAGTGATGTAAGTTAGGTTTTAATTTGTAGTTCCAATCATTAGATTTATTCCTGAGTTTATAATTTTTATTTTAGATTTTTAGTTTTATTTGTAAAAGTTATTTTCAGATTTGAAATAGAAAGAATCTTTCACATCTCTATCTTTTTGTTCTATCTCTAGTTAAATTTTTATTCTACTATGCATTCACAATGATTGGGAAAGATTGGAGTTTGTAATTTTTATATGATTTGCCATATTTTGAGAGTTTAGTTTCTAGTTGGTATTCAGGGCATTTTTCTATGTTTCCAAAATTTAGAGTGATTTTAAATTCTTTACATTAGGGTCACTAGAGAAAAAATAGTTGAATTATTTCTTGAAATATTCCTAGTGAAGTTGGCTCCTCAATAACACAAAAAAAATTATTAGAGCTGCCACTTTCTAGAATTTCATCTACGAGCTTCCCAATTTTTGGAATTGTCCCATCATTTTTTCCATCACTAACACTTTCACTAAGATCTCTTAACTATTGCCACTAATTATGGCTAGGCTAACAAATACTCTAGGCATTAATGAGAATGGATTAATCACTAATAAAAAAGGTGTTAACAATGAATAGCTATGATTAGATAATTTTATATTAATATTCTATATTAATATATATATACTTGATAATATTACATATTTATGTATATCTAATATTATCAATATACTATATATATATATATATATATATATATATTTAATAATATAACTAAGCCTTATATATATATCGATCTGCACTATTGATGTGATATGATATTATCATATCAATAATACATATTGTTAATATGTATTATTGATACGATAATACATACCAATTAATATCGACTGCTATACCAAGTACCGACTATGATATATATCAGATGCCATATTGACTGTTATGCATATCGGCCACCATACCGACTGTTATATATATATATATATATATATATATATATATATATATATATATATATATATATATATATATATATATATATATATATATATATATATATATATATATATATATATATATATATATATATATATATATATATATATATATATATATATATATATATATATATCGGATATCGTATGCAATATGTTATATGATTGTTAATTCATATAACATACTGCACGGTATACATATCTTACAATATGTATATCGTGCAGTATGTTACCCGTGGCTTATATAATACAAAAACATACGATACTGCACTTTACATATATCGTAGTTACAATATATGTAAAGTGTAGTCTTTAATATTCGATTATCAGTAAAGGTAATTTGTTATGAAAGGGCATCGGTATTGAAGGTACGTGACTCATTTATGAGTCACGTCTCCTTCTATGTGCAAAGACATATATATATATATTGATAAATATTTTTGTATTTGAGATGAATTATATACAGCAGGTCTGAATAAGGATTATCATATACAAAAATCAAGAAAAATAATAATATAAAACTAAAGTTTATTGTAATTTCACATGGTATCAGAGCCAGGTTCTGAAATTTAAAGAAATTTAATAAACTTAAGATATTATAAAATGGCAAACATGATCAGATTTGAGGACAGACTTGTAGGGGCTGATAACTTCCAATCATGGAAGATAAGAATCATAATGCTGCTAAAAGAGAATAAAGTTGAAACTTTTATTAAACCAGACAAGGTTAAGCCAGAAGCGGAACCCGATCTATCAAATTGGAATGAAGGGAACGACAAAGCCATGAAGATAATTATCGATGGGGTCAGAGATCATATTGTACCAATCCTATCCAAATATGATAAGGCATATGAGATGTACAAGGCATTGGAGAAAACATATGAAATAAATAATGCTAGCAAGAAACTAGCTTTGAAAAGAGAAATGAACCAGATTAGTATGAATAAGAATGAGAAAATAAATGCATACTTTCTAAGGGTATCAGCATTAAGAGATCAACTTTCACTACTAGGCCATGAAATTGATGGAAAGGAACTAGCCTTAATTGCTCTAGATGGACTACCTGAATCTTGGGAAACCTTTGTTGCTGGTATAAGTGCTAGATCCAAGTTTCCAAAATTTGATCGATTAAGAACAGATTGTCTTCAAGAAGAATCAAGGTTAGATAAAAGAGGATTAAAGAAAAAGATCAATGATGAAGAAAATCATGCACTAAATGTAAATACTCACAAGAAGAAGAAATTCAAACATTTCAGAAAGAAGAAATTCAATACGGAGTATCCCAAAAGAGACCTATCTCATGTTAAATGCTTTAGGTGTGACAAACCCGGACATGTTGTAACAAATTGTCCTTACAAGAATCATCAAGCCTCTTTTACCAAATCCAAGAAGAAGCCCAACGAAGAAATCAAGAAGGAGCAATTTGTACTCTACTCTGCACTCTCAAATCAAGTTCCAAACAAGAACATTTGGGTTATTGATAGCGGTTCCTCACGTCACATTACAGGGTTCAAAGAACTACTAGAAACCATGTCAGAAGAATATGATGAAGAGGTAACCATTGGAGATGACTCCTCTTATCCAGTAAGAGGCATTGGGACATGCATAATCAAACTAAAGACCGGTATCTCAATTCAACTCACAGGAGTCCTATTTGTCCCAGGAATCAAGAGAAACCTTTTATCCATATCGGCACTTGAAGATAATGGGTATAGAGTAACTTTCATGGATGGCAAAGTAAAAGCATGGCCTAAAGGTTTAACCTTCAAACAAGCTAATACCATAGGAAGAAGACAAGGGTGCTTATATGAATTAAATACTGATATAAATCAAGTCTTAGTAAATGACATTTCAAATTTAAATGAAGTATGGCATAGAAGATTAGGACATTTAAATTATAAAACTTTATCTTCTATGGAAAATTTGGTTAATGGATTACCAAAACTTAAACAATATCATTCTGGTGCATGTAAAGGGTGTGCACTAGGCAAAAACACAAAAGGAACATTTCAAATTAGTGTAAGAAGAACTAATGAGGTTTTAGAATTGATACATTCAGATTTATGTGGACCCATGTCTGTTTCTTCAATAGGAGGCTGCAAATACTATATAATCTTTGTTGATGACTTCTCACGAAAGACCTGGATTTACTTCCTTAAGTACAAAGAATCTGAGGGAGTACTAAGTAAGTTTAAAGACTTCAAATCTATTACTGAAAATCTATCTGGAAAGAAAATTAAAATTTTGAGAACAGACAATGGAAAAGAATACACATCTGAAATATTCAAACAATTTTGTAAAGAGGCTAGGATTAAGAGGGAGTACACCGTACCTTATAATCCACAACAAAATGGGGTAGCTGAAAGAAAGAATAGAACTATTATTGAGGCCACCAAAGCAATGCTTCTTGATCAAAACCTTGATACCTCTCTTTGGGCAGAAGCATCAAATACAGCCGTATACATACAAAATAGATGTCCACACTCACACATTGAAAATAAAACTCCTGAAGAAGCATTCACAGGGACAAAGCCTGATATAAGTAATCTTCGAATATTTGGATGTCCAGTCTACATTCATGTTCCTAAGGAAAAGAGAACAAAGTTAGAACTGTCTGGGAAGAAAGGTATCTTTGTAGGATATAGTGAAACCTCAAAAGCATATCGTATTTATATACCTGGGCAGAACCTTGTTGAATTAAGTAGAGATGTAATATTTGAGGAAGATACAGCTTGCTCTAAAAGTATAAATTCACAAGAGCAAGAGACTTTTGTTCCATCAAAAGAAAACACTTCACAGGAAACTCAAAAGGAGGACTCTGAGGAAGAAGAAAATGATGAAAATCTATCCACACTAGAAAATCCTAAGAAGAGACCACTTTGGGCCACTAAACTCATAGAAGAAGGAAAGACTCTTGGTGCTCCTCCAGGAACAGTCAGAGAAAGAAAAAGGCCTTCCATATTATCCAGCTATGCAACACTCATGAGTGAACTCTCTAACTTAGAACCTACAAATGTATCTGATGCAATTCAACAACAAGTATGGGAGGATGCAATGATAGAAGAATATCAATCTATCATAAAGAATGATGTGTGGGATATTGTACCAAGACCAAAATCAAAATCTTTGGTATCATCTAAATGGTTATTCAAAATCAAACATGCAGCTGATGGTAGCATTGAAAAGTACAAAGCAAGATTTGTAGCAAGAGGCTTCTCTCAAAAGGAAGGGATTGACTATGAAGAAACATTTGCTCCTGTTGCACGTTACACATCTATTAGAACAGTTCTAGCCATTGCAGCTACCAAAGGTTGGAAAGTTCATCAAATGGATGTTAAAACAACCTTCTTAAATGGAAGTATTGAAGAAGAGGTATACTTAGAACAACCTGAAGGATTTGAGATTCATGATCCTAAAACACATGTATGTAAGTTGAAGAAAGCAGTATATGGACTTAAACAAGCCCCCAGAGCTTGGTATGCTAGAATAGACAGCTATCTAACAAAGTTAGGATTTTCCAAAAATGATGCTGATCCAAATCTATACTTCAAGGTAAACAAAGGTGATATGTTGATAATCATATTATATGTTGATGATTTACTGATTACAGGGGAAGAATATTTGATTCAACAATGTAAGAAAGACTTAGCCAAAGAATTTGATATGAAGGACTTAGGTCTTCTACACTACTTTCTTGGTCTAGAAGTTTGGCAGAAATCAGACTATATTATTTTGAATCAAGGCAAATATACCCTTGATATCTTGAAGATATTTGGCATGTTGGATTGTAGACCCATGTCTTCACCCATGGAAATAAATTTTCATAAACTAAAGGAAGCAACATCAGAATATCCTTCTGCAGATATCTCTTTATATAGACAATTAATAGGATCTCTAATGTTCTTAGGGAATACCAGACCTGAAATTTGTTTCTCAGTAAACACATTAAGTCAGTTCATGTGTGATCCCAAAGAAATTCACTTTACTGCTGCTACACATGTATTGAGATATCTCCAAGGTACATTAAACTATGGACTCAAGTATGATAGGACATAATTAAACCTTCATGGGTTCACTGATTCAGATTGGGCTGGAAGTGTGATTGATCGTAAAAGTACCTCAGGATGTTGTTTTAGCTTGGGATCAGCTATGGTGTCTTGGATCAGTAGAAAACAATCTTCAGTAGCTCAAAGCTCTACAGAGGCATAGTACATTGCAGCTTCAATGGCAGCTAAAGAAGCAGTATGGCTTAGGAAACTACTCAGTGGACTATTTGGTAAAACTCTACCACCAACTACTATCTTCTGTGACAATCAAAGCTGTATCAAGTTATCAGTAAATCCTGTATTTCATGATAGATCAAAGCACATTGAGATTCCTTATCACTATGTTCGTGATATGGCAGAAAGAAAGGTACTCCAGTTGGAATATGTTTGTACAGGAAATCAAACTACTGATATTCTCACCAAAGCTCTTCCAAAGGTGAAAATTGATCACTTTAGGAAAACTCTTGGTATGATTGTAATATGATTTTATATATAATATATAAATGTTATTTTATGGGCTCATCCATCCTGTGGACATTTCTAGAGGTGACGACTTCTTAGATAATGAACACTTGTATTTGATTACGAGATGACGATCTTGTAATGTGGTGTTGTTATGGTAAACAGATTATCTGTTAGTGCACATACCATAATGAGGTTATATAAAATATGATATAATGTTATATTTAATATATCCTTGTATCACTATTACTGTGATACAAAATAGGTATCAGTTGTTGATTCCTCATATCGTTGTGATATGGAAATAGGTATCAGTTGTTGATTCCTCATATCTTTAGGATATGGAAACTAGGTGTCACAATGCATGGTGATTCCTCATATCTTTAGGATATGGAAACTAGGTGTCACAATGCATGGTGATTCCTCATATCTTTATGATATGGAAACTAGGTGTCACAATGAATGGTGATTCCTCATTTCAAATGAAAATATGATGCTAACATAAAGTGAAAATTATCTTATCTAGCTAAGAGGGAGTGTTAACAATGAATAGCTATGATTAGATAATTTTATATTAATATTCTATATTAATATATATATACTTGATAATATTACATATTTATGTATATCTAATATTATCAATATACTTATATATATATATATATATATATATATATATATATATATATATATATATATATATATATATATATATATATATATATATATATATATATATATATATATATATATATATATATATATATATATTTAATAATATAACTAAGCCTTATATATATATATCGATCTGCACTATTGATGTGATATGATATTATCATATCAATAATACATATTGTTAATATGTATTATTGATACGATAATACATACCAATTAATATCGACTGCTATACCAAGTACCGACTATGATATATATCGGATGCCATATTGACTTTTATGCATATCGGCCACCATACCGACTGTTATATATATATATATATCGGATATCGTATGCAATATGTTATATGATTGTTAATTCATATAACATACTGCATGGTATACATATCTTACAATATGTATATCGTGCAGTATGTTACCCGTGGCTTATATAATACAAAAACATACGATACTGCACTTTACATATATCGTAGTTACAATATATGTAAAGTGCAGTCTTTAATATTCGATTATCAGTAAAGGTAATTTGTTATGAAAGGGCATCGGTATTGAAGGGACGTGACTCATTTATGAGTCACGTCTCCTTCTATGTGCAAAGACATATATATATTGATAAATATTTTTGTATTTGAGATGAATTATATACAGTAGGTCTGAATAAGGATTATCATATACAAAAATCAAGAAAAATAATAATATAAAACTAAAGTTTATTGTAATTTCACAAAAGGCTCTAATTTCTTAGTCAATATCAACTTCAAAGACTAAATGAAATAAAAATTTGAAATCAAATTCTCATAACACTGCCACATGCTACTATTTCCTTGCCATTTTCCAACTCCTTTAAATTATCTCATGCTTTGCGCCATCCCAAACCATTTCATTGAAATTGATTAAAAATGTTGTTTCTAACTTTTTCCTCTAATTATAGCCAAATAGACAAACATTTGATGAATAGATAAGAGAAGATCAAACATTAACACTAGTGAATCGCCTTTCTTAGTCTGTATTAACTTTGAAAACTAGAAAAAAAAAGCTAGATTTCCAAATTTTAATTTAAATTCTCATAAGAAACATGCATGAATGAATATATTAAGAAATTCTCGCTATATTATTCAAAATAGATCCATTACATTATGCTAAAAAAAGACACTGCATGAACCACAAACCATAATCTACTTTGATTAGAATAACCTCTAACTATCACAAATCTCTAATTCCATAGAGACCATTTCAAAGATCAAATGCCAAATGAATTTCACCCTTCTCACAATAGTGGCTCTCCTAGGACAATTTCAACGTAAAAAAAACAACTAGATTAACATTATGAAAGATTTTCTACAATATGTCAAAACTTGAAAATTAATTTTGAATTCAAATTCTCAAAAAAATAGACATGGATGGGTTTTAAAATTTCTCACTATCTTTCCAAATTAATCGAGTACATCATCTTCCTATAATTGACATCTTAATCCAAAACTTCCTAAAATCTAAACAATTGTTTAAAATTAAAAAGAACTTTATCTCATTGAATATGATATTTTTTTATTTACTTGATAGTGGAATCAGAAACATTAATGATCAATAAAATATTTTTTGACTGATTTTTTTTTCAACTATTTTTTAATAAGTCTTCGTACAAGATATGCTTGAAATGGATTATAATTTTTTTTCTTTAATTGATTAAATATATATAGAGAATAAGTTAAACCATCAAATAAATTATTTAAGAGAAATCTAGATATAATTTTGTAGTCTTTATATTAAATTGGTTTTATTAAGTATAATAGAAAGATTTTAGCACATTTATTTTTATACAAATGTATTTAAAATGTTTATGTTTAGAAATGTTAAATTTTTGTAAAGTAAAGTTGAAGTAACATTTCATTTTTTTAAATTTTACTACCAATGATTAATAATTATTATTGAAAGTGTTTACTAATATGTAGTTCTATTGATAATCATTAAGTTAAAGTTTTAAGAATTAGCCTACATAAAACCTATTCAAAATGACAAAATTATTAAAACTATAGGAAATTGATTTATGTGTATGGAAACAAATAGTTGTTTATGTGAATATAGTCCCATTTCTATTTAAAAAATATAAATGATACATATTCACAAAAAAGAAACCAGGAGATACAAGCATAACCATAAACACCGACGGAATCCAATGACAACCCCTTTCAAGATGTGTGTGGAAAGTCATTAGTGTTGTTTGGGCTTTAGAGATTTCAGTCCCATTTGGCAAACAAGTGTCCAAATTTATTGAGAGAAAACCCAAGGACAAAACACCTGGCCCCACAAATCTCATATACACTTGAAACCTTGCGATGTGCCTTTACTGAGAGGCTAGTGGACAAAAAAATGTCGAGCATAGATGCAAAGTGGCATGGAATAAGCTTTCATTTGCTCTCTTTTTCCCTTTGAAAATAAAATAAAGAATGTACTAAAATAAAAAAAACTTTTAATAAGCATAAAAATTTGTGCTTGAGTTCTTAAATGACAATTGGTGTAGTGGGTGTCTTATATTAGTACAGTTCGGCATGTGGATTTTGTAGTATTTGTAGTTTAATGGGTAGCAAGTTCTAGGAAAGGGTGTTCTGGATGTTCTGAGTGTGCATGGAACTTAAATTAGGTTGGGCCATTTGAGAGAGGGCTTTATAGATTGTGGTTATTTTTTCTTGGAAGTTCATTGATTTGGGGCATTTCAAGGAGCCCTTGTGATTTTGTAAGAAAAGTTCTTTAGAAGGTTATTTTGTGTTGGTCATGTTGAGCTCTACTGAGGGTGTACATTATAGAGGTGAGTGTTTTGATAGATATTTTTATTGCTTCAGCTTTTAGTTTCATTGCAATGGATTATCCTTTGAGTGTGCAAGTGGATCTATGGGAGATATATTATATTGTGCCCAATTTCTGGTGTTACTTCAAATCCACAAAGTATTCATATATTTCAGCATTATCTCCTCTCTGGAGAGTAGGCTTGCCAAGCTCGGTCATAATAGACGTCTTAATTTTTAAAATAAACATTAGAACATTTTAAAGAAGATTGGATCTATGTATCTCTTTAGTCTACAATTTACCTTTACATTATGTATCTCTTTAGTTTGCAATTTACCTTTAGAGTATGTGTCTATTTCGTCATCTATGTTGTTGGCATTTTACATGCAATATGAGTTGGCTATTATAGATTTGTATTTACAAACTCTGTATCTGCCATGCCATTCCATGAATATGATATGGTTATTGGGTTCATTTTTCTTCTCATTTGCCAAAATGCATGTGAAAATATAGCCATGCTCCACAAAATATTGTGATTGACTGAAGTTTGCAATGTGTTAAGTTTAACTCCTTTTTGTTAGACTGTAGTAACACCGTTAAGTTTAATTACAGACTTGGGATTTTGAGGGATTGTTCATTTTTTAAGGCTGGTGAGAGGGATTGTTCAACCATAAATAGCAAAAATTATGTTCAACCATACTTAGTTGAACATAATTTCTGCTATTTTTGAGTGCAAGGCTGATTCACTAGTTTAAGAATGAATAGTCCCTCTCACCAACCTTAAACAATGAACAATCCCTCAAACTCCCAAGTCTATAATTTGTGGGTCAAACCAATCAATCAAGAAAGTAATCTTTTGTCCAGAATACCTTCCTGCAAGAAGTTGGATGGATCACTTCAACCTCAGCATCCATGTTTCCCACTTCTTTTGACAACACTAAATATGTCATAACACAATGTTGATAACATGACAATATTAAATATAACATGACAACATTAAATATAACATGACAACACTACAATATGTCATAACTAATTATGGTTGAATTAGTCTCGCCACTTTTTGTTTTTCTCAATGAATTTTGTTTAATTTTGGGATTGTTGTGGCTCATGAACTCTCAAGTATGAGTCTAATAGACTTTACAAATGTAGAAAGCTACATTATTTGTATTTTTATGATATAATTATGGTTGAAGCTCCCAAAAGGCTTCTTGGTTGATATAATAATGATGAACGTCTACAACAGATAAATGGTGTTGTTCATTTTTGGCATGGACATGCTTGGGCTAATGGTTGTAGGTTGATTATTAGTGATGAATATATTGAGAGTATATTCACAATAGTGGTGAATGTATGATTATTATAATCACATGATTATATGTTATAATATTTATGTAATAAATGTAGTAAAGATGGTGCAGTGCATTATTGATATAGGCTTGCTGGATCTTGTCAATGTGTCGAACTATCAATGTGGTGGTGGGTAGTGCTTGTTGAAGACTTCATGGACACAAAACAACCCTAGATGACAATTTTGGTGCTGCCCAAATAGAAAAAAGGTTGCTAACGTGTATATATTTAATGTTTGTAATGTAAATATTATTTATTATAATATAAGAACTAATGTAGATTGGGCATCATAGGGAAATAATGGCTATGGATACTTTAGTTGGGTCAATGACAACTCATCTACATCTATCTACCCATCTCCACTTATCAGCGATGAAGGATTTGAGTGTAAAACGTGTCAGACTAGGGAAAATGCAGAAATTATATTTTTACAATGCCTTCTATGTATTGTAATCGCACATCTTTGTTGCAGCTATATGCAAAGATGAGCTTAGGAATTAGTCAGTTTAGTATTTTCATATTGTAACTAGTATTTTAATATAGATATGGCGTAACTTCTCTTTGCATCAAGTGCACATATATATGGTTTCCATATTTTTTTACAATAAATCTTCATGTTTATGGCTCAGGTGAGCCCCAATCTACTATTAGTCACATGATTTAATGTTAGTGTTTTCTTGGTCATTGCTTTGTAGGATTCTAACCCAGGTTTGTAGAGAAATTTTGAGGGTAACAAAGATATATCATGTATGTACTCATTTAATTGGTCATGTTTTGATCTTGACAAGCGTGGATCATTCAGGTAAGATTAAAAGGAGGTCATAGAAGGTAATAATAATTAATAAGATTTAAAAAAAAAAACTCATACAAAAGTTAGCAGTTGAATGTACTTCATTGGTGTACTAACAAAAGCACAAAGTCATCGTATGCTCTATGTATCCAGTGTCCACAGACAAAAACATGAGTTTGGGCATGAGAGAGTGTCAAAGACTCATCAGATTATAACACTATATCTGCATTATGTAAATGAGGAATACCTCATTCAAGTTGTAATTTCATATCTACATTATGTAATGAGGAATGCCTCATTCAAGTTGTAATTTCATATTTCCTAATGAGGAATGCTTCATCCATTTAATTGTAATCTTATTTTTTGGGGCAAGACCTGAGGTTTTCTCCACCCGACTCTTTCCTACCATTGCTCCTATTGAGCCGGGTTGGCAACATTTAAAAAATAAATAAATAATAAAATGAATGGCTTGTTTATAATGATGACTTGTCTATTTTGGAGTTTGTTATTTTATAAATTTGTATAGGAATTTTTTTTTATAAAAAAGTTATACAAAATGTTAAATTTTTTAAAAACTTATAAACATAATTTTATTTCAAAAGATTATAAAATTAACCTTGAGAGAAAAATAAAATAAATATTTAAAAATGCCTAGAAAATGTGAAAAACATAATTACATTTGAAAAATTCACAAAAAAGTTATACAAAATGTTAAAAATTTTAAAAACTTATAAACATAAATTTATTTCAAAATATTATAAAATTAATCTTGATAGAAAAATAAAATAAATATTCAAAAAAACCTACAAAATTGAAGTCTAGACACAAAAAAAACAATTTTGAACCCTTAACTTTGTAATTTGACCACCTATCTGAAACCAAATTAACAAAATTTCCATATTTGAGCCACATGTTCTCAAATTTAAATGGGTAGAGGCGAGGCTTATCTTCCCCCAAACTATCCATCTGAATTGGAAAATGATCAGAACCTAAGGTTGGAGATATGGATGCTTTTAAATCAAATGGGAAGATTGTGAGATCTCCTCTGAATAAAAATTTGTCCAATTTTTCTAAAATATTGTTGAGTCCTAGTCTTCTATTTGACCAAGTGTATAAATCATTTCAAGTTCTATCTCCAATAAGTTTTTTGATTGTAACCAATCCTTGAAGTCAATTTGGGATTGTAATATTCGAAGAGAACCTACCAATTTATCAAATGAGTGCATAATGGCATTGAAATCACTCCCCAAAACAAAATTACCTTCCGACCATTTTGAAAAGCATCTGCTAAGCTCCTCCCAAACTTCCATTTTATTCCTTCTAATAATTGGGCCATATACATTCCCAATGTGGAAATTAAGATTGGATCCTAGGCTTCTGATTTTTCCCCGTATCTAGTTTGAACTATTCTTTAAATGCAAGTAAGATGAATGTCTTGGATTCCATATAATAGCCATACCACTTGAGGAACCTATAGGTTCAATCCCTTAAATGTTACAATCACCAAGAGACTTGGTGAAGTTAAATAATTATTCCTACTACAAGAAAAATAAAAAAAGTTTTCAATTTGATAAAGTTTTGACTAAGTTAACATGGTCAAACCTGAGAGTTTTTGTATTCTGGAAAATTTGTAGAAGAAAAATTATAATTAATTATTTACTTGGAAAAAAATTATGAAAAAATGTGTCACATCCGGACATGAGTCTAATATTTATATCTTGAATCTTGTAAAAAAAATCATTTGATTGTGTTTAAGGTGGTCAGACATACACCTACTTCTTATTTTTTCCTAAAATTTTCGTACAACTACATTGAAATTTGAAATTTTCAACATATAGAATAATTAGTTTTCAAAAAAGGCCTAGTATCTTAGAAACTAAATTCAATTTTCTACAAATTCTCTTCTTACATATTTTTGATATAATATTTATAACTTGTTCAAATTTTTATGTCAACTTGCCTAAACCTGATTTTTTGAATTTTCATTGGCACTTAAGGGCCTAGTTTGGCATACCATGATCTAGCACATACCCTAAAAGTTTTGTTGATTTCAGATACGAATCTACCTAAAGATTGTACTCCCTTCAATGTCTATGTGAGATCTTTCTCAAAAACACTCCAACAATGCAAAAGGAGACTGGGATGAAATCAATCAGGACTCGGAGCTTTGTCTGGAGCAATTTTTGAAAGATTTTGCAGAATATCACTTTTGGAAAATTTATTTGTTAACATTTCATTGTCTTCATCAGTTATAATCTTAGGAATATCAATCAACATGTCATCTTGAGCATTGAAAGGGGATCTCTCTGAATGGTAAAACAACTTTGAACAAAAAAAATACTATTTCCTTATGAATCTCTTTTTGATCTTGAAGGACTCCCTCATAGTTAAAAATCTGGTGAATCTTGTTGACACTCCTCTACTGTATGGTACTGGAATGAAATAACTTGGTATTTTTATCTCCTATTTCCAACCAAGTTTCTCTAGATTTTTGTTTCTAGAAGATTTATTCTTTGTCTAGAATATCTTCTAGGTCTCTTAGCAAGACTTTTCTGAATCAAAGAGATCCTGGCTCATCCTAGACTGCATGATGATTTCATTCAAGTCCTTAAGCTTTTTCACAATCTCTAATTTTGAAGAGAAAATATTATTAAAGTGGGTTGTATTCCAGATAATTAAATTCTATCCAATAAATTTAAGTTTAGACACAAAACAAAACAATTTTGAACCCTTAACTCTGTAATCTAACCACCAATCTAAAACCAAATTAACAAAATTTCCATATTTGAGCCACATGTTCTCACATTTAAATGGGTAGAGGGGAGGCTTATCTTCCCCCAAACTATCCATCTGAATTGGAAAATGATCAGAACGTAAGGTTGGAGATATGGATGCTTTTAAATCAAATGGGAAGATTGTGAGATCTCCTCTAAATAAAAATTTGTCCAATTTTTCTAAAATATTGTTGAGTCCTAGTCTTCTATTTGACCAAGTGTACAAATCATTTCAAGTTCTATCTCCAATAAGTTTTTCGATTGTAACCAATCCTTGAAGTCAATTTGGGATTGTGATATTCGAAGAGAACCTACCAATTTAACAGATTAGTGCATAATGGCATTAAAATCACCCCCCAAAACAAAATTACCTTCTGACCATTCTGAAAAGCATATGCTAAGCTCGTCCCAAACTTCCATTTTATTCCTTCTAATAATTGGGCCATATACATTGCCAATGTGTAAATTAAGATTGGATCCTAGGCTTATGATTTTTCCCCCTATCTAGTTTGAACTATTCTTTAAATGCAAGTAAGATGAATTTCTTGGATTCCATATAATAGCCATACCACCTAAGGAACCTATAGGTTCAATCCTTTAAACGTTGCAATCACCAAGAGACTTGGTGAAGTTAAATAATTATTCCCTACTCATTTTTGTTTATTGTCAATGAACAACCTCAACTTTGGATGATAGAATGTAGTGTTTAACCACTCGCTTCTTGTTAGGGGCATTAAGACCCCTAACATTCCATGATAGGATTTTCATTATGACTTGGGAAGGATCAACCCCTTCCCAACTTGTATGTTTTTTCTTTTTTGATTAGTAAAAGGCCGAAGCCAAATTTTTTTATTAATTTATAAATCAAAGTTACATAAAAAACCCCACTCTATGCAGGCGCCGGTAGGAAAGAGTGGAATTGAGAAAACCTCCAGCCATGCCCAGGACCATAGTCCAAAAAAGGATACAAGACATTTTTGGTGGGCATACCCACCATAATTTATACAGTATAAACCTAAACCCTGCTTAAAACAAGATTGTTCTGATACATTGTGTTCATTGTAAGGTCCTTGTGCATTTTCAACTTGGTGTCGTTCTCAATTTTCTAAAGTTGCTCTTGTGTATGAGCCTGATATTATCTACAAAAACCTCCCTTGGTAGCTTATCTATGAGATGCTTCCAAAAATTGATATTTGAACCTGTCATTTCATGGGTCTAGCTACTATCCTTGTTATAAAGTCTACATAAAGTTTGTTAATCCACACTTTGGAAAGATAGGAGAGATAATTAAAAAGAGATGAAAACTTTTCTATAGACAGAAAGATAATCCTTTACCTATGATACATGTATCGAAAAGGAATTGTAGTCTAGAAAGTGCTATCTTCATATATTGCTAAACATACCTCCCATATATCATTGCCTTAAATGAAACTCCCTTTGACACTAGATGTTTCATCATAGAAGAGAGAAAAAAAATGTGTTTTGTAACATACATTTAAATATGGGACAGCCATACTCCTTTTTTTGGAGGGAAAATAAAAAGTGGGCATAAAATCTAATTATAAAACTAGAACTATCAGACTGGATATAAACATCATTACTGTAATCTACTTAGTTAAAGATAAGTTTTGTATCCAATTATTAAAACAAGTTTAAAATTCATAGAAGTGCCTGTATCTCAATAAAAGGGATATTATACCCTCATTATTGAACATTTGGAGAATAGAAAATCTGGTTTTAACAAGACTTTTAAGCCTTGGACAATGATCCCAACTAATTCTAAGCTAATATTTCCTACCATATCATGGAAAAGGGATTATTATTTTCAATATTTATGAGGGTGATGAGCCTTTCAAATAGAATTACTTTGATAATCATTAATATCAATTGTTTTAGAGTTCATAATGATAGACAGGAGTAACACGGTACGTTCTTGAATCCATACTATACATAACATATTCAGTAGGCTCTCATGCAACTTTTATATGTCATAAGTACATTAGATACAAAACATTCTTATGCAAGTATTACCACATAAACGACTGCTAACATTGATTGCCTTTAACTGAGAGTTTTCTCAGTTTAGTTTATATTTTCAGGCCATATATTTTAAGTTAGGGGTGTGTATTTGAGATCACATGTTTTAGTGCTAATTACTGATTAAGTATTAGGGGTGAGATAATAACTTATTGTTTAAAAAATACATCAAATTGTTATGCATACTTGACTGGGAAAGGAAAACCTAGATTCTAAGCTACAAATGTGGTGCTAATGTACCACCAAGTATCTTTTAGCTGATTTGGTATAGAAAATTGGAAGCTTACTTCCTGACAAGGTATGAGAGTTATCTAATATGATAGCCAATGGTAAAGTTGTTATTAATTTATACCTTGAAAGTCTGTTTCAATGATAACATTGGTATTTGAACATACTCCTACAATTCATCTGTAGATTAAAAGCTCTAAAGCACAATTGATATAGATGCACTATCCATATAATGACCCTCTTCTCCTACATGTAGATGTCATTTTGTATTCTCATAGTGAGGCTCTTCTTCATTTAACTAGAGATCAATAAGAGATTTGGTTCCAATTTCTGCAAGAGTCTCTATCTCTATAAATCTGACTTCACCAAAGTGCCAGTAATTAAAGAACCATCCTTCCTTCTCTAGTTTTTGGAGGTGGAAGAAAAATGTCAAAAAGGTTGAATTTCGAATGACTATGTCCTTTCTTTCCTTGAATACTTCCATGTTTTGGGTCTCAATAAGGGATGAGGAGGTGCAAAAGGATGCCCTATCTAGGATAACTGATTTGTCTGTAGTATGATCCCTTTTGAGTAATAGCAATGCTCTATCTAGATTGCCTAGAAATCTAGGCTTAAAAATTTTGTGGCATAGATTCCAAATTTCCTGTCCATGTAAACCCCAATAAGAAATGATTTCTACAAACATAGAAGAGATACTGGATAGAAGTCTATAGCTATCCTCTAGGTTGATGAATTCTGGTCCTAAGATTTAGAGAACAACTCTGGTAACAAGAGGGTGCTTACTAATTAACATTTTTCTGACATATTTTGGCAAAATTTTGCCTTTAAAGGCCAACTGACCCTTTTTACATGTGAGTGTAATAGAGGTTTTCATGTTGCTCTGCACTTATAAGGTTAAGCAGGGCCAGTGAAAAAGTAATGGGATCATGTATTATATATAAGGTTCATCTACAAATACCCTGACTATTGGGTGACTGTGATTGTTCTAGATTCCTCAGGGACATGAAACGTCTCTTATATTTGTGAAAATAATATAAGATTACTTCCTCCTTTGGTTACTTAGTCGATTAATATTATCATTAAGACAAAAACATGTTAGGGTAATGCTTAGATCAAGTTTTGATATCTGTTAAAGGGTTATATGACTAGAATTCTTGTATTCAAATAAAACAGAGAGGAGATAACTTAAGGCTATATTTAAAGCCTAAAACCACTGGCCCTGCCTTATGCAAAGTTTAATACTTAACCTTTAATATGCTAGCTGCATTTTGTTTGATATATTAACCAGGAGGGGAAAGTAATTGTATATTCTGAAATCCTCATTCAATATCAAAAGATATTCTTCTTGCTTATACTACTACACTACTACTCAGAAACCATAGTCTATGCATTGTGAATTTCATTAGATACTATTTTAACTAATTTATCCATGGTGAAAGATTTTCACTACTGCATCACAAGAGATATATCTATGGATTAATATATATGGATAGTTAGCCAAGATACCATTACTAAATGAAGGGGACTTCCTTGTGCACAGACAAGATTTTACTATAAACTGTATCATATTATTATATACCCATGAGTCTCTATACATATTTTGTAGGAGAATAGAGTTTGTAAATTAAAATAAGATTTGATAAACACATGATACTTAGATAGGATCGATACTATCTATAGTCCTTTAGCATATGTGACATAAATATTGTAAGCTTATAGACACAGACTGTATTTTTTGAATACCCTTTAATGACTACTACTGTATATGTGATACCGATTTACATGACAACCCTGATGGTCTATCTTGTAGTACTAGATTTATATCAAATATCATATCCAAAGTTAAAATACTATTCTATAAGATATCAAAAAGGTGGTAATAATGTATGAAGTTTAGATGTCACCAACTTTGTAAACCTTAGCGCACTTCCAGCTGGTCTTCCCCTTAACCATGACAATTATGCATTTTGCTTCAGGTTCGGCTTTCTTTTTGTACTGGGTACATCATTGAATCACTAGAGTCAATATGTGTAACTTTGTTGCTTCTACTTTTTCTAGTTCACCCAGGATATCAAATCCCTCATTCCTCCAATATTTGAGGTTCTGTGCGGTGTCCATTTCTTCTTGGAGAACCTCATTGTATAGGAAGTACAGATTCCTTCTCATTTCAGGTCAGTGAGCATCGAAGCATTCTTCATTTTTGAATGTCAACATGGGGTTATAGTGGATTTGAGGTATTTCATCTAATTTATTAATCTCAGTGGTCATAGTCATCTCCAGATATGGAATGGTGAGTTGATTGTCTACACAGAGGACCATTTTTACCAAACCACCTAGGATCTTGGGATTGAAAATCTCATTTGCTACCTGTAAGATATCATCTTTCCTCTTACCTGTGAAAATAGAGAGGGAAATGAACATTCCAACAATTGCCCCATTGGTTCTAAAGGAGAAAGAGTTATCAAAGAAATGGTCTCCTATGGCTTTTGTTAATGCCCTCCTAGAGGAATCCAATATTGGCTTAAGTACTTGATTCCAGGGCTCCAAAAAAATGGGGCCTCTAAAGGCCATAGCCATGCTCTCCCTATCTTTGAAGGTGATGAGCTTAGTTTCCATCTTCTATCTCTAGGTGCAATTGGTAGGGATAACTGGCTACCTACTCTCCTATATTATAGCTAACAAGTCTGAGAAAGTTCTAGGAGAGGGTCTGAGGAAATGTAATGAGAATAATTAGTGTTTCGTCAGCAAGATAGTTTGATGATTTATGATCTATCATTAGGCAAAGTGCTTGAGTGGAGGAGTGATTCATGATCATTTGTATGCTCAGTCCTTGACGCGTGATTCTAAACTATCTCAATGAAATTTTAGTAGTCTATGCCAATATGCATTGTCAATCAAGTAGGTTAGGCTCAACTTAGTTTGATATTGAGAAGGGCTATCATGGTTAAAGGTGAGGCTATCTAAACTAGTGAACAAAATCTAGGGCTTCTACAAACCTATTGAAAGAAGCACATGTTTCTTGAGGCTAGAACACAACAAGGAAAATCTTAATAAGATATATTTAGTGAAGGAGTCTGGTTGAGCTGATAAGGATATGGTGGTGTGATTAAGTTAAAAAGTAGAAATCCACTAAGAAAAGGGAAAATGTTCTAAGTATCAGGTCAAATCTAGCAGAAGATCCTAACTTAAGAGTATTAAAGTCTAGAATCGAGCCTCTTAATGAGTCTCTAGATATTTGCTAAAATATCAAACATAAGAAGATACTATCACACCTAATGCGGATGGGCAGTACTAAAAATCATAGCAAGGAAGGAATGGTGTATCCTTCCACATAAGTACTACTTATCACTGTGTCATACTAACCTAATATTATGACACCATTAAATATTATATCTATTGTAGAGATAGAAAGAGCATAGAAAATCTAATCAATCCTTCCTTCAAAGGAATAGGGTCGATGATAGGAAACCCAACTATTGAGTGCCACTCATAAGACATTAAATCCTTGTGAGGGATGTAAAGGACACTATTGCTATATGATGATTATCTTGTGTTCTCTTGAAATGATTAGTTATTAAATGTTCCTTGGGTATGTTAAGGATCTACAAATCTTAGGTTATACAAGGGGTTGCATAAGATCCATCTTTAGCTCTAGGGAGCCTTTACGAGGTTAATCTTACCAATACCCAGATAATGACATAAGGAGCCAAAGGAAAATAGGAGTGATCCTACCTAGAGCTTAAAGGAAGTCTTAAAAAATGAGAGGGCTAAACTTTGGATGGGGTACTAAGCCTATTCTCTAGCTCGCTCTAAAGAAAAACCTAGGAAAAAAGATATCAAAGTACAAGTGGCATATGCTCGTGTAAACCTAGGCTAATGTTGGCTGGGCCTGCTAAACAGAGGGTAAATCTCTATAAAACTATAACTATAGCGGAGAATAAGAGAATACTTGGCTACTAGACCTAAGCTAAGAAAAAAGCTAAGAACTTATGGATGCCAACCTTACTGGTAGGAAATATTCTATCATCTGCATCGCATCTTATCAGGAGAATATCACTTGAATAGGATAAAGGCTATTAGGAAATATGCCCAGGCTGGTAACATGGTTTTATACATGAATAGAAAGCTAAGGATGTTTCTAATATGTTTGAGGGGAGATTTATATATTAAGCACCTCCTGTTAGGTGCTAAACTACTATGATTGGCAGTGGATCCATCTAAGCATTTGGTGTTTGAAATTGTTATCAGAACACTAAAGGGCTCCCAGATACAACTTTACCTTTATGATTTAAGCCTATTGTTATTAAGTTGGTATCAAGAAGAGATGTCTTAAGAAACATTAAGGAAGTTATTAATAATTTATGCAAGGCTAAACTAGGAAGAGGTCCTTGAGAATTAACATGGAAAACTTTTGTTAAGATCCTTACAAAGTGAGCGTGTCCTTAAGTAGGTGAAGTGCGGCTCTCGTATGGGTATGCAGGGCTGGTTTCTCAATCCTTTGATGAAAGGCTTGGATAAAATAATAAATAGATATATCTACTAATGAAAAATAAAAAACTCAGAGGTATCTAAGCAACTATTGGCTGCCTATCCCTAAAAGCTGGAAGGATTTGAGTCTATCCTTTCAAAAAATAACTCTAAACAGGGGAGAAATCTTTGAAGTAGGTAGAGCCAAAAATGACTGTTGTCCTTAAAAAGATGTATTATATGTGTAGTAAGGTTCTAGCTATCTGTTATAATTGTTCTGAACATAGGATCTGATGAATTTGACCATATCCATTATCCAAAGATTGTAAATGTTAGAAGTAAAATACATCTTAGTGTATCTAGTCAGAAGTATTGAGATTTCATAATTTTAAGAAGCTGGTTATTACTTATGCTTAGGGACTTCAACTAGTTTTATTTAGGTCAAAAGGTCTACATATCTTTGAAATATCTATTTAATATCTTCACAAGAAGAGGGATAATGTACTAAGGTTCTAGGTTAAATGTATCTAATTCTATAATATGCCATTACATTGAAAGATGGTAAAATTAGGCAGAGGGGATGTAAACTTAACTTATTCTAGAGGGGCTTACTCCTATACCTTATCCCCATTTTCTCCTTGATTAGCCAGCTGATCCTCTTTTGAGTTCCCTTCTCTATAAATATGCTTGATTTCATACTGGGGGATAGTATCCAGAATTGTACTAATATCTTCAATTTTTTAATTAAGTTGCCAATTAGGAGTTTTTCTTGTTCTGATTGCATAGATTATTATTTGAGAATATGCTTCAACTATTAGTTTAGAGCTACCGAGTTGTTTGCATAGTTTAAGTCCTTCTAAAGCTACCTTACATTCTGCCATATTATTAGTTATCGGATTGATGGGTCAAGCATATTTAGATACTATTTCTCCATGCCAATTGTAGATAACCCCTCCAATACTTGCTATTCCTAGGTTTCCATGAGAAGCCCCATCAAAATTCAATTTATACCATCCTTCTCTAGGAGGCATCCATTTACATGAACATCTATCTGATTTAGATTTGCTACCCCCTCTTCCATACAATGGTGGAATTGCCAATTTAGGCCACATGAGTCTGATATTATTATCCCAGAGTTTGAAGGAGTTTTCAAAACTGATCTTATCTTGAAGTCTATTATTAGTAACTTCAACAATTGATGCTTCTATTTTATTAACAATTGATTTCCATTCAAGTTTTTGGTTTGTGAAAATCCTTTTGTTACATTCTTTCCACACTTCCCATACAAGAATAGAAGGGGAGATTGTCCATATATCTTTGTACAGGCTATCTTTGTTTAGTATACGCCATGCTTTAAGGTGATCTACCAAATCAAAAGGCATGGCTGAGTTCCAATTTAGGGAACAACTTAACCACTTCTAATAGTTTTGGGTATATGTGCAATTTAAGAGCAAATGGTTTTCATTCTCCTCTTGACATTCACATAAGGGGCATCTTGATGGCCCTTCAAACTCTAACTTTCTAATTCTATCTACAGTTAGAATCTTTTTTTCTAGAGCTATCCAAAGAAAAATACCTACCTTAGAAAGGCATGCTTTATTCCAGCAAAGGTTCAAGGGGATATCTAGGGTATCCATGTTATGATTCTGTATAATAGTTTTATATCCCTCCTTTACTCTATAATCTCCATTGTTAGAACCAGCCCATATCAAATTATCTGACCTATTTTTAATAGTAATTTCTCTATCTTTGAGGATATCAATGAGTTTTTGTCTTTCTATAGAGTTTATTGGAATATCATTAATTGATTTCCATACCAAATCCTCTTCATTCAAGGTGTAATTTTCTAAATAAATCCCCTTGATGTTTTTGCAATCTTCAATAAAGCTATGTGAGAAACCCATCTTGTTGAGGGGTGTAAAGCCACCCCAAGAGTCTTCCCAAAATAAGGCCTTGTCTCCTCTACCTATTTCCTAAGTTAGTAAGTTACTAATGACATCTCTAGATTCCTTAATAAAGTTCCAAATACGTGATCTAAAGATATTGATGGGGTCCGCATCTGGGATGTATTTGTGTAGTAGGATTGAAGTCCATTTATTGTTTGGTTCATTGTATAACCTCCAAATGAGTTTGGTACCCAATGCTTTATTCTTCCATAGTAGATTTTTAATACCTAGACCACCCTGGGATATTGGTTTACATATATTCTCCCATCTTATGAGAGCTAGCTTCTTTTCTTCTACCGTACCCTGCTAATAAAAATCCCTGAAAAGTTTGTCTAGACTAGCTTTGATATTGACTGGAAGAGGGAGTATCGACATTTGATAAGTGGAGATAGCAGACAAAACATATTTAATCATTGTGGCTCTACCAGCTTTAGTGAGCCATTTGCCTTTCCAAGTGCCTTTTTTAGTTTGAATTTTGGTTAGCATTTGTTTCCATAGTTTTGAGCTATGTAGACCCTTGTCTAAGGGGATACCAAGATAATTACAAGGGAACTTGCCAATTTTGTAACCTAGAGTGTTACAGATTTCACGTTCTTTGTCTGGGGTGGTGTTGACAAAAAAAAATTCAGATTTCATAGGGTTAACTTGTTGTCCTGATGCCTTCCTATATATATCCTGAACATCTTTAAAAGCATTAGCTTCTCTACAATTGGAGGCCCCTGGGAGTATGGTGTCATCAGCAAATTGTTGGTGGGTTATATTTGAGACATGTTCTGCTACTTGGACTCCTATGATTTTACCTTCTAGGTGAGCCAAAGTTATGGTTCTACCTAGAGCTTCAGCCATAATAACATATAGAAAAGGAGAAAGTGGGTCTCCCTATCTAATACCACAAGAGATTCCAAAGAAGCCTTGAGGGGTACCATTGATGAGTAAAGAAATTTTGGGCATGGATATACAATTGAAAATTAAGTTAATCCATTGTTTTGAAAAGCCAAATGCTTCCATGCATTTACATAGAAACCTCCAATCTACTTTATCATAAGCTTTTTGTATGTCATCTTTAATAAGCATACATGATTCTTTATTATATTGAGTTGTATGTATTATTTCTTGGGCTATAATAATTCCATCTAAGATTGAATGATTGGGGAAAAAACCTATTTGTTCTTCTGAGATCAGGATAGGGAAGAGTGTTTTAAGTCTATTTGCTAAACATTTGGAAAGGATTTTATAAATGGTATTGCAAAGGGAAATGGGGTGAAAATCTGTTGGTTCAGTACAATCCTTTTTTGGGGGGATAAGAGTGAAAAAAGTGTTGTTAATCTCAGTTTATAATGAGCCAAAATTTCTGGTTGCTTCCACTGCGATCCATATATCTTCTCCTAAGAAATGCCAACATTTTTTAAAAAAGCCTACTTGAAATCTGTCTGGCCCTGGGGCTTTTTCTGAGTGCATCTGAAATAAGGCTTTTTTAACTTCTTCCAAGGTGAATTTGCTAATAATCCATTTATTATCTACTTCCATAACTAATTTTGGAATAGCCTTCAATAATTCATTTTGTGCTACAAGGTATGTCTCCTATTTGTTAAGAAGAGTGATAAAAATAGATCAAATGCTCAGGTATTAATTTGGGATCTTCTACGGTTTGTCCATATTCATCTTTAATACTTGAAATTTTGTTTATGTTCCCTTTATTATTAGTGCTGTTATGAAAGAATTTTGTGTTACAGTCTCCTTCTTTTAACCATGTCTCTCTAGATTTTTGTTTCCAGAAAATTTCTTCCTTTAGTAGAACCTCATTATATTTAGCCATAAGTTCTTTTTCTTTAAGGTAACTAGTTTGATCCATCCCATGATCTATGACTAAGTTATTAAGACACTCTAAATCCTACTCTATTTGAATTTTTTGTTCAAAAATATTATTAAATTTGTTTTTATTCCAATCTAGAATCTTATGCTTAATGATTTTTAGTTTAGCCACTAGGCAGTACATTTTTTATCTAGAGACTACTATCTGGTTCCACCATTGCTCTAATAGGTGCACAAATTCCTCATCTTGGAACCACATGAATTCAAATTTTAAGGGGTTCCTAGATGGTCTACAATTTTCTATAATAGAGAGCCTTATTGGGTAGTGATCTCACCTAGCATTGGGGAGAATTTTTGCACTTAAAAGCTGGTTAAAGTTGCCAGTATCTCCACTAATCATAAATTTGTCCAGTCTTTCCGCAATGTGACTAAAGCCTGATCCTCTATTGGTCTAGGTGAATACGCCATTGTTGGTGATAATATCAGGCAGGTTATTATCCAAGACCCATTGTCTAAAATCTTTTTGAGACTGCGAGATATGTTGTAGGCCACTAGATTTTTCTTTAATGTTGAGAATGACATTAAAGTCACCACCTAGTATATGAATATCTTCGATATTAGAAGAAAGTATACTTTGTACTTCCTGCCATACTTTCCTTTTTTCTTCATTCTGAACTAGTCCATAGATATTAATGAGTTTAAATTTTAAGTTTGTTTTATAACTATTGACACCTAATACCATCCAATTACTATTTTTAGCTAATACCTCGATCCTTATTTTCCTAGGATCCCATAGAGCCACCAGACCTCTAGAAGCTCTTGAGGAGAGGACAATTTCTAATTTCCATATAACTAATTTACAACTAAATCTTAAGCTTTCTTCCTTATTTAATTTAGTCTCTTGTAATAAAATAATATCTAATTAAAATGTGTTAAGATATCTTTTAATTAGTCTTTGTTTGTTAGGGGCATTTAAGCCCCTAACATTCCATGTTGTTAATTTCATTGTCCTTGGGGAAGGCACTTCCCCTTCCTAGCTTTGAGGATATCAGATAGTTTTTGCTGATTATCAGCCTTATCGGCTATATTTCTAAGTTCAATAGTGGATTTTCTACCTCTCTTTTTCTTAGGTTTGAGGATATTTGGACATGAGAGACCCTCCCTGTTTACAGAAATACCTAGCTGCCTGTCCCCATTGGTAATCCCATTCATACATCTGACAAATTCTAGTTCTACCTCTGCTAGATCATTGCTTAAAGAAGGAAGCTCTATAATGATGTTCTGTTCATACTCATCCTGCCCATTCATTAAGTTAATGAGAGAGTCCTCTTGATCTATGATGTCCTTGTCAAAGTCTTCTATGATATTATTTGGATTAACTCCCATATCTTTATTGAGTGATTCAAGTTCTACTGGGACTGTTATAGGGGGAGCAGGATCATTCTAGAATTTTCTATCTTGTTGATCCAACACTATGGTTTCTATTGTATTTGTTCTAATACTAATAACATTTTTAATTAGGAGAATCCATTGCTGGGTTAATTCCTTTGTATTGCATATTTCATCTATAAGTAAATCCATCAAATCATCAGTAATTTCTTCTCCAAGACAATCTGAAATTATATTAACTTCACGCATACATTTCTCATCTTTAGTTTCTATAACTGGTGTCGTACCTTCTATCTAGTTTCTTATAATATCCATAATCTTATTTTATAATGTTGGTATGCCAAGGCCTTGATCACTAATAGTCTTGATATCTTTCTTCTCAAAAGTCTTTGCTTCCTGTTGAGGGCCACTAGTGTTTCCATTTGAATTTGTTAATGTAGAGGCCTGCTTTGGGTTGGGATTATCAAATTCAGCTTCTTCCATCATATTAATCTTGCCATCCACCAATCTATCTTGATTTTTATTTTCTAGAGTTCTGACTACTATTGAGTTAGGAATTAAAGCTCTAGTGAGGGTGTGTTTGGCTAGTTGATCCTCTTTTTGGCAATGTTTAGAAATTTCTGCAGATTGAGACTGTGGGTGTATAAGATCATTAGGACTATTGAAGGTTCCCTTTGTATTGTCCTTTATGTCAATCTTCTCTATTCCATTGCTTCTAAGAAAGAAACCCCCTTTGTTTTCAAAGAAAATAGTGTTAAACTCTTCATTCTTACTAGATTTAGGGGTTAAAGAATTTTTTTGATGTTTGGTTAAAATATCAGAGGCCTCTTCATAATCCTCCAGAAAATTCTCCATTATTGTAGGATTAATAATCACCGCATTTGATTTGCTACTGAGCTTGATAGGGGAAATGGTCTTCTTATGAAAGTTCATTTTTACTATAATGATCTTTTCAGCATGATTTAGTTCTATTGAAACCACTCCTACATAATTTCCAATACTATTTCCTATCTTTCTGAGGATTTCAAGCCAAATGCATTCAAACATAAGGTTTTTGAGTAGAACGACTTTTTCCACCAGAAAGTCCTTGAGATTATTGGGGTTAAAGAAGGGAGTCCATTCGAAAATGGTGAAGTCTATATTTCTATACTTTGGGCAACCCTGAGATAATATCTTATTTTTAAGTACTTTAGAACTCAAATCTACATAAATAAAGGATTCTATAAGGATTCTACCAGGGCCAAGGACAAAAGGCCTAGAGGAACTAGGGTCACTGAATAGATTCTAGGGGGAGCAAAGGATGAACATGACTTTGAAGGGTCATTTGATTGTAATAAGTCCACAATGGTCACTTAATAATGTTTTGTTAATGTTTTAAATGTTTTGATTGATCACTTTGTGTAGACACCTAAAAATCCTTTAGAAAATAAATTATTTTTATTTTTTGAAAAATCCCTGATGACATCATCATTTATTAATTAATTATTTATTTAATTAATTAATTTATTTTTATGTCATTAAATCCCTTTATCTTAATTAAAAATATTTAATTAAGAAATCCCTCCCAAAAATGTTTAAATCTTATTTAAACATTAATCCCCTATTTATTAATTATTTTAATTAATAAATTGACCAAAAATCCCCCAAAAAATAATTAATTTATTTTTTGACCAAAAGTTAGCCTTTTTTCCTAAAACCACTAACCTCTTCCAAAATCTTCTAATCTCTTCTTAATTTCGATTAAAAGGCTAATCCCACCTTTTCTAACCCTAATCTCAACTCAAAATATTTAATTAAGATTAAATATTTAATTTTCATATTTATTGAAAATATTTCAATAAATATTCCCAAAACTTAAGCTTTTGGAATGAATAAACTTTTATTCCATAAAACCAAGGAGAATTCTAGACTCTTCTAGAATCTTCTCAACCCAACCTCTTCACCCATCCTAATCCTAAAATCCCCTAATCCTAATCCTAATCCTCCCCCTAGCCTTGTCACATTCCCTAAACAAGGTTAGCCAACTCTTAAGCTTGACCCAAAGTCAACAAACTTCTAGAGGCTTCTCTTACATGCATTAAGTGCATTTAAAGCCTCCTTATCCCTCTTACATGCATTTATGATGCATTTAAGAAGCCCCTCCCCCCTTTCTTACACCCTTTGACCTTAGGCACATTTCCCAAATTGTGCACATTCCTCCCATCTTTCAACCCAATGCCCTTGTGACACTTGTCACAAGGAGGTGGCCTTGAACTAGCACAATCCATGTGCTCCCCTTTGAATGAATCTTGGCCTCTCTTAAGGATTTTGATCCTAGCCACTCATTCATCCTCCCAAAAGTCTATAAATAGTCCTCATTTCCAAGAGCAAAATATCCATTCACCTTTCATTTTATGCATTGTTATCATGTCCATTTAGCTCTAGACTTAGCATAAGCAATACTAATTGTTAGTTTCTTTTTATCATCTTCAAGCTTTCTTAAAGAACATCATAGCTTAGCAATAATGGATTAACATAGTTTCTTTTATTGTTTTGCATAGCATATAGCATCATATCACACCTATATTTGGTCTAAAATCAATCTTAGTATGCATTAGAATATGCTCCAAGTGCTTAGAGAGCACACCCACATCCCTCTAATTGAAGCGAATCAAACATTTGCTCTATAGCACTTGTTTTTTTAGCAACAATCTTGAGGTGGCTTTGGTTTTGTTTTCATGTCTTATGCTATTTTTTAGTTCATGAACATGTTAGATTAGTCTAATGTTTGAATGTTTCAGCCTTTCAAGACAGGTAACAGGTTCAAAATCATAGTCTACATTCTGGCACGCCCGGTGGGACCCACTTCACGGGTTCTTTGCAAACATTCTGATGGGTTTTAGACCATTTTCAGATTTTTCAAGCTTATAGGTGGACGGAGCACTTCGATCCCTTCTTCTTCTTCTTGTCTATATTCTTCTTCCTCTTCTTGTCTATATTCTTCTTCTATTCCATCTCCTTCTTCTTCTTCTTCTAGCAAGGAGGTCATGGCCATTTTTTTTCAAAAATAATAATAATATCCATAAGGAAGCAAAATCATACACACCTTATTTTAGTGCTTAAAATGAACCCCCAAATCATTCTTGAATGCATTAAGGACTAAAATTTGCAAAATTTGTTCTAACAAACAAAACAAAAAATTTAATCAAGGCATTTGCATCCTTGCAACATCAAGGATTTTTAACAATGCATTCATGCAAAGTAGGAATGATCATATCTTTTTGGACATAAAAATAACATCAAATCTGCATTCAAACGAGTCAAAACAAAATCTTGAATGAAGCTAAAAGGAAGAACTTAGGTCCTAAGTGTCATTGTCAATTTGAAAATCAAACTCAATCTTGAATGCACTAAATGGAACAAACAACTCTATTCCCTCATCTGTTTCAGTTTTCAAAGCAAGCAAGCCAAATTCAATCTTGAGTGATCTAAGGGACAAAACAAAGCTTTTTCAAAGTTCTTAAATCAACTCGCTAATCAAATCTTGAATGCACAAAAGGAAAGAACTTGCAAACGTTCAATTTATTTACATTTTGGAGAAAGGAACAAATCAAAATCTAAACACGTGTGTCTTCATTTTTCAAAGTTCAAACAAACTTAATCAAATTTGGGAAAATGAACAAAATCTGCTTGATGTGCATGTAGGAGTTTTTCAAATTTTGCATAATCCTTGTTAGAGTAAGCAACGTGGAACATTTGAACTTGGACAAGTTCACCTATTCTGCTTTTAGCGAGGCCTGTCCAGGGAGAAGCGCTTCCTCTTTGGAGAACGACCTCAAACCGGTAGCCCCTCCGACCAGTATACAAACAAGTGAAGAACAAAATAATCACTTACATCTCCTAATCGCCGGGCGTTCGTGCCAAACACATGACTGGGGATGGTAAACATTCCTCTCCCCCAGCATAATTGGCAAGGCTCTTAGGTGAGTCACGAATGATCAGCAAAACCGGGTATGGAGACTCCACGGAACTATTAAAAACCTGATAAAATAGAGGCTACCCTATCTACATCCGAAAGTATCAAAATCCTTGTGCAAGGACCGATTCCAAGGGGTTTACCGGGTCACCTCAAGATTACTCACCATTTGTATTCCCTTCTAGGGGATACCAAACTGTGGGCAAGCGATTTTGATACTCACCTTCCTTAGGTAGATCTGTTTGAAGTGCTTGACACTCAAAGACTCCGTGAAAACACTTGTTGAAACATTCACTTTCAAAGCTTTGTCAGAGTCAGTTGCCTTTGTTTGTATCCCGCAAGGTTGCTTTGTCCCTTGCGGAGATTGCTTTGACTTTAACTTTTGCCATTGGAAACCTTTGCCTCAAAATCAGAAGCCTCTTTTTCAAGTGATGCCCAGCAAGAACAAACATCCTAAAGCAAAGTTGCCCAAATCCCAAGCCTATCAAGAGCGAAAAATTATCAAGAAGAACACCAAGAGCTATCGAGCCATTATCCAAGCAACCCAAGAAGAAGAAAAGTCTCAAGCTAGACTTGAGAACATTGCCCATAACGCCCGCATCAAACAGTTCACCTTCCGTTTCCGAGTTAACCATCACTTTGTCAACCTTGAGCCAGAAGATTAGCCAATCCTTGTTCATGTCTTGTTCCATCTTCAGATCTTGAAATCTTGTCTCCAATATGCCTTGCATCTTAGTTTCATCCTAGTTTCACCCTTTGCATCAGCATTAAAACCTTAGTTGCATTTCAGAACATCATAAAGTTGCATATGCATTCATCTTCCTACCAGCATTCTAGAATCAATCCTTGTCATTCGCATAGAGCATTGTCCCTTCAACCTTCGATACCTTTTCCACCAACATCCCCCCATCAGCTTTCCATATCTTTGCAGCAGATCCACCCTCCTTTGTTCCAAATCCAGAGATCCACCAACACTTAGTGTTCTACCTTTTGAGTTGTTCCTATCCTATATCCAAGATCAGAGACCATCATCCTCTTTTTTGGCACAACGTGTTGTCATAAAGAAATCAAACCTTGTCCTTGCATAGCCATCATCTCGAGCAAGAGATTGGAGTGTATTGATAAGAAACTTGTTGACCGAAGATCATCAGTCTATCTTAGGTTGACCCCATCATATCTCTGATCCTCCATTTGGGAAAAATAGCAGCTCATTTGTTGACCACTCAGTAATCTTTCACCAGCTTTCCATCAGCAACCTATCTTTCCTCCACCATCTTGATCCATATCCGTTCCATCCAGCTTCCATCATCGCCATCTTGATCCCTATCTTTGCATTTGCATCTTAGAAGTCATCATCTTTAGAAGTTCATCAACTTTGCATCCATCAACATCTTTTAGCCAAACATCTTGCATCCATTTAGCACTTGCATCTCCATGCCTGTTGAGACCAGATCTCGGAAAAGAAGAAGCATGAATCCTTATCCACCAACAACCTCATCCGATCCCAACCTTTTCACTAACGCCATGATGACCTACAATCCCCAGATCCAAGCCAGTAACCCATGTGAAGATCCAAACATCCCTTCATCCCCGTTGGCAAACCAAGCATTTGTGAATCCTCCAGAAAGCCCACCAGCAACCAATGCCCTTGTACCACACCATCAGCAAAGCACGTTTGTTCACTACCTGCCAGAAAGTACCTCCATCCCACCATCTCTCTATCCACGCATCCCCATCAAAACTATCCAAGTTCCAGCACAAGCATACTCTCCATTCCCTAATCCTATCATGAAAACACCCCAAGAGCTTTCCACCATTCCCCTTTTCTTGCAAGGAAGCCTCACCAGTCCCGCAACACAAGCTGCAGCACCATCCGCTCCATCTCATACCCCTTTTGCTTCATCATCTGCTATGGCTGCCCAAGCCCAAATCCAAACCCAAAGTCAGCTTCCACCTCTCACACAAGCTTTTACACCACCACCATTCACAAGTCAAGCAATGCCTTTCACCATCAAAAGAGCACTGTCACCCTTCACCCCCCAAGCACCCGTACCTTCTTCTTTGGGGTTAGCGCAATCGCTCCCCATTCCAACCTCATCTTTCTCTTGGGTGTTTCCTTCATTTTCCTCCTCACAAGCATCCGCTCAACCACAACCTCAACTATCTTACCCCAGCTATCTTACCCCATCACCCTTTGCTTCTAGCTTCCCCACATCTGTTCCACCTCTAAGTAACGCAGGCATGCACCCAGCTTATATCAGCCAAACCCAAAGCCAACCTCAGCAACTACCACCATCATACCCGCAAGCAGCATCGTTCCAACAGCCTCCCCCATAGCAACCACATGTCCCCTTTCAGCAAACACCCATCATTCCTCAACAACAGCAAGTCTCTTGCTATCAACCTCAGCAACAAATCCCTATCATCCCCCAGCAACAACAAGTTCCCACCCATCAGTTACAACAGGAAGTTCCAAATGTCCAATATCAGCAAGTAGTCCCACAACAACCGCCAGTTCAACAACAGCAAGTAGCCCAACAACATCAAGCGGTTCCATATCATTTACCACAATATCCCCCTATGCCACACCAACAATATCCCCAGCAACCATTGCCCCAAAATCAGTTCCAAACCATTTATCCACAGCAAGCACCATATCCAGTTCCACAGCTTCCATCACAAGCAGAGGTTCCAGTTCCCTCGCCACTCAATGCTGAGTGGGAAGCAATGAAAAATGCTCTAAAAGAGCTACAAAGTGGAACAGAGAATAAAACCTACAAGTTCGAAGAGGTGTGCTCATATCCCTTCGATTGGTCCATAGCAACTATCCCTTTCCCCAAGCATTTTGAGATGCCCAAGTTCGACAAGTATCGGGGGAAAGGAGATCCAGTAAACCATATCAAAGAGTTCTACATGGCGCGCCAAGAAGTCGCTTACAGTGATAATTATCTCTTGCGCCTGTTTCCCAAAAGCTTGGGAGGAACTGCTGTTGAGTGGTTTTACAAAATACCACATGGGACAATAAACACCTTTGCTGAACTCTCTGAGAAGTTCATCACACACTATGCCCATAATGTGGAGAATGAGTTGTCCTTGCTAGACCTATGCAACTCAAAGCAGAAAGACGGAGAAAGCCTTGCAGAATACTTGCAAAGATGGCAGAATCTTACAACCAGGTTATCATATCAGCCGCCAGAGAAGCATCTAACAAAGATCTTCATTGATAACCTACATCCAAAGCTATCCCATCACATGCGAATGAACTGTCTCCAGACATACCAAGACATCAAGAAAAAAGGCATAGGCATCGAGAAAGCTCTCCTAGATGAAGGCACTATTCGTCACTTCAAGGATGATTCCAAAAACAAACCCAACAATGATAAATCCCGTTACTGGAATCGTAACAAGAATGTTGTTACAGATGGAGCCACTGACACTAAGAATGTACAATTCATTGTGGCTAGTCCTACACCAGCTCAAACATACCAACCACCACAAGCACCCATCTATCAGCAACCACCAGCTCCCGCATATCAAGCACCTATTTATCAGCAGCCTCCTCAAGCTCATCAACCACCTGTGCAACAGTATCAGCAGCAATACCAACAGCAGCAGCCAGCACGTCAAGGCAATCCTGTTAACGCAGTTAACGTTGCCCCAAGGCAGAACAAACCCAATAATCAGAACAATCCAAAGAGGACTTTCACACCTTTGGGTGAGCCTCTGGATCAGATCTTTTATCGGCTAGCCAAGGCAAATATGATCACATATCCGCCCATCCCACAGAAGGATGACAACGCACCAAAGTCTGATTGGTATAAAGAACATGAATACTGTGATTACCATCGTGTGAAGGGGCACACAACATTGAAGTGCATGCGGCTTAAGCACTACATCCAGGATCTCATCGATCGCAAGGAAATCCAGGTCGATGCACCAACTCAAGCTTCACCCAATGTCGGTTTGCAAATATATCAAAATGTGTTCCCTCAACATGATGCCGGGAAGAATCAAGCCAGCGCCAATCAGCCCCAAAATCGTGGCAAAGGCAAGCAAGAAGATCACACAGCGGCCTACATCAACTATGACAAGTATGTCAGATGCATAACTCAAGTTGAGCCCATCCAAGATGAGCCCACCATCAATACCATCCACGTCAGAGGGCCGGATCGACAATGTGCTGCAACTACCCGCAGTGGTAGGATAACTGTTGCCGGTGCTCCTCCGAGATCAGCTGCTCCTCCAAGGCCAACATCTACTGCATCCACAGCACAGTCTAACACCAGGCCAGCATCAAATGCACGCACAACACAGCATAATGCACCAAGAGCACAATACAATATCATAGAGCATCTTGGGAACATGCCAGCCCAAATATCTATCTTGGATTTGCTCCGCACATCACCCATCCATCAGGAGATCCTGGACAAAGCTCTAAAAGAAGGTCATGTCCCCACGGACATTAACACAACTCAGTTTGAAACTCTTGTGGGACACCTATCTGCAACATGTGCCTTATCCTTCAAAGAATCTGATATACCAGATGTCACTCCTGACCATACTCTCCCTCTCCGCATTGCTGTCATGGTCAGAGATTTCGCCATCAAACGAGTTCTAGTGGATAATGGCTCAGCCCTCAACTTGTGCACATTAAAATTCATCAAGAAGATCGGGTTCACGGAGGCCGACATACAACATGAGATGATCACTATTAAAGCATATGATAACTTGGAGCGTACCTCTAAAGGTACTATAACTTTGCCTATCCAGCTAGGCCCAGCAACGCAAGATACTCTCTGCCACATTGTTGATCTTGACCTACCGTTCAATATCCTCCTTGGTCGTCCATGGATCCATTCCATTAAGGCCATACCATCTACTTACCATCAGTGCATCAAGTTTCCACATCAAGGCACTGAGGTTACCATCCACACTGACCCTAACCCCTTCGCATACTGCCTTGCGATGGAAGCATCTTTCCCTCATTCTACTCATTGTCCTGGAACCGATATTGGTACTTCTATTGCTAGCTCATCCCGATCCCATCGCGATCCAGAGACCATCCTCTCTTCCACCTTATCATCCATCAAGATCAACAACCAGGGTTGTGGTGAATACAGCCTCAGTGATGCATTTGTTGTAGGAGCTCTTCCACGTGATCCACATACTCAAGGGCGCCCAAGTTGTCAAAACAAGCCTGCTGAGGAACATTATAAGCTCAAGCAAATCAGAAACATGACTTTTGAGTCTCATGGTACCATCAACAACAAAGAAATAGATCCAGATATTAACAAATGGTTATACAAAGATCCCCCATCACGTGACACACAACTTCTTGAGTACTTCAAAGAGAAATACCCAATCCCCTACAAAAATGTCACAGAACACTATAATTATCAAGGTGGTGGTCTAGGACCACAAGAGGATGGAAATTTGTTTCCTATCATACCATCCCAGAATCCAGAACAGCAAGGACTTGGCTTTAATACCTCTCACCTGCTTGAACAAGAGCCCAATACCACAACTGAGGGCACTAACATGACCAACGTGAACTTTTTGAATAGCCAGGATGACCTTGTGGAAATCGAAGACATCCCCGAAGAGAAAGACATCCGATCCTACGATGATATCTTTGCCGACGACACCCTCCTGGGGACTTCTGTCCTCCAACAACTCTCCATTAACCTCATAGATCTTCCCCTCACAAACCCCGACCTCATAGATTGGGACCAACCAAGCATTGCACACATCGATGAGTTCCAAAGCGCACAAGCACTCCTAGAATTCATGGGGGCATCAGGTCCAGCAAGCAATCAGGATTCAACATCAACCTCTGTCTATCGGCTTCACCCAGAAGGATATTTTGGGGAAGAGGCAAGCTTTAGTCGCAAAAATGAAATAGCAAAAGAACATCATGAGTCTTTATGTGAAAAACCCCTTGGGGCACATTCTGATTCCAAAATAGTAAAAATAAAGGGCGTATCTTCTAGTGAAAACCTGGCAATTCAGGCGCTAGAAGATGAAGCCTTGCCTCTTCCACCTATCCAAGATTATAGACCAGAGCAGTCGCCAATCATCATAGAGGAGACCAAGCCAATCAACTTGGGAACAGAAGAATGTCCAAGGATCACCTACATTGCAGTCAACCTAACAGAAGGAGAAGAAATCGCTCTCAGTGCCTTGCTCAAAGAATCAGTTATCAACTTTGCATGGTCATACGCCCACATGCCTGGGCTTGATCCTAATCTTGTCGTTCATCATCTAGCAGTGGATCCTAATGTCAAGCCAGTGAAGCAGAAGCTAAGGAAAATACATCCAAAGGTAGCATTACTAGTTAAAGCAGAGCTTGAGAAGCTCCTTCAAGAAAAAATCATCAGAGCAATTGACTACTCAGAATGGATCTCTAACATGGTGCCAGTCACAAAGCCTTCTGGTGACATCAGAATCTGTACTGATTTCAGGGACTTGAACAAGGCATGCCCTAAGGATGATTTCCTATTGCCAAACATAGACATGCTTGTAGACCTCACAGCGGGTCACGAAATGCTATCACTCATGGATGGCTTTTCCGGTTACAACCAGATTCATATAGCAGAAGCAGATCAACATAAAACAACATTCACAACCCCATGGGGTACCTTCTGCTACAATATGATGCCCTTTGGGCTAAAGAATGCAGGAGCAACATATCAGCGAGCAATGATAGCGATCTTCCATGACATGATCCACAAGATCCTTGAAGACTATGTGGATGATATCCTTGCAAAATCCAAAATAAGGGATGAACACCTCAACATCTTAGAGTGTGTGTTTGATCGTCTGAATCATTATGGCTTAAAGCTTAATCCAAAGAAATGTGTCTTTGGTGTTACATCTGGAAAGCTCCTAGGTTTCATAGTATCGCGACGAGGCATAGAGATAGACCCCAAGAAGGTCAAAGCAATAACAGAGATGCCTCCACCAAGAACACTCAAACAGCTCAGAAGCCTACAAGGAAAGCTTCAATCAGTGCGTCGGTTCATTTCTCAGTTAGCAGACAAGTGCCAACCTTTTACGCATCTCCTATGCAAAGACACAAGCTTCAAATGGGATCCCATATGTCAAAGAAGCTTTGATAAGATCAAGGAGTATCTTGCCAATTCTCCAATCCTAGTACCACCAATTCCAGGATGCCCTCTCATACTCTACATCTCGGCAACCACTACAGCACTGGGGGCACTCTTAGCTCAGCATGATGATGACAACAAGGAGAGAGCCATCTATTACATCAGTCGCACTCTTGTCGGATATGAGCTTAATTATTCACCTATGGAAAAAGCATGCCTTGCAGTGGTCTTTACCACTCAAAAGCTTAGACATTACATGCTTAGCCACACAATCAAGCTCATATCAAAGGTGGACCCTCTTAAGTATCTGTTATCAAGGACAATCCTCACAGGCCGTATGGCAAAATGGGTCATGTTACTCAGCGAATTTGACATTCAGTATGTAGATCGCAAAGCAATCAAAGGGCAAGTCATTGCCGATCAACTAGCAGAAGCACCACTGGTGGATGCCTATCCACTAATCATGGAATTCCCTGATGAACACTTATGCATGATTGAAGAGCAGCCCATGTGGAAACTATACTTTGATGGCTCCTACACATCACATGGATCAGGGGCAGGAATCCTATTCGTCACACCTCAAGGTGACTACATCCCAAAATCATTCAAATTGGGATTCCCATGTACCAACAACATTGCAAAATATGAGGCACTCATCTTAGGTCTCAGAATAGCCATTCAGTGGAATATCATAGAATTACAAGTATTTGGAGATTCACAGCTGATTATCAAACAAGTCCTAGATGAATATCAAACAAAGGATGACAAGTTGCTACCTTACAAAGAGCTGGTGGACAAACTGCAAGAGCATTTCCTACATCTACAGTTCACACAGATCCCAAGACTTCAGAACAAAGCAGCGGACGCAATGGCAACCATTGGATCCTTGTTAGAAATCCCACGTGATGCATCACAATATGAATTCCTAGTCGAGCAGCTACATACGCCAGCTTATGAGAACGCTGATGCAGAAATGGTATGTGTCTTGGTTGGTCCCCAATCCCCATGGTACCACGACATCCATGCATATCTAAAAAATGGTATCATATCTCCCCATCTCACCAATAACCAACGCCAAAACCTTATTCACAGAGCTTCCTGCTACACTCTTGTAGCCAACACCCTATATCGTCGTGGGTATCACAATGTCCTATCTAGATGTTTAGATTCAAATGAGGCCATCCTGGCCTTACAAGAAGTTCACGCTGGAATTTGCGGTGCCCACACGAGTGGCATGGTTCTAGCAAAGCAGCTGCTTAGAGTTGGATATTATTGGCAAACAATGGAACATGATGCATGTGATTTTGTCAAGAAATGTCTCCCATGTCAACAGCATGCCAATTTGATACATGCACCAGCACAAGATCTACAGCCTATTGCACCACCATGGCCTTTTTCATGTTGGGGCCTCGACCTCGTTGGCTTGATCACCCCCCTCTCTTCGGATGGACACAAGTATATCATAACAGCCACAGAGTACTTTACCAAATGGGTTGAAGCGATTCCACTCACCCTTACTACTGGCATCCAAATATCCAAGTTCATCCTCTATCATATCATTTGTCGCTTTGGCATACCATCTACCATCTTCACAGACCATGGCACACCTTTTGAAAACCAGCATGTGGATGATCTATGTGCCAGACTCCACATCCATCACCGTTTCTCCAGTCCATATTTCCCTCAAGGAAATGGCCAAGCTGAGGCAACTAACAAAACTATCTTGAAAATCCTCAAGAAGGTTGTCAATGATTCTGGTCGTGACTGGCACCTCCAAATCAATCCCGCCCTTTGGGCCTACCGCACTTCTTATCGCACTCCCACAGGCACCACCCCATACTCCCTTGTATATGGTGCTGAAGCTGTTCTACCGATCGAGGTTGAGCTCCCCTCATTGCGAGTCTCCATGAAGAACTACACCACTGATGAAGATTATCGTGTAGCCCGTCTCACACAGCTAGACCTGTTAGATGAAAAGAGACAGCAAGCATATGATCACCTGGTGGCATACCAAAATTGACTCAAAAGGAGTTATAACAAAAAGGTCCATCCTAGACAATTCCAGGTCGGTGACATGGTCCTTAAAGAAAATCAGAAGGTCCTAGCAAATAGAGAAAAGAAAGGCAAGTTTGAGCCTACTTGGTTGGGCCCCTATGTTGTCACCGCATCCTTTGGCTCGGGAGCCTATCAGCTATCAACACCAGAAGGTGAGCCCTTGAATGATCCTATCAACATCATCCATCTGAAGAGGTTCTATGCCTGAACCTGATCCTGCATATATCAGAAAATCCAAAAACATTCAAAAAAGCAAAAAAAAGCAAAAAAGAAAAGAGAAAGAGAAAATGATCGTCCAAACGGTGAAAACTTGGCAATTCAAGCACCTTGGACAAGTATGTTGGTGAAAACTTGGTAAACAGGTGCCAACATAGTAAACTGGGCTATTTATCTATTTAGTTGTCCTTTCAACTACCGTCCTCTTCCTCCATCCATAACAAATCTCCCAGCAGTTCCATCTCCCCTATCCTCCAAGCATTCGGCTTCCATCTTCCTCCAACCCATTTGCAATCCATATCCTATTCCAAAGCTTTGTTCCATATCTTGTACCATATCCTTATCCCTTTCCTATACAGTGCAATCCTTTCTGTAAATATCCTTCTTGTCTCCATCCTAGTGAGAGTCCCGCCGAGTGTGATCTTCCTATCCCCAATCCTGAGCTTCTGTACATATCCCTTGTGCATATCGTTCCTCCTTGTTGTACATAACCTTTGTCTTTCCTGCAATAGCATTTGATCAAATATCTTGTCCCATCCCCAGCCTCAGAAAATTTGTAGTCCCACTCAGGCCTTGTGCTTCAGCAACATCAATTGTCGACTTATCCTTGCTCATCCTGATTATTCCTTGAACTTCAGCTTTTGCCAGGAAACAACTACACTTATTCTCTCACCAACCCATGGGTCCTTGAGGATATATCGTTCCTCCTGTCTGACCTAATCTTCCATCCTGGTCCTTGAGGATATATCGTTCCTCCTGTCCGACCAATCTTCCCACCATCAATCAAACCTAATCTCTCTCCTTGGCAAAGGATGTCTTTTTGGAGTAATCATTTTGATCTTGGATTTTTGTCCTTTGGGTCTTGTTAATATTTTTTGGCTTCTCATTATCCCACCAGGGTCACCACGATTCATTATATCACGGTGTGCTGCGTGTGCGGGTAATCTAGGGCAAGGTCTTTTGATCTTTTTCTTCTGCCTGTGAGTCAGTCGTGTGTTTGTGGTTTCTTCCGCATCGTTTCCACCATGTCTCCTTCGGGTTTCATGTGTGATGCTGGGGCAACCCTGCGTGTCTTTTTAGCGTCAGTCCTATGCAACGCTGGTGACAAGGCCTCGTGATCCTAGTATCCTTGGCACGTCTCTAGCATTGCTATATCAAACTAGGTTGTGCTCTCCCCATTTGCACTTGGAGCTCCTCTGCATCCTGCATCATATAGATTAATCTTGCATCTTGCATCTCTCATGTAGTTGCATCCTGCATTTTGCATTCCATCTCATCTTGCATTCACTCATCTTTGCTCTTGGAAGTTTGGTTATTTATCTCCCCTTCTTCCTAGGTCCTTCCTTCCCTGTTTCCTTTCGAGAAAATTCCACAACGTTTACTCTTTGCGTTATTTTCTCGAGGGGGCACAACCCCTTATTCCTCTGAATTCTAGCCTTGGGCATCTTATTTTCTTGTCTTTGACGCCATGCCACTTGCGACATTGCACCAAAGAGGGGCAAAATGTAGACACCTAAAAATCCTTTAGAAAATAAATTATTTTTATTTTTTGAAAAATCCCTGATGACATCATCATTTATTAATTAATTAATTATTTAATTAATTAATTTATTTTTATGTCATTAAATCCCTTTATCTTAATTAAAAATATTTAATTAAGAAATCCCTCCCAAAAATATTTAAATCTTATTTAAACATTAATCCCCTATTTATTAATTATTTTAATTAATAAATTGACCAAAAATCCCCCAAAAAATAATTAATTTATTTTTTGACCAAAAGTTAGCCTTTTTTCCTAAAACCACTAACCTCTTCCAAAATCTTCTAATCCCTTCTTAATTTCGATTAAAAGGCTAATCCCACCTTTTCTAACCCTAATCTCAACTCAAAATATTTAATTAAGATTAAATATTTAATTTTCATATTTATTGAAAATATTTCAATAAATATTCCCAAAACTTAAGCTTTTGGAATGAATAAACTTTTATTCCATAAAACCAAGGAGAATTCTAGACTCTTCTAGAATCTTCTCAACCCAACCTCTTCACCCATCCTAATCCTAAAATCCCCTAATCCTAATCCTAATCCTCCCCCTAACCTTGTCACATTCCCTAAACAAGGTTAGCCAACTCTTAAGCTTGACCCAAAGTCAACAAACTTCTAGAGGCTTCTCTTACATGCATTAAGTGCATTTAAAGCCTCCTTATCCCTCTTACATGCATTTATGATGCATTTAAGAAGCCCCTCCCCCCTTTCTTACACCCTTTGACCTTAGGCACATTTCCCAAATTGTGCACATTCCTCCCATCTTTCAACCCAATGCCCTTGTGACACTTGTCACAAGGAGGTGGCCTTGAACTAGCACAATCCATGTGCTCCCCTTTGAATGAATCTTGGCCTCTCTTAAGGATTTTGATCCTAGCCACTCATTCATCCTCCCAAAAGTCTATAAATAGTCCTCATTTCCAAGAGCAAAATATCCATTCACATTTCATTTTATGCATTGTTATCATGTCCATTTAGCTCTAGACTTAGCATAAGCAATACTAATTGTTAGTTTCTTTTTATCATCTTCAAGCTTTCTTAAAGAACATCATAGCTTAGCAATAATGGATTAACATAGTTTCTTTTATTGTTTTGCATAGCATATAGCATCATATCACACCTATATTTGGTCTAAAATCAATCTTAGTATGCATTAGAATATGCTCCAAGTGCTTAAAGAGCACACCCACATCCCTCTAATTGAAGCGAATCAAACATTTGCTCTATAGCACTTGTTTTTTTAGCAACAATCTTGAGGTGGCTTTGGTTTTGTTTTCATGTCTTATGCTATTTTTTAGTTCATGAACATGTTAGATTAGTCTAATGTTTGAATGTTTCAGCCTTTCAAGACAGGTAACAGGTTCAAAATCATAGTCTACACTTTGTAAAAGGATCAATGATGTAAGCCTTAGTGGCATTTTGGCAGTTAGTGTACCTAGCGTTCACTTTCGGATTCTAAGGTAGATGATTTATTTAAAGACCTTCAGAGGTCCAATTGATTTTAATATGGAAAATAGAGCCATTATATGGTGTCAAATGCACTTGAAGTGCCTAAAAATATAAATTGCCAAAAATTGGCAAAATGAAGCCTAGAAGGCTCATAGAGGGTTTATGGGATTTAAGAGTGGTTTAAGGATTTAAAGTTGGGATAAATTCTTGAAAATCCTTTGGAAGATTAATAAAATGCATAATGATGTAAGGCTATCAAAGTTGACAACCATGTTGTCAACTACACAACAAATACAAAACATTCAACTAAATGTAAACAGTCACAACTGACTGTAACTGGTTTAAGGAAGTTGCAACCGGTTTGAAATGTATTATTAGCATTGGTGAGCATGAGTTTTAGGAGGAGGGGAATGGTAGGGATTTTGTAGGGTGTTTTTGGTAAAAATGATGCAATGTAACAAAGTTTCATTCAATACCAAATTAAATTCTTTGCAAATTCCTAGCTTGCTGCCGTAAGGGCACAATCTACTTTTTGTTTTGAAAAGGCTTCTCATTTGGATAAAATCTTGAGTATAAATGTCTTAGATTTATTTTGGTTTAGTTTTTTATTCATTCCATGCTTTGATAGATTATTTTTGTGAATTTTAAGCACAAAGAACTCTTGGTTATGGGGAAATGGAGGAATGACTATCATTGAAAATAATAGTCTCAGTGTAGGGGACATATCTCCCAAATTGAACCATTGGATCTTTCTTAGATTGAAGTATGTTTTTGATAATCTAATTACACCCATTCTAACTAGAGTGATTGAAAATTTTTAGTTTTTTTTGAAAGATATAGACATATGTGTACGGGTCTGTCTAGAAAGAGCAAGGAGGCATATTTTTGGTGATTGGGTTAGTGAATACTTAGTAATAGATAGTTTCTTGGATGAATACACTAATGTAGTTGAGGGAAATTGGTGATGTCTAATGAGATGTAGAGCCTATGGTTGCACAAATCATTGTGTCCACTTTGATAGGTTATGGAGTTGGCTCGGATCAAGGAGAGTGATCCTATGAAGAGGCTTGGTTGGTGTTGTGAGAACACTATGGAAGTCCCTCTTGTTATGAATGATTGCAAGTCCACCTAGGGCCTCTGCATCAAGTGGTATCAGAGTGAGTAAGGTCTAGGATTTGGAGGATTGAAAGCCCTTTGTTGATGCTTGGAGTTGAACTATCCTCCTTGAGTGTTCCAAAGTGGTGGCTGGAGATCTAATAAATCCTAGATTGGTGAGAAGAGATGGCTTTGACAAGGAGTGAAAAAGAAATTGTTAAGGCATTGAAGGAGTACGTATATGGTGATAAGAAGGAGAGAGAAGAAAGAGAAAGGAAGAAGAAGGAAGAAGAAGCAAGGAAGAAAGAAATAGAATGGATGAGGGAAGAAGAGTTGAGAAGCCTAAGAAGGGTTTTGGAAGAGCAAGAAGAAGAGACAGAGTAGAGGGAAGAAAAGATAAGAAGTCTAGAAAGAGACTTGAAGGAAGGTGAAGAAAGGTTGAGAAGACTTGAAGAGATTCTCAAGGAGACTACAAGTTGGCACTTGAGGGTAAAGAGGAAGATGAAATGGCCTATTCAAAAACTAGTTGCAGTAGCAAGGATGAAGAGAAAGATGGAAGAGGAGGGTACTCTTAGAGCGGAAGATGCACCTATGGTGAGAGGTGTAAAGACTTGTGAAGAAGTCTTGATGAATTTTGGAGGAGATGGCATAGAGGAAGGCCTTGAAGGTCTTGAAGATGAGTTTGATTTTTGGAATGAGTTTGTTGCTATAGTTGAAGAATGGAAAAGTTATGTAGGTAGTTTGGAGGCACATGAGGGAGCAGCCTTCAATGAAGACACTAAATTTGTAGAGATGGGCCATGTGGAGGCTCAAAGAATGAATATTTTTTCTCCTAGAATGGATATAAGATAAGATGAATGAGAGGTATAGTTGGGTGTCTTGGTTATTGAGAGGATGCAACATGGGCAAGCCATGATCACATTGGTGAGAAGAGGAGGCATGCCTAGATGCAAGGTGAAGTTGCATATATTTGCATGGGTCCATGAGGATCTATATTTTCCAAAGGTGAAGATGAAGAACTTAAATTTTTTACTAACATTTGTGTACTTGTAGGTTTCCAAGAGAACTTGGAAATATTTCAAAGTTGTGGAGTATGGTGGAGGAGCACTAGGGCCAAGGACAAAAGGCCTAGAGGAACTAGGGTCACTGAATAGATCCTAGTGGGAGAAAAGGATGAACATGACTTTGAAGGGTCATTTGATTGTAATAAGTCCACAATGGTCAATTAATAATGTTTTTTTAATGTTTTAAATGTTTTTATTGATCACTTTGTAAAAGGATCAATGATGTAAGCCTTAATGGCATTTTGGGAGTTAGTGTACCTAGGGTTCACTTCGAGATTCTAAGGTAGAAGAGTTATTTAAAGACCTTCAAAGATCCAATTTATTTTAATATGGAAAATAGAGCCATTATATGGTGTCAAATGCACTTGAAGTGCCTAAAAATATAAATTGCCAAAAATTGGCAAAATGAAGCCTAGAAGGCTCATAGAGAGTTTATGGGGTTTAAGAGTGTTTTAAGGATTTAAAGTTGGGATAAATTATTGAAAATCCTTTGGAAGATTAATAAAATTCATAATGATGTAAGGCTATCAAAGTTGACAACCATGTTGTCAACTACACAACAAATATAAAACATTCAACTAAATGTAAACAATCATAATTGACTATAACCGGTTTGAGGAAGTTGCAACCAGTTTGAAATGTATTATTAGCATTGGTGAGCATGAGTTTTAGGAGGAGGGGAATGGTAGGGATTTTGTAGGGTTTTTGTGGTCGAAATGATGCAATGTAACAAAGTTTCATTCAATACCAAATTAAATTCTCTACAAACTCCTAGCTTGCTACCATAAGGGCACAGTCTACTTTTTGTATTGAAAAGACTTCTCATTTGGATAAAATCTTGAGTATAAATGTCCTAGATTTATTTTGGTTTAGTTTTTATTCATTCAATGCTTTGATAGATCATTTTTGTGAATTTTAAGCACAAAGAACTGTTGGTTATTGGGAAATGGAGGAATGACTGTCATTGAAGATAATACTCTCAGTGCGGGGGACATATCTCCCTAGAACCATTGGATCAAGGCAAATTTGAAAAATGTTGGATAGGGCCAAGTTCCAAAATATTTGACTAGAGCGATCGATGAAATGTGTTCAGGGTAAAAATTTATTAATGACTGTATTCAAGTCTATGTAAGGCATAGAGACAGGGCAATTTATGATGAATTTTCTTCATCAATGTGTTGGGGAAGTTTTGTGAAGGGATTAGGTATTGTGTGGGGATAAGAGGAAACTATTGATTTGATGGAGGGACATTTTGATGATTACAATGATGTAGATCCTATGGTGGCATAAGGAGTTGGTGTGCACTCTAAGAGAGATAGTGTGGCTTGGATCAAGGAGAATGATCGTCACAAAGATTCTTGGTTGGGGTTGTAGAAACTCTTGCATTGTGATAACCTTCACCAAGTCCTATTTGATACTTGTGATAAGTATATTAGCACTAGACCTTACACCTTGGGTATTGAGGAATTTAACTTCACCAAACTACTCATTGTGTGGAGGCTTCCGCTAACCACTACTACATCAAGTGGTATCAGAGCTATGTCTGATCCTGAGAATGAGGAGATCCTTGCAAGGGTTACAATAGTGAGTTGGAAAATATGGTGAGAGATAAAAAGGCTACAAATAAGGCCTTAACTAAGAGGCTTCAAGAACTTGAGAAGAAGCTTGATGACAAGGACAAAGATGAGTCTGAAAATGAAGAAGAGAGCGAGGAAGAGGAGGATGATCCTAATCAGCATATCCCTATAGACCAAAGACCTTTCATTGATGCTTTGAAGTCCATGGGAAGAAGAACCATGGAGGAGAAGATATATTTTCCAATTTTCAATGGCAAGATGAATGTTGATCTAACCTTGGATTGGATAGAGGCATGAACAACATTCTTTGAATGTGAAGACATACCTGAAAAAAAAAGGGTAAAGGTAGCAAGATCCAAGTTGAAGGGAGCAGCCCTAACTTGGTGGAACTTCATCCAAATAGAGAGGGTGAAGAATGGGAAGAACATGATCAATTCATGGAATAGAATGATTGCATTGATCAAAGAGACATATGTACCTAAGGACTATGGGGTATAACTCCATAGGAGGAAGCAAAGTCTGAAGCAAAAGGACATGGATGTAGGCTCATACATTGAGGAGTTCTTGAAACTATGCATGAAGACCAATATGGATGAAGATGAAGAGGAGAAGCTAGCAAGGTACATGAATGGCTTGAAAGTATCCATTCAAGAAGAGTTGAGTCTACACAACCCTACCATAGTTAATAGGTGTTATCAAATGGCACTTAAGGTAGAGGAAAAATGGAAGAGAAAGCATGATTTTGGAAAAGGAAAGACCAATGATAGTGGGAAGAGTTTTAGAGGTAAAAACAACTATTGGAACAAGGGACAAAGTAGTGGCAGTAGCAGCAAGACCCCTGACCAAGGAGACAAAGAGAATAGTGACTCTAACTCAAGAGGAAACTATAGAGGAAGAAGATCTTTCAATAGAGGAAGGACAAATTCAGGAAGAGGCAATGGACCATTGAAGTGTTTTTATTGCAACCAATTGGGACATCATGCAAGAAGGTTCCTTGAGAAGAGAAACAATAACCAAGGTGAGAGGAGAGCACAACTTGTCCAAGAAGATAAACAAGAGGAAAATGTTGATGCTAGAGACTTGGAACCAAAAGAGGGAGTGTGTCTAATGATGAAGCAGGTCTTCCTTCAAGTACCACAAGCCCAAGAACCTCCACAAAGAAAGAATCTCTTCAAGACAAAGATCAAGTGCCATGGAAAGGTATGCAATCTTCTTATTGATTCTAGTTCAACTGAAAATCTTGTTTCTTATGAAATGGTTTAGAAATTAAGCTTTCCTAAGAAACCACACCCTTGCCCCTATCATGTTTCATGGTTAACCAAAGGCCAACAAGCTCTAGTCACAAAATAAGCTTGGATAGAGTTTTCTATTGCTGACTTCAAGGACAAGGTCCTTTGTGATGTTGTTGAGATGGATGCAGCCCACATCCCTCTAGGAAGGCCCTGAAAATTTGATGTTGATGCTACCCACCATTATAGAAAGAACACCTACTCCATCACCAAAGATGGCAAGACCTTCACTGTGAAGCCCCTACTGGATAGAAAAATTGAAAAGGAACCCACTGTGATTATCATGGGGGAAAAGGAGATGTTGAAAACCTTGAAAGAATCTGATATTGAACCATTTGTCCTGATTTCTAAACCCAAGGATAACATTAGGTCTATTCAAGAAGATCCCATGCCAAATGAAGTCAAAAATCTATTGTAAAAGTATAAAGAAGTCACTATTAGTGACCTGCCCTCTACCCTCCCCCCCATTAGGGACATTATTCATCAAATAGACCTCATACTAGGCTCATCCTTGCCTAATAAGGCACCATATAAAATGACTCCATTGTAGCATGCAGAGATTGCAAAATAGGTCACTGAATTGTTGGAAAGAGGACTCATGCAAAAGAGTCTCATTCCTTGTGTTGTACCCTCAGTCTTGGCCCCTCAAAAAGATAGAAAATAGAGGTTATGCACTGATAGTAGGGCCCTAAACAAAATCACAATAAGGTACATATTTCCCATGCCAAGGATTGAGGACCTATTGGATCAACTAGGTGGTGCTTGCTACTTCACCAAGATAGACTTAAATTCTAGTTACCATCAAATCATAATCAATCCTAGAGATGAATGGAAAATAGCATTCAAGACTACTAAAGGTTTGTTTGAATGGTTAGTAATTCCATTTGGTCTAAGAAATGCCCCTAGCACTTTTATGAGGCTTATGAATGAGATATTCATAGATTTTATTGGAAAATTTGTTGTTGTTTACCTTGATGACATACTAATATTTAGTCATAGCAAGGAAGACCATCTTGATCATGTGGAACAAGTACTAAGAAGACTCCATTAGCACAAGTTGGTAATCAACTTGGAAAAATGTATGTTTATGAGAAAGGAGCTTGTATTCCTAGGTTATGTGATCTCATAGGGTACCCTCAAGATGGATCCTGAGAAGGTAGATGCAATTATCAATTGGCCTCCACCAAAGAATCAAGGTGATGTAAGAAGCTTCCATAGGCTTGCAACATTTTATAAGAAGTTTATAAAAAATTTTAGTCATGTGTGTGCACCAATGCTTGAAACAATCAAAGGTGGAAAGAAAACTAAGTTTGCATGGACAAATGAAGCCAATGATGCATTTCAATACTTGAAGAATAGAGTCTCTCAATACCCTATCTTGGTCCTCCTGGATTTCAACAAGGTCTTCACTATGGAGACATATGCAATTAATTTGGCTATAGGGGCAATCCTAAGCCAAGAAGGCAAGGTAGTTGCTTTCTTTTCTGAGACATTGAATAAGGCCAAGAGGAAGTATTCCACCTATGATCTAGAGCTTTATGCCATGTTCCAAGCCCTCAAGAAATGGAGGCACTACTTGATCCCAAAGGAGTTTGTAGTCTACAATAACAACCATGCTCTAAGCTTCCTTAATTCACAAGAAAAACTTTGAGTCAGGCATCTTAAATGGGTAGAAAAATTCCAGGCCTATACCTTCAACATTAAGCATAAAAAGGGTGTAGCAAACAAAGTTGCTGATGCACTTAGTAGGAGGATTGGTTTGATTGAAAAAGTTCAACTACAAAGTGTGGAAATCGAGTCCCTCAAGTACTTGTACCCAGATGACCCTAGTTTTTTAGAGATATATCAGATTTGTATAAAGATGGAAGGAAGATATCATATTGATTTTTTTGAATATCTAATTCAGAATGGCCTTCTCTTCAAGGGAGCACAACTATGCGTACCCAAGTGTTCAATGAGAGAAAACATAATTAGAGAAAAGAATTGTGGTGGCCTAGGAGGTCACTTTGGCATTGAAAAGACATCAGACATGGTAAAGAGGAGTTATTTTTGGCCCAAGTTGAACAATGAGGTTAAAATTTTTATTGAAACTTGTACAATCTACTAGCAAGCTAAGGGAATGACAATGAATCAAGGGCTCTACCAACCCTTACCAATCCCTTCAAGGCCTTGGGAATCCATTTCAATGGATTTTGTAATGGGACTACCTAAAACCAAGCAAGGATTTGATAGTGTGTTTGTCATAGTGGATAGATTCAATAAAATGGCCCACTTTGTGCCATGCCAGAGCACAAATGATGCATCTCATATAGCCAATCTCTTCTTCAAGGAAGTAGTTAGAATTCATGGCTTACCTTAGACAATTGTATCAGATAGAGAAGTAAACTTTCAAGGGCACTTTTGGAGGACACTCTTCAAGAAGTTGGGTACAAATCTCACTTATAGCTCTGCCTATCACCCTCAAATAGATGGGTAGACTAAGGTGGTAAATAGGTCCCTAGGCAATCTTTTAAGATGCCTAACCAAGCAATATTCACAAAGTTGGGATACCATTCTACCCCAAGCAGAGTTTTCCTTCAATGACTCAATCAATAGGTCAACCGGCAAGACTCCATTTCAAATAGTGTATGGTTTTCACCCCAAGGGACCACTAGATCTGATGGAACTCCCCTCTAATTTTAGAATTAGTGCACAAGGCCAAGAATTGGAAAAAATCATCAACAAGGTACAATAGCAAGTGAAGGAAACCTTACAATATTCTAGTTTGAAATACAAAGAAAATGATGACAAGAGGAGAAGAGAGGTTCATTTAAAAATAGGGGATAGGGTTTGGGCATTTCTAAGGAAGGAGAGACTACCTAAGGGTAGATACTCCAAGCTGCAAATGAATAAAGTAGGCCCCTATAGCATACTAAACAAAATAGGTGACAATGCCTATGAAATATCCCTTCCTCCAAAACTGTAGATCTCTTCAATCTTCAACATTGCAAACCTCACACAATATAATGTTACAACAGGTTCAAGCAATGAGCAGGGTAAGGACACAAGCATTGAGAATGAGGACTATGGCACTGATCTTTCACAAAGAAAACCGGTGGAGATGGAAGAAATTTTGGACGCCAAACTACTCAGGTAGACCAGATCAAGGAAGTACATGCAGTACTTAGTAAAATGGAAGGGCCTACCAAAGATTGATGCTACATGGCTGATCGAGGATCAAATACAGCAGCATGGGACCTCGGTAGAGAAGCTATACTCAAGTAGGGACTTGAGTTTTAAAGTTCAAGGGGAGTATGGTGTAGGAGCACCTACTCCTACTCCAGATTCAATAGGCATTCTTATGAAGTCTAGGATCTCACACTAAGGTCCTTGAGACCTCTAGTCACGCTTAGGATAGGAATTAGTATTGGGATCTCATTGTAAGGCCATAGTTCCAAGTTGGCATTTTATGAGCCCTTGGTCTAAATATTGGTCATTTATGATCCAATACCATAGGAATAGGTATTTTTCATGTTTTCTATGTTTGGATCCATTAGGGATCATCAAAATAGGGATAGGACCAATTTTGGTCAATAGATTTGCAAGATAGAAAAATTGTCAAAAGTTTCTCAAAAGTTGTCAAACAACTTTCAAGCAACTTTCTAAAGTTGTCAAAAACATGTAACAACCCTCCAAAATGGCTAATTGGTTTAAACCTCACATGTAACCATTAGGAGCATCCTATATAAGCCCTCATAGGCAGGTGATAGGATATACAACATGTAATTTTGGGAAACAATCAATAAAATAACCAACTTTCTCTGCAAATTTTGTGTTTCAAATCTTTGTACGGATAGGTACGGATGAAAGGGCATGAAATAATGAATCCAAAGGTTGAAGCATTGAATCATCTTTCATCTACACTTGGTCTCATGCACTAATCAGTCCTGGTTTGAAAGATATCCAATTTTTAGTAACAGTGCCTAGGATTGAGGCTTAAATTTAGGATTTGAGATAGGGCGTGATTGTTTAGGCACATTCCAGGATGGGAAATTGATGGCCCTTGGTGGAATACAAGTATTTTCAATGTGTTTTCATATTATGTAGGTTTGGAGAGTGGAGTTGCAGGGATTTGGTCTTGCCACAAAACCCTAGGTGTATGGCCCCATACATGAAAATATAAGATAAAATGAGAAGAACCATTGTCTAACAAGGTAAATTTTATGAGAGAAAAAGAACAAGGAAATAGTAAAGAAGAGATAGAAAGTTTCATAGTAGGTTGAACAAAAAGAAAAGTCAAGTGAATAAGGAGGAAGAGAGGATTTAAAATAATAAAAAATTCTTCAAACATTTATGAGTTTCAATTCATGAAGTATTTCCTCTTACCCCATGGGTGAACCCACAATAGTGGGTTACACTTTTTTGCCTGAACTCTACATTTTGAAAAAAAACTTTTAGATTCGAATGCATATTGTTATTAAATCATTTGAAATCAAAAGATAAAGTAAATTAAAGTCTTTTAAGATTTTATGTCTAGATTCTAAATATATTTTTTATTTTTATTTTTGAATTGATTTGAATGGTTTTTTCTTTCTCCCACAAAAACTAGTATGTTGTTGAAAATTTCATTTTCAAAGAGTTACATTATTTTCATAGAGCATAACATAAAATAGATATCAATGTCATTCTTTCAAAGTTAGTTTTGTAACATCCATATGGAGGGTATGTAATTGGTTTGTGATGAACTACAATTGATTTGGAACCTAATTGAAGAATTTGTGATTAAAGATCACCGAGGAGTTGCTAATTAGATATGTTATATGATTAAATCAGTATTATGTTGCCATTGATGTCAACTTGTTTGACAACACTTATCTTGTACGTTACTATACCGAAACATCTGAAGAAAGATGAAAGAGATGAAGAACATAAATATCTACATGAGGAAGATGTATATGACATATGAGGATAATGAATACATTGAGTAACTTGTTGATGAGTCTATGACCTTATGATATTGACTTGATTACGTTGCATTCATCTATGATGAAGAATAGAGCTGAAAGACACAAAGCAGTGTTGTCGATAAATGAAGCATTTAAGTATACACTGACAAAGTATAGTGTATACTGAGCATAGTGTAAACCGAGCTTGTGTTCACTGATGCATTTCTTTGTTAACCGAGCAAGAGAAAGGAATTAAATGATTAGTTTAGTTGATAGGATTGATGAGATGGAAAGTGTATGAAATCAAGGTAACAGATAATGTTTGTTACGAAGATCAATGGCTAATGAAATTTAGGAAGATCTAATGGATTAGATTGAAACATGTTATTGACACATCAGTCGAGGAAGCTTAAAGCGGCAAATTAAATGAAGATGATTAAGTGGAAAAATCTAATGGACAAAAAGAAAATGGTTTACTCATCTATATAAGAGACTGGAGATTTCATATTGAATTTGCCAGAAGAAGGAGATATTGTAGAGTTATCACGTGAACAAGCTTTCATGCATTCTGATCATATTGGTTAGTGAGAACTGAACTGCAAAGCATTACCAAGCAATAGAAAGTCATTACCAACGGATAGTAAGTTAACACATTGTTGAATCTGAAGTATTATATTGATCAGAAAGATTTGCATGAGCTGAATATTGATCTGTAATCTACAATTGAAGTTGTATTAAGGTAGATCACCTACTATTACATATTTAACCATTGTACATAGTCAAATCTCTTAATCGAGTGGACTAAGAAAGTCTTATTATGTATCATTCATAGAATGGACATTGTTATCCTGTCAACCCCATAGTGAATGCTGGTTGGACGATAATGGTTGGTCTAAAATCCTCTAACAAGGTCACACCTAATAGTGTGTTTGTAAACCTTTAACAGGGTTGGGTCTTCGCCAACCTCACTTTAGAAGAGTGAATATTTTTGGGTTGTCAATCCTAGGTGATTTTTCCCTTCACAGGGTTTCCACATTAAATTTCTTGTGTTATGTGTTGATTGTGATATTTATTTGTTATCATACTTTATGTATTACATGTTAGATTTGATCAGTAACTGCTATATGTTTTAGACTGATAATCAGTAAAAGCACAGATAGTGAAAGTAGTTTATGTTTACCAAGTAGTAGAAGTTGAAGTAATTGTTTTGGATTATACATTTTGTTTTGGTACACTAGATAAATGATTCACCCCCCTCTCAGTTATTATAACAATTGGTATCAAAGTAGTGGTTTCTTAGAATAGAGTTTTAAGGACTTCAGCACAAATATCTCAAGATGTATAAGAGGGAAGTGCCAAGAATGAACAAAGAGAACTTCATAGTATGCCAAAGCTAGATGAAGCTACACATATCTAGAATTGGGAATTCTGCACTAGAAATGATGGAGAATGGCTACATTGAACCGACCCCTGGTCCCTTAACTCTTGATCAACTGAAAGACAGGCATGAACACAATATTACTATGATGGAACTTGTTGCTGCCTATACCAATGCTGAATTTGAAGATATTAGGGGATGAACTACTATCAAAGCCATGTGGGAAAAACTAACTTTAATATACAGTGGAGATTTGAATGTTAAAAGAGCCCGAGCTGAAAGCCTAAGAGGTAGATTTGATGATATGAAGATAAAGGAAGGTGAGAACCTTGTGCAGTACATAAATAGACTGAAAGAGGTAGTACATTCTATTAGAGCATTAGATGGAGTTATTGATGATGAAATAGTGATAAGCAAGATTCTCAGAACTTTACTGCCAGTTTATGCAATCAAGATCTCTACAATTCATGAAACAAGGGCTACATACAACCTTACTCTTGACACTTTGATTGGTAAGCTTACAACCTTTGAATTGAATAACTTTGATAACAGTGTTGTACTAACTATTGAGTCTTCTTTCATGTCTTCTTTGAAGATTGGTAAGTCTAGTAGTAGAAATAATAAGAATAATGATAGTGATAGAAATACCAATGATGAGCTTGATGAGCTTGAAGCTCTTATGGCTAGAAGGTTACCCAAAGGTAAAGGAAGGTATAGAGGTAAGATACCTTTGGCATGCTTTAACTATAAAGAAGTTGGTCACATTGCTGCTAGATGTCCACATAAGAAAGATGATGATAGATCTAGAGACTGATCTAAAGGAATCTATGGGAGAAGAGTCAACAAAGGCTACTAACACAACAATAGAGACAACCAAGATAATTCTGACAAAGGGAAAAAGATATGTTACATAGCTGAAGATATTGGATCTGAATCTGATTCTAATGATGACATAGAACTTGTATTTGTTTCTATCAAAGATGACTCAGAGAAAGAAGAGAAAAATGAAGAAACAACACTAATCTCTAAAGTAAGTTGAAATGATACATGGATCATAGATAGTGGTTGTACACATCATATGACTAGTGATGTAGAGAAATTTAATCAACTTGATCAATACAATGGAGGATCTATGAGAATGGGTAATGATGCACCTTGTATGGTAAGAGGTAAAGGCTCACTAATGATTAATGATAGGATAAAATGTGAAAATGCATATTGGGTAGATGGACTGAACTATAATTTTCTAAGTGTGGCACAGTTGAATAATTCAGGCCACCAACTTGCTTTTGAGAGCAAAAAGTTAAAGATTTATGATGATGGAGGAAGACTTGTCGGAACTAGTACACAATCCTGAGGTAATATATTTTATCTTGATATTGATCAGTCTTCCTATTTTATAATGAAGGATGAAGATGCATGGTTGTGGAATAAAAGGTTATGCCATGTGAATTTTGATAACATGATCAAGATTAGTAAGAAGAAAAGAGGTAGAGGGCTACCTAACTTGTCAAAACCTAATCATGCTATGTACCATGAATGTCAAAAAGGTAAGATGACTAAGTCTAGTTTCAAAAGAAAAGACTACTCAACAAAGAAGATACTTGAGTTAGTTCATACCAACCTATGTGGTCCTATGAGAACTCAAAGTTATTATGGTGATAGATACTTTATTCTTTTTGTTGATGACTATACTAGACTAATGACTATTATGTTCTTGGAAGAAAAATCTGAAGCTTTTAAAATGTTCAAGTGGTATAAAGCTAAGGTAGAAAAAGTGACTAGTAAAGAATTGAAATGCTTAAGATCTGATAGAGGAGGTGAATTTATCTCTGATGAATTTACTAATTTTTTCAATGAGCATGGTATTAAAAGATAGGTCTCTACACCGAGGATACCCTAGTAAAATGACATTGTTGAAAGAAGGAACATGTCAATAGTTGATTCTTCTATAATACTGATGATACACAAGAATGTTTCTTAGACATATTGGAAAGAAGCTGTTAGTATAGCTATATATGTTCTTAATCGAGTACAACTAAAGGACACCAACCAGACACCCTATGAGCTATGGTTTGGACACAAACCTACTGTAAGTTATTTCAGGATCTTTGGAAGTAAATACTTTATTCTGAAAGATGAGAGAAATGGTAAATTTGATTTGAAAGGAGATGAAGGGATATTCTTAGGATATTATACTAAAAGTAAAGAATATAAATGTCTGAATAAGGTTACAAACAAAATGATTGAAAGTACTAATGTCTGTGTTGATGAGTTTGATGACAAGAACATAGAGGATAGTAGAAAGGAACCAAAAGACTATGGTAGATTCACTTACATTGAACAACTAGAGTATCTACCAAAGCCGTAACCTATGATAACCGGTCTGCAGGAAAATAATATAGAACAACAGGAAAGACAAACCGACGAACAAGATGGAGCTACCAAGCAAGAAAATGAACCTAAACAAGATGAACAAGAGAGAAGAGACTGAGTACTGGCAAGATTTGTTAGGAGACATCATCCTGAGACACAAATTATTGGAGATAGAAAAGCAGGAATGTAGACAAGGAGCAAAGCAAGAAAAGGTACATGTCTAGTTTGTGAATTTGAACCGAAAAATATAAAATTTGCATTGGAGAATGATGAATGGATTACTACAATGAAATGGGAAATAGGGTAAATAGAGAAGAAAAAAACTTGGAGTATAGTGCCCTAACCTAAAGACAAGAATGTTATTGGTACTAAGTAGATTTTTAGGAACAAACTGAATGAAAATGGTGAAGTCACAAGAAATAAAGCTAGATTGGTATGCAAGGGATATGCACAGGAAGAAGGCATTGATTATGGTGAAACATTTGCACCTATTGCTAGATTAGAAGGTGTTAGAATGCTACTTTCATATGCTGCACACAAAAAATTCAAATTTTATCAAATGGATGTGAATTCAACATTTCTGAAGGGTATACTTGAAGAAGAGATCTACATAGAACAACTAGAAGGGTTCATTGATTTAGAAAAAAAAGACATGGTATGTAGATTACATAAAGCTTTATATGGTTTGAAGTAAGCATTGAGAACTTGGTATGAAAGGATGCATACTTGTTAAGTATTGGATTTGTTAGAACAAGTGAAAACAACAATTTGAATATGAAAGGTGATACTGATGATACTATTCTTATTGCTGAGATATTTGTGGATGATATTATTTTTGGAGGACAAGATCACCTATGAAAATCCTTTGCTAATGAAATGAAAAAGGAGTTTAAAATGTCTATGTTTGGAGAGATTAAGTTCTTTCTAGGACTACAAGTGATTCAACAGAGTGATGGGATATTCATCATACAATCTAAATACATAAAGGAACTATTGAAGACATTTGGCATAGAAGATGGTAAACCTATGGGAACACTGATGGCTACTAGATGTAAAATGAAAAAGGAAGATGAAACTACAAAGGTAAATCAGACACTTTACCGATCCATGATTGGTAAGTTAATGTATGTAGTTCACAATAGACTAGATATAACACATGCTGTGGGAATTATTGCTAGATTTTTTGCTAACCCTAGAGAATCACACATGATTTCTACTAAAAGAATCTTAAGATACTTGAAAAAGATAGAGGATTATGGATTATGGTATCCCAAATAAGGCAAGTTTGAACTAAAAGTGTACACCGATGTTGATTGGGCTAGAAATGTGGATGATAGAAAAAGCACCACTAGAGGAGCATTTTTCTTTAGTGAAAGACTTGTAACCTAGACAAGTAAAAAGTAGGTTTGTATTTCTTAGTCTACAGCTGAAGCAGAGTATTTTTCTTTTGCTATAAATTTTTCAAACATTACATATATTAAGCAAGTGTTGGAAGGAACGAATGAGGTAATCACTAACCCGGTGATTATATACTGTGACAACACTAGTGCCATTAATATTTCAAAGAATCCAGTGATTCACTCTAAGACAAAGCATATATCAATTAAGTATCACTACTTAAGAGAACAATTATAGGAGAAGCAAGTGAAGTTAGAATTTGTCACATCTAAAGAACAACTTGCAGATATCTTTACAAAGCCTCTACTAAAGGATACATTTGAATACTTGAGGACTAGACTTTGGGTTCATCCCCTGTCTACCAGTCACTAATGTGATCTGGATGTTGCATCAGCCTAATCTTATCAGAATATCACTCATGTTAATGCAACATAGTTCACACTTTGGATCATGGTCAAGGTTGTGATTAAGTTTGGAGAACTGGAACAGATTGGGATATCAATATACAGAGATACAGAGACTGTATTGGACAATAGAGAGTTAGTTGGTGTTGGAAATGTAAATGGGAAAGTAGTACTTAGAGGGGGGGGGGTGAATCAGAAACTACTAACTTCTATCCTTTTAATCTGTTAGAACTTCATGCATCATTTGAGAAAAACTTGAACAATCTCAATAACATATTTTGTTAAGCAGCATACATGAAATCACACATAACACAATAGATTTTGGTAACCCAAAAACCCTTGAAAGGTAAAACTGTGGTGGGGATGATACCCACAAATCTTCACTACTACAGATAATAAATTTTGCCTGTTAGAGCTACAAATTGTGATCAAAACATGATCTACCCTATGAGAGGTCTGCTCTGTTAAAAGCTAAGAGACTTATACAGTCTACCTTGTTAAAGGATTTACAAACTTACAATAAAGTAAGCACTCGGTAAAGAGATTTACAAAAGTCTACTAAGACTAGTCGGTTAAGAGATTTACCCTGATACACTAGTCAAAATGTCTTAGTATTTGATCTTTCAGTTTGCACTGATATGATGATTATAGATCTTCTCTTTATTGTATGATTATGATCTCTTTTATCTGATCTTTCTTGATTCTATCCTTTCACTGCTTTTCTCGGTCACTGAACTCTGTCTGAATACTTCTCCTGATCATTTCCTCATATTCATAGAATTCATTCAATCTAAATGTCTCCTTTTCTCTTTTATTCACACACATCTCTGATCTAGATCTTTCCCTTATATATTAACAAAAACATTTTACCGTTACAAGATCTATGGTTCAAATATTTTTCTATTACCGCCTAAACTATGCAATTTTTTGATTGGCTCTAGGTTTTACATAGGGATCAATAATAACAATATGGATGCGTAATCACCTTTGTAATTCCCTCAATACAAAACATTATTATCACCAAAAATGGTTTACCTCGATCATTGTGGCATTCCAGACTTGTATGCCAATTCTAACTAACTTGGAAAAAATTATTCCTGGCACTCAGCATCAGCTGTACTCGGCATCAGTTGAACTTCTTTGTCACTCGGTAATCATTGATATATGTAACTGGGCATCAGTTATACACTTGGTATATTAAAAACATAATGTGACCATAACTTTACTTGGTAGTACTACTACTCAGTAAGTATACAATACAAAACTCAACCTTTTCAAAATGACTCGGTTGCAATGATGACCGACCATCATTGCCTAGATATATGACTAAGTGTAAGACACTAATAGTCAACAAAATTATAGAGATCTACAATCTCCCCCTTTGACATTAGTGGCAAAAACACTTTGTCATGATATTCGTATATACAATTACAAAAATATGTTTGTACTAGCCTAATACTCCCCCTGAGATATATATACATATTCAAAATTGTGTTACCTGTCCCTATTCACACTCGTGCCATGATGATTCCCCCTTGTTTTTTACATGAATAATTTCTTCATCAGTAGGTAAGTTACAAATTTTCTATAGAAAAGGTCTGTGCAGGACCATGATAATGTATAATGCATCTGTCCATACCATTGAAGTGAGATTTAACACTTTAGTTTGTACTTCTAAATCAGCAGCTAGACTGATGAGACCTTCAGCTATAGACAAATGTGAATCACTCTGGATCAATGTGTTAGCCTTAGCTAATTTTCTCTGTATAGCCTGTAGATGTGGTGTAAGAAAAGTTTGAATAGAGAGTAGGTGAGAATGAATCTTGCCATCATTTTCCATCAGCTCAGCTAACTTAGCCTATGTCTACATTACTTTAACATAATGTCCAGCACTGGTGCTGGTGTCCAAGGTCAGGGACTGAATTGTAGCTTGGATCTCTTACTTGAGAGTGTCAAGCAAGCATTGGTTCTCATCTGTGAATAGTTTGACATTGCATAGCTTGGCCAGTAGAGACTATCCATCCACAACTAATTGCTCGGTCTCCTTTACCAAAGTTGACAACTCAACTTGTTTAACTGCGATCTCAGTAGATATCTTATCCAACATTTTTGTCTCAAATTTGTGTTCAGACCATTCAAATAGCTTATCACTTGCACAAGTAACTTCATTACTGACTTTCTTAACAATGTGTACAAGTTGTTCCAATATAGGAGTGGAACTATTTACATCAGACAAGTCATATACTTCATTAAATATGTCCTTAATTTCATGAAGAACCTATTTTTGATGATGCTCCCTTCAGAGTTCTGCTTGCCTACTTTTCCTTGTCAGGAAATCTTTCATTATTTGTAGCTATTCGAAAGAAAGGTTATCAGTATCCCATTTAGGAATAACAATTACTTCTTCAATTTTTACCTCATCTTTTTCCTTTGGTGCTCTCAGTGGGGTGCTTCCACTTGACAGCTATACAAGAGCTTTGATTTCAACTTGTTACTTCGGCACTTGTTCTTCAATGAATTTTCCTCTACTGTTTCCTTCTCCTTTCTCCTTTTCCTCAACATGAGGTCTAATAGCTTGTTCATCTAATTTTATTGCATGTGCATCTATGTTGTGTTCTTCCTTAGAAAGATTCTAAATTTTATCTTCTGCTTTAACTTCTTCCATGATAGAGTGAGTTAGTGGTACCAACTTGATTGATTCCTTGGTAAGACTTGTACCAACTAACTTATCAATAGTAGCAAATCCAGGTAGAGTGGGATTATCAATGATAGATTGTGTACTCATGATGGTGGGATAATCCTTGACTTGCAATAGTACTATGTTACTACCTGGCAGGGGTGTTCCAGTTGTTGTTGTGTTGTTTAAATCATCCTCAGTTAAGAATGAGTTATTAATGGGGCTCTCCTCTGGTATATCAACAATATGAACCTCAAAAGTATCTTGTGATTTCACTTCCTTAGGAGTATTAGTCTCCATTTTAATTTTCTTGATGTTAGGTTCAACAACTGTTGAAGTGGTAGCAACTGTACCTTCATTCTTTCCTTCATCTTGTTCTTCTATCGAGGTAGGTAACAAACCAAACACTACCTTCCAATTTTTCAAACTTTCTTGAACATTATCTTCAATCTTGTTTTGAAGGATAAGATAGGCTCTAAGTTTAGGATCAAACTTGCCTCTGTATTCATTAATTGTCTTTTTGATATTTGTAGGAGTGAGAGTGGATTCAACTTGTGCTAATGTACTCTCTCTTATTTCCTTCTCGGTTTGTAAAGCATACTCCCACTTTTGTGTGACTCTATTGCACAATTCCTTTGGAATCCTATTTTCAATTTCAATTAGTAGCATCTTGAAAGTGCATAACATTTCAAGAATAGCATCCTCAACTTTTTCTTTATCTCCAATACTCATCGGTCCAAACTTTAATCTCTTCACTTCATCAACTATAGTTGTGCTAGTAATTGTACGACATAATTCATCAATAGTGAGTTGATGTGAACCCTGTTGTGTTGCCTTCCCCTTTATTTCTTCATCACTTTCAGTTTCTTCATCATCATCTTGTGTTAGAACAAGTTTCCTTCTTGGTTTCTTCATAGCCTTGGTCGACACTTCCTTCGGTTGAGCGGGTTTTTGATTTGCAGATGCAAGAGGCATCTTAGGAGTCTTGGTAGTAGTCCTTCTTGGCTGAGGTCTAAGTGATGGTCTCTCAGCCACATTACATTTCAACACTCTTCTTTTAGGTGGGGACTCGACAATTATTGGTTTCTTCTCTTCTTCTTCTTCTATCTCACTACCACTAGTTGCACTCTTCTCATCTTCTCCCAACCCTTGGGTTAACTCTAGTGGTGCATCCTTGCCAGATTCTTTAACATATTCTTCCAGATTCTTTACTATTTTCTTTCTTCTTCCCTTAGTGGTGATAGCCAATAATCCCAAAGAGATCTTTGATTTGGCCTCTTCAAATGTACCAAAGTAAGGGGCCTTGTTATCAACTGTTAGAGTAGTCATATTATAGCTAATAATTAATTTATTTAATTATTAGTCTATTATTCTCTACACTTAAGTTAGACTTAGGCATCTCATTATTCTTTAGATTTTTCACCTTTAGGGTTTCGGTATCCTTTTATAAGGATTCCCTCTTTGTATTTTATTCATTCACTTATTGGATCATAATATGAGGCCTCTGGCTTTTTGGCCTCCATAGATTTTTCTTGCCTTCTGTGCTTTGCTTCTTCCATGTGACAGGGTTATGCATGCAGGTGTTCTTGGGAGATTAGCTTTTCACCTAATCTAACATCAACTTCCTTAGCTAGGAGGGCTGTGATTGTAGTAGTAGCTTCATCAATATTGAGTTCATAGGGTAGCGACATCAACCATGAAACCCTAGGTAGGACTACCTGTGCATAGATAAAGTTTGTGTCTACTAGAAAACATATGTCTTTACTATATTTCTCAATCAGAGACATAGGGACTCTAGTCCTATTCCTCATCTTCTTCTTAAACTCAATGAGATAATTATCCATTATCCCTTCAAAATCATCACCAATCTTATTTATGAAATCATTTATATGGGTTTCTTCTTATTCCATGTCACATCACCATGTGTAGGAAAATACTTTTTGACATAAAAGAATATACAGATCAGCAAGGAACTAAACTTACATAGAGTTCTTCACCATCCTGATGGACTTCAAGTTCTCAGCAAGTTGAATCAGCTAGAGCTCGGCAAGATCATATGTGTTCCCTTTCTTAATTATCTTCCAAGACTGGACTTCCTGTGTGTTCGCTTGAATATCCTATTTTCCTGCACATTTGATCATTCTCTTTCCATCAATGGTAGGGTAACCAGTGACATCATGTATCATTTCCTTTATAATTTTCACTGGTCCATCTTCCATCCATAATTGCATGTCGTGCACTTGACCCAACATGATCTTTATCCATTCTACCTTGAAATTTTGTGGGAAATTTAGGGCATGTACTAACCCTTGGTCGGCAACAACCTTATGCTCTAGCTTCAACACTCCATTGAAACATAATTTGTCATATGCTTCCTTGATCTCATAGTCACCAATTTCTCCAATTTTGCACATATAGAAAGACCTAATGTCATTCATCATTAGCACATTTTCTGGAATCAAAGATAGGGCTCCATTCAAATCTCCTTTGATTGCACTTTTGGATATTGCCTTGAATACCCTCGGTTGACAAACTTCATTCCTTACAAGTTGTACATTGAAAACTTCCATTCCCTATTTCCTAACTGGTGGGGATGAAGACGATGCCCTTTCAAACTATAATTTTCAAAAAGAAAATAATTTCTCAGTAAGGTACCTTTTTGTCAATTAACCCTGTAGATGAATTTTGCCGATGGCACGCTGAGAAGATTCAGAATCACTTTTCTTGATCTGGTTGCACAAATTTTGAATTTCTTTAAAATCTCAAATAGCCTAGTGAAATGAAATTAATGGCAACTTTCCGCTTTATAGAATCCAAAAAAATAGGATTAGGGCCTCATAAATGCTCCATATAGATTTTAGGTGAAATACAGCTATCTAAGCAATACTTATGTTAAACTCAGTTAAACACAAGGTCAGTCAATGTAACTATTGTGATATAGCTCGGCATAGCATTTCAAAAATAACAGGTGCTCGACAACCATTGTTAACTCAGTCATGACATTGATGCTCGGCATCAAAATGAAATTTTCTATTTTTCTCAGATATGTCCTAATGCATCTTAATCTATGTAGATATGGACTTTTTCTCGATTCTATGTTAGGAATTGATGTAAAGTAAGGCTTTGCAAGAATCAGTTCCTGACATACATTTCATGCTTAGTTGGAAGAAGTGTGATCACCTGATCCATCGGATTGGGTAACCTTAGATGTGCTTGCTTCACTTGTTGTTCCTTCTTCTTTCTTCCTCCATGTCTTTTCCATCTGGTTCCTCAATTTTTCATAGATATCATCATTTTGGTTGTTAACATTGCTCGACATAGGTGATCTGCAATCTCTCTTTAAGTGGCCAACCTTGTTACATTTATAATAGACCATGCTTCCATTCATCCAGCTTTTAGATTTGCCTCTAAAATGAGTCTTCATGCAATTTTCTCCAATATGTCCATACTTACCACAATAATGGAAATTGTACCATGTGTTGTAATCCCAATTGTAACTGTTGTGCTTAGTGATTGGTTTTGTTTGCTCATTAGGTGACCACCTTGGTCTAGATCTACATTCAAATGCTTTGTGTCCATATTTCTAACAATTGAAACAACCTCCTTGAAACTTGGTTGAGGTGGATGAATTGCTAGGTTTAGATCTACATTCATGTGCTTGATGTCCATGCTTCTTGCAGTTAAAAAAATGTCCATTAAACTTAGGTTTAGAATCAGACTTACCATGTTTTCTTCTACATATGTTGGTTGTATGTCCTGGCTTCCCACATTGATGACATGTGGGCTTTTTGTTCTTTGGTTTATCAATATTATGTTCTCCATTCTTTGATGACTCTCCTTCAGTAGATGAATCTTCATTTAGTCCAAGTCTAGATCTATCACCAAATCTCCTAGGTGACCTTAATAGTTCTTCAAAATATTTTGCAGCTTCATTAGGTTTGTTCATCCTTTCATTGATTTCTTTCTCAGTTCTCAACTCATGTTTCAACTGATCATTTTCATATTTTAGTTGATTGTTCTCCAAGTCTTTCCTACCCAATTCTTGGTTGGTTAGCAATAGTGGATTTACCATATCTAGCTGATTATTAGTCAACCTTTGCATGTCACTAGTTCTTTCATCTACCCTTATTGCCATTTGTATTTTGTCTTCTTCAGCCATTACCTTATCATCTTTAGCTTTCTTTTTCTGCTCCACTACTTCACATAGTTTGACAGATTGAATTTCCTATTCTCTCTTTAGAGTCCTAATTTCATCATTCAGTATGGTATTTTTCTCCATTAGTTTTTTCATGGCTTTGTCATTTTCTATAGAACTACCAGTATCAAATAGTCTAGTGATGTCTTCTTCCTTGTACTGTGTCTCACTTTGTTGAATAGCAATTTTTCTTCTTTTGCTCAAAGATTTCTTCAGTTCCCCTCTAGCTACTTCGAGCTATTGTAATACTAGTTGAACTTCAATCTTTTGATTCTCTATGACTTTTCCTAGTTTGTAAGCTTCCATCTTTAAAATCTTTTCCTCAAGTGGTTAGACTTCCCTATGAAAAACCTTTAGCTCTAATACCTATTGTTGGAAATGTAAATGGGAAAGTAGTACGGAGAGGGGGGGGGGGTGAATTAGAAACTACTGACTTCTATCCTTTTAATCTGTTAGAACTTTATGCATCATTTGAGAAAAACTTGAACAATCTAAATAACATATTTTTTTAAGCAGAATACATGAAATCACACATAACACAATAGATTTTGGTAACCCAGAAACCCTTGAAAGGTAAAACTAGGGTGGGGATGACACCCAAAAATCTTCACTACTGTAGATAATAAAGTTTTCCTATTAGGGCTAAAAATTGTGATCAAAACATGATCTACCTTATGAGAGGTCTGCTCTATTAAAAGCTAAGAGACTTATATAGTCTACCTTGTTAAAGGATTTACAAACTTACAATAAAGTAAGCACTCGGTAAAGAGATTTACAAAATTCTACTAAGACTACTGAGATAAGAGATTTACCCTGATACACTAGTCAAAATGTCTCAGTATCTAATCTTTTGGTTTGCACTAATATGCTAATTACAGATCTTCTCTTTACTATATGATTGTGATCTCTTCTATCTGATCTTTCTTGATTCTATCCTTCCACTGCTTTGCTCGGTCACTGAACTCTGTCTGAATACTTCTCTTGATCATTTCCTCATATTCATAGTATTCATTCTATCTCAATGTCTTATTTTCTCTTTTATTCACACACATCTCTAATCTATATCTTTCCCTTATATAGTAACAAAAATGTTATACCATTACAAGATCTACGGTTTAGATGTTTTTCTATTGCTGCCTAAACTATACAATTTTTTGATTGGCTCTAGGTTTTACATAGGGATCAATGATAACAATATGGATGTGTAATCACCTTCGTAATTACCTTAATACAAAACATTATTGTCACCAAAAATGGTTTACCTCGATCATTGTGCCATTCCAGACTTGTATGCCAATTCTAGCTAACTCGGTAAAAGTTATTCCTGGCACTCGACATCAGTTGTACTTGGCATCGATTGAAATTCTCTTTACTCAGTAATCATTGATATATGTAACTCGGCATCGGTTATACACTCGGTATATTACAAACATAATGTGACCATAACTTTACTTGGTAGTACTACTACTTGGTAAGTATACAATACAAAACTCAGCCTTTTCAAAATGACTCAGTCGCAGTGATGACCGACCATCATTGCCTAGTATATGACTAAGTGTAAGACACTAATAGTCAAAAAAATTATAGAGATCTACACTTGGCTACTAAAGAATTGTTTTGTTTATTTGTTTCTTTGGCATTGTTGTGAAAGGGAGAGATAAACAATATGAATTATATGAAACAATGAGCACCGATGAGAACTATCTAAGGGAGAGATAATCTAAAAGGAATAGAACATTGAAGTCTAGTTACTAAAAATAGAAGTGGGAACGAGAGAGCTAAAAAGAGCACAACTATAGAATCCTAAAGTTGTATTATGTAATGTTGTTTAGTAACGTAGTGATTAAACATATTAATCTTGTAGGAGAGCTTGTACAACATTTATTCACAAAGTTGTAGAATACATGTTTGGTATGTGTATGGTACATTTCATATTACTTGAGTTTCCACCAATGCCAAAGGAAGAGATTGATGAACTACAAATGATTTGGAACCTAATTGAAGAATCTATGATTAAAGATCATCGAGGAGTTGCTGATTAGATATGTAATATGATTAAATCAGTACTATGTTTTCATTGATGTCAACTTGTTTGACATCACTTATCTTGTAAGTTACTATACCAAAACATCTGAAGAAATGTGAAAGAGATGAAGAATAGAAATATCTACATGAGGAAGATGTCTATGACAGATGAGGATAAGGAATACATTGAGTAACTTGTTGATGAGTCTATGACCTTATGATATTGACTTGATTACTTTTCATTTATCTATGATGAAGAATAGAGCTGAAAGACACAAAGCAATGTTATCAATAAATGAAGCATTTCAGTATACATTGATGAAGTATAGTGTATACCAAGCATAGTGTAAACCAAGCTTGTGTTCACCGATGCATTTCTTTGTTAACCAAGAAAGAGAAAAGAATTAAATGATCAATTTAGCCGATAGGATTGATGAGCTAGAAAGTGTATGAAATCAAGGTAACAGATAATATTTATTATAAAGATCGACAACTAATGAAATTTAGGAAGATCTAATGGAGCATATCGAAACATGTTATTGACACATCATCCAAGGAAGCTTAAAGCGACAAAATCAAAGAAGATGATTAAGCAAAAAAATTTTATGGACAAAAAGAAAATGGTTTACTCAAGTCTATATAAGAGACTAGAGATTTCATACTAAAGATTTCAGAAGAAGGAGATACTATAGAGTTATCATGTGAACAAGATTTCATGCATTCTGATCATACTGGTTAGTGAGAACCAAACTGTAGAGCATTACTGAGCAATAGAGAGTAATTACTGATAGATAGTAAGTTGATACATTGTTGAATTTGAAGTGTTATAATGATCATAAAGATTTGTATGAGCTGAATATTGATCAGTAATCTACAATTGAAGTTGTATTAAGGTAGATCACCTACTGTTACATATTTAACCATTGTACACAATCAAATCTCTTAACCGAGTGGACTAAGAAACTCTTATTATGTATCATTCATAGAATGGACATTGTTATCCTATCAACCCCATAGTGAATGTTGGTTAGATGATAACGGTTGGTCTAAAATCCTCTAACAAGGTCACACCTAACAGTGTGTTTGTAAACCTTTAACAGGGTTGGGTCTTCACCAACCTCACTTCAGAAGAGTGAATATTTTTAGGTTGCCAGTCCCAGGTGGTTTTTCCCTTCATAGGGTTTCCACATTAAATCTCTTGTGTTATGTGTTGACTGTGATATTTGTTTGTTATCATAATTTGCATATTACATGTTAGATTTGATCAGTAACTACTATATGTTTTAGACTAATAATTGGTAAAAGCACATACAGTGAAAGTAGTTTATGTTTACCGAGTTGCAGAAGTTGAAGTAATTGTTTTGGATTATACATTTTGTTTTGGGACACTGGATAACTGATTTACCTCCGTCTTAGTTATTCTAATAGTTTGATGATATTATCAATGATTATTTCATATTTTATTAATTTTTGAAGTTGACTAAACTATAATTTTGATATACCATGACTACATATCTTATAACTTGTCATGTATTTGTCCAATTTCAATTTTATTTATTTTTGATAGAATGATTACTTTAATACCTAGGGCATAGATATTTTTTAGAATTTTTTTTCTCTCATTTACTATTTTTTCATAAGCATCAAACATAAAAGTAGACATATGGTGAAATATCTATGTTTAGTAAAATTAAAAATATAAAGTTATAATAAAATTAATATATATATTAACATTATAATCATTGGAAATATTTTTCTCAGTAGTACCTTACTACATAAATAGGTTTGTCAAATTGATTCATTTTATCTTGCAAAAGATAAAGTCAAAGTGATTTTTTGTAAGCATTTTAATAGGTGTGAAGGAGAATTCATTGTAGGTTTTAATGCAGAGTATAGATGTTATATCAATGTTTTTTTAATCTAAGAGGCTTTGAGCTAACCATTTATAATTAATTCATTCAAATCAAACCTCTCAGGGATTAAATCATCATATTTTAGTAAAAAATTATTATTTCAACAAAAATCACCATCTCTTAAAAAGTATAACCCACTATTGTGGGGTCACCCCATGTGTTTGATGTAAGAACATCTAGGTAAGCAATTCTGCACATCCAAAAAAAAATGATTTGAATTATTTCATTATGTTATTTTTGGGTTACCTAGGGTTTGTAGTCTTTTAGCCATAATTTAATTTAACTTATGCTCTCCTCCAGTTTCATTGAATCTATCCAAAAAATTAATGTCTAAATTGTAAAGTTAAAAAATGATTTAAATTTTTAATATTGCAATTTAATTAATATTTTATTTAATATTATAAGGGAGACAAAATTCAATGCCCATGAAAGGACAAAAATTAATTATACATTTTGGGAGTTTAAAATTTGAATTTATTTATCCAAGTTAGGACAAGAGGTCCCAAGAAAGAGAGATAGTGGGCAATCTAAGGAATGAGAAAATTGGGATCTAGTGGTGCTAGTGAAATAATGAATGAAGAGGATTGCTATCTTAATATAGGGTGTATTCCCATGCCCATGGGGAGATTGGAATGGAAAAGGATTTCTAGTTATAAAGGAGAATCCAATGCATATACTTTAGAAAACAAATTAGAGTACTTGAACTGAAGATGAGTGAGTAGATTCATACAAGAAGGGAGATAGTTTTTCTTGAGAGCCATTGGGAAAGCTTACATGTTCATTCTTCAAGATGGTATTTAATGTATTTCCTTCATGTTTGCAAAGTTTTTCATTATAATTTGAAAATTCACAAAGATAGAACATGTACTGGAATTTATTCTTTAACTAGTCTTAATGTCCATTTTTAAAAAAAATGAGTAAAATGAGTAGCTTTCATATTTTTTTAGTAAAGAGAGCCATGAATTAAAATGTTGGTTTTTCATATCTTTTACTACAATCCACGTAGTTTTAAAGTTTTAAAAAATAGCTTTTCATTTAATTTGTTACAAACCATGCATTTTATTTTATTTTATTTTTCTAAAGAAAACCATTTTTTAGTTTACTACAACGATTAGTAGTCTTTTTAAATTCTCAATTGTTCATTTGCATCACCAACATAGTGAACCACATTCACACACATTCAAATCATACATTCCCTACAAATAAACCACATAACTTATCCTAGATTTTCTTTTGTTACAATTAGTATTTGTTCTCTTAAAGAAATTATGAATGTTTCAATCAAATATTCATTGCTCATAGACACATATGGAATTTAAAAGACCATGTCTAAATTAGTGAGAATATTATTACATTAGTCAAAATCTCTCTATTATTCTATATGTGGAAGTGAAGATAAAGTTTTTATTGAATTGGTATATTTTTCCTATTTATATTGAATTGCCTTGATAGTTTAATTTATTTCCATTTAAAACTATTTTGATGAGAAAATTAGCTTATATGTGAAAGTAACTATTATTTGCCTCTTGCCTATGTTTTTCAACTTTTTATTATTATTTTTTATTTTATATATTTCAATATATATAGAAATATTAATTTAACGAAAATAAATTTTTAAGTAGGAAGAGAAAAATAAATTAAACCATACTAAAAATCAATTGAACTTCTTCTTTTTTAACATTTGATGTACTGAAATCTACAAGGATTAAAGTAGTCTACATGTAAGAAAAAAAACAAAAAATAATATCTTTGAACCCTTTTAAATGAAATGTTACGAGAAAAACATATGCATCTATATCCACTAATTAATTAATTAAGTTATGAGGGTAACACCCTCTTAAGGAGTCCAAGAGGATGACAGCTAAACTAAAAAAATATCAATACAATTTTTCTAATGCAACTACACCTATTTATGGACATTAAGATAGTATTTGTAGTCTAAGATTGTAGAATTAAAGTTATAATAAACATAAATAAGTATTAAATATAAATATAATTTAATTTACTAATTTATTCTATATCATATGTGGATTCCCTAAGGTCACTACTTGAGCAACACATCTAAAACATATCTAAGCAACTAAAATGATTAATGAAAAACATAACAAGAATCATAAATATTTTTATCTTTATTTTCAAGTTCATTTTAAGCACAAAACCCAAATGTTCCTAAATTACTTTTTACATCATAGAAATAAAATCATATAAACACATGATATTTGATACCAACATAAATCTATCTAGTTAAGAGTCCTATATGGTGAAAGAAGGAGAGAGAGTGGGAGAGAGAGGATTTTTGAAACTGACGGTGAGTGGAAAACCTGATTTACAGGCTATGTGAACCTCATGGAATGATCGTATTGATGGATTCCTTGTAGATTAGGACATTGTAGATCTAGAAAAAAGGAAGGGGTCCCACATGACAAACAAAAAGACACTAGAAAAATGGGGGGAAGGGATTGCTAGCAATCTTCCTAGTCCAGCCCCAAATACAAGGACCCAGCCACATGATCAGGAAAGCAATGCTTTGAACCACTGGTGGTCAACACTATTTGGGGTAAAGCCTATAGGCAAGTCCTCATTCCTGACAATTAAGACTTATTTGATAAGGAAAGAGGTAAATACACTATTGATATTCCTGACGAGCTGGTTGACCACAATATTACTACCATGACTCTCACTCTGGTGGGTAAATTTGTTGGGTCAAGACCAAATATTGATATAGTCAAGGCTTTTGCTAAAAAAAAATTAGGACCTGAAGGGTCAAGTCTAAATCATTGTAATGGTGAAAGGATTTCTATCTTTTGTGTTTTCCTACTAGGAGGATCTAGCCAAAATCTTATGTGATGGAACTTGGACCATAGGGAAATCAACTTTGGCACTGCAAAAATGGTCCCCTAGACTGGATCTAACTGATTCCTTCTTTGTTCAAGCCCCTGTGTGGTTTAGATTACCAAAACTCCCCTTGGAATTATGATATGAAGATTTTTTCAATGGAATAACTAAATTCTTTGGAATCCTCCTCTCGATTAACCTTGTGACAGTGGTAAGGAGAAGCCTCACTTACACTAGGATCTATATAGGGGTGGAAGAAGGAAAATATATGCCAAGACCATCGAGATTCACTTGAAACTAGGTAAAAGAGTGCAGAAACTAGATTTTGAAAGCATGCCTTTTGCCTATTTTCATTGTAAGAAACTAGGAAACTATGCCAAATCGTGTCCTATATTCTTAGGTTTGGAGAAAGAAAGGAAAGCATGGATTTCTATAAGAAAAGATGGAAAAACTATAGACTGGGAACTGACGGGATCAATAAGGGAGAAAAACATGAAGCCCAAGGAGGTTTTGAGGCTAATTCCCAAAGAGTGTGGAAGAAAAAGGATTCAGCACAAGTGAGCCCAGAAATAAATATAAACCAAGAGGGTATTACAGATAATAACAATGAAGACTTTGGGGAGATCTTCTAACCTCATAAAGAATGTTTACAGTATAGGGAGGAGTTTCTACCCCTAGATGGGATTGATAAAATTATGGAAGTTAATATCCTGGAAGATGTCTTGAGAGAGGTCAATTTTAGGAAAGTAGGATTGGTTAAAGGAGGGGATTCTTTCCCAGGAATGGCCCAACTCTCCTTTCTATCGGACTCCATCAAACCTTTATTGGAGGAAGGGTACTCTAGTCCTAATAAAAGTATGCAATGAGGCATCCCCTCATATGAATCTAACCATTTTCTTAGGTCTAAGAGGGTGCCGTCTAGACATGTATTAAAGATGGAAGAACTATTGAAATCTACTTCCCCAAGGCAGCTCACTAAAATGGAAGAGCTCTTTGTAAAATATAAAGAAGGGGAGGAGGGAGAGTGGACTAAGGTCTAGAAAAAGAAGAAAACCAATAGTAGGGATCCTTCTCTATCTCCCTAGAAGAAACCAATAGTAGAAATAAAGTTGATGTTAGGGCTAAATAAAAAACTCTAGGGAGAGAGAAATCTAGCTAGGTCTAGCAAGAAGAAGCCATCAAGAATATAGTGGATGGAACCCATAAGACTATTAAGGAAGTGTACACTTCTAAAATGAAATGAAATTTATCTCTTGGAATATTCATGGGCTAAACAACTCACATAAGAAGGATGTTATTAGGAATATGATTTGGGATCATAGACCAGATATTATGTTAATTTAGTAAACCAAGATGAAGAAGGATAAGCTTGAGGGTATGAGATTTTGAAAATCTATGGAAATAAGTTCTTCTAGATTTGAAGGAACATCTAGAGGCCTAATGAATATGTGGAATTCCATTCAACTTAAGGTTGAAGCCATTCATGAAGAAGGTAATTTGCTTCTCAAAAGTTTTTCTAGGTTAAAGGATAATGAAAGCTAGTATATTTTGAATACTTATGCTCCGGATTCCAAAAAAGGTAGAAGGTCCTTTTGGGAAAAAATCAAAACTATTGTTTCTAGTTGTAATCTTACCAAGGGGATTATCATGGGGGATTTCAATACCCCCCTCAAAGATTGGGAAAAATAGGGAGGTATTTCCCCTTATCTAGAAAGCATGCAAGATCTCATGGAATTCATCAATGACCAAGCCCTCTTAGATGTGGATCTCCAAGGTGATAGCTTCACCTAGTCCAATAGGAGAATTGGGAGGGACTGTATTCAAGTCCAACTGGACTATGCTTTGATCACAGTTGACTAGCTGAATCTTTATAATTGTAACTTATCAGCTTTGGTGAGGATTGGTTCGAATCACTCTCCAATTTCTCCTTCTCTGGACCTGATCGCTAAGAAAATAAGTTTCCCCTTTATATTTGAAAAGATGTGGGCCACTCATCCAAACTTGAAAAACAAAATATAAGACTGGTGGAATATAGAAGTTAAGGGTATGACCAATGTTCAAGGTGGCTAAAAAAATTAGAAACATAAGATATAATATCAAACAGTAGAATAATGAAGAATTTGGGAATATATTCTCCTTTAAAGACAAGGCTATCTCTGACCTAAACCTCATCCAAGAAGAAATCCAAAGAGAGGGCTATGATGAGATCAAATTTCTCAAGGAGAAAACTATGCTTTCTGAATATTATAATATAATAGGGAAGGAGGAGATGTTATTGAAGTAGAGGTCAAGAACTATCTAGTTAAGGGAAGGAGACCAAAACACTCATTTCTTCCACCTATCAACTTTGAAACATAGAGTGGCCAAAAAAATAAGTTGTATTAAGAAGGGGGACCATATGTTGTAGGAGGAAAAAAAATAGCTAAGGAAGTAATGGATTTTTTCTCTTCACTCTTGTCCAAAGATCACGAGCTATCAGAGGGGGATTAGGATACTCTTCTTGACAATATTCCTAAAATCATCTCTAAAGATCAAAACAAGGTTTTATGTTCTATTCTAGATATGGCTGAAGTTAAGAAAGCTTTGGATTCTCTTCCTGGTGATAAATCCCCTAGTCCTGACATCTTTCCGATATTTTTCTTTCATCTTTTTGGGATGTGGTGAAATTTGATGTGGTCAAAGCGGTGCAGGAATTCTTTGGTTCCAAGAACCTCCTCAAAGAACTTAATGCAACTTTTTTGGTTCTTATTCCTAAGACCCCAGGGTTGGACTCAATGGAGCTTTTTAGACCCATTATTCTATGCAATTCCTTCAATATTATCTCTAAAGTCATCACCAATAGAATTATAAAGGTGCTTCCTTCTATTATAGCTTTCTAGAAGTCTGAGTTTGTTCCTAGAAGACAAATTCTTGATTCCATAATGGTGGTGCATGAAGTGATTCATTCCTTAGATGCACAAAAAAGGGAAGGTTTCCTTCTCAAGCCTAACTTGTCCAAGGCTTATGACCATGTTGATTGGTAGTTCCTACTCAGGGTTCTTGGAGCCTTTGGTTTCAATTCAAAGACTTGTAAGATTATTCATCAAATCATCTCCACTTCCTCTTTGGTAGTTTTGGTCAATAAATCCTTGTCATCCTTCTTGAAATATCCTAGGGGTTTGAGACAAGGGGACCCCCTTTCCCTCATTCTCTTTATTATTCTTATTGAATGCCTCAGTAGATTCATTACTACGTCAAGGAGCTCTGGGGTTTTGAAAGGTATCAAACCATCTTCTCATACCTATGTCCTCTCCCACAAGAAGTTCCTCGATGATACCATTTTAGGTGGGGAGGCTTTGGTGGGAGAAGCCAGAGCAGTGAAGAATTTTCTTAATTCCTATACAAGGGTTGCTGGTCAATCCATTAATTGCAATAAAATCTCAATCTTCTTTATTAACACTACTAAGAAGAGACAAAGGAGAATAATGGATATCCCAGGATGCAACATCAATTATTTTCCTTCCAATTACTTGGGTCTTCCTTTAGCCATTAAACCCTTAGAGGCCTTCTAGAACAAACTCATTGATAGATTCAATAGGAAGCTTCCTAGATGGAAAGAGGTCACTCTAAGTTAGGCTAGAAAAATCTAGTTGGTTAAATATACTTTGAAAAATCTTCCTACCTATGCATTAAGTCTCTTCTCTATTCCAACTAAAGCTGTCGAGGTTATGGAAAGAATTTAGAGAAGGTTTGTCTAGTTAGGGACTAAAGATCACAAAAGACTCCCTCTTATTGCCTAGTACAAAGTTTATCATCCAAATAGAGCTAGTGGATTAGGGATAAGAAGGATCAGACCTTTCAACAAAGTTGTCCAAGATAAAAATAAATATCACACATTTTTAATTGCAAGGGGGAATGGCATGACACTTTTGAAGATAAGTATCTTAATAACAACCATAAATTGTTTCTTTGGTGCTAATGATATTCCGAAAGGTTCTTATAGTTAGAATGGATTTCTCAATGTAAAGGATATTTCTAAATCTAAGGCTAAATGAAAAATTGGCAATGGTCATTCTATCAACTTTTGGAATGACAACTGGCTTGAGATGGGACCCTTGAGGGATTGTGCCCTTTCAATATCTGGATGGAGGAGTGCATCCACAATTATGGTTCCTGAGTCTATAATTATAGAGTGGACAATGCTTGGGTGGACCTTTCCTCTATTTATTGAGACCAGATTCCTCTCATGATTGTCCTTAATGTGGTCTCCCTATCCCCTTCTCAAGATGTGTTAATCTAGGAAGGTTCTCCTAATGGGGTTTTCTCAGTGGCTTCTTCCTATTATTTTTAGTTGTATTAGGAAGTCAATTCTGTTTGGGCTAAAGCCTAGTTTCATGGCCTTACTCCCAAAATTAATGTCTTCTTCTATCTTTTGCTTCAAAACCACATTCTTATAGTTGATAATCTTATAAAGAGAGGTTTCCAAATCCCCAATAGGTGTGTGCTATGTAGATGCCAAGTTGAATTAGGAGATCACCTATTCATCCATTGCACCTATGTTAGAAAGATATGGTAGTCTCTTCTTTCTACTCTTGAGTTATCCTGGTGCCTTCCCTTGTCTTTTCAAGACTTTTTTTCTCAACGGGCCCTTCCTTTTAAAAATATAGTCTCATAAATTATTCTCCTAGATTCTCTTGCATCTCTATTGTGGAGTGTGGAAAGAACATAATAATTGCATCTTCCATGATTGTTGTGCTCCTCCTAAAATCATCTTTGAAAAGATACACTTTGCATTAAAAGAAAACTTTATTTTCTGTGGTGGCTCTAGCCCTTCTACAGGAAAAGAATAGATTGATGACCCTAAGAAGAGTATAGAGAAAAGACAAAATTACACTTGGAGTTGTCCCTCGGAAGCTTGGTTCAAGGCTAACTTTGATGGAGTGGCCAAAGGAAATTTGGGAAAGGCAAAAAGTGAAGGTGTTATCAGAAATTGCTATAGTTTTGTGATTTCTGCCATCACCTTCCCTCTCATCTCTCAAACAAACCACTATGCTAAAGAAAATGCTTCCCTCCAAGTTACTAAACTTTCCCTTGACATAGATGTCAAAAATATCTCTCTCGAAGGAGATTCAAAGAATATTATTAACTATCTAAATTCTAACCACTCCCCTTCATGGACTATATCAAATATGATTAAAGAAACGTGTGCTCTCTTAAACTCATTTGAAAAATTACACATATCCCATGTGTATAGGGAATCCAACCAAGTTGCTGACTAGTTTTCCAACTTGGTTGTCAAAAAGGATGCAATTATTAGATGGTATCAAGGTGGAGATTTCCCTTGTGAGGTAAAGGATTTAGTCGAAAGGGACATATATCAAGGAAAAGAAGGAATCATTATTGATAATAATGAATTGTAATGTTTTTTGTTGGATGTTCTATTCCATAAATGTTAATTAGTAGATTGACAAGAAGGACAATAACTACGTGTCCCTCTTGTTTGCTTTCTTGGTGTTCATTCCCAAGGTTAACATCTATTTTTTAAGGAAAAATAGAATAAAGTTCTAGATTACCTTGGTGAGAAAGAATATAAATAGCTGCTATTTGTTAAACTAAATATTTGTCCTAAACCAACCTTATGCGATGGGAGGTGAAAGATACAGAAGGGAGCCCACAAATCATAGTGGTAAATGGAGGAGATGCACCAAGGTTTGGAATGCTCTACAAAAAGGGGAAATCTTGACTTTCATAGAAAAGTTACATGGAATCAAACTAGTGGTTACAAAAATGTTTGTGAAAAGATGGAATGAAGGTTGTGTGGTGGTAGAAGGAAAGAACTTCACTTTCATAGAGGAGGTCATCTTGAAGGTCATTGGGATACCCATTGTGGGTACAAAATTTTACAGAGACCAAAAAATCTTTGACTCTTGCTTCAATGATTTTGTGAGAGATGAGGATGAGGAGAACACTATCACCAAAGTGGGAAGACACTACCAGCCTGAAGGAATTAAAATTTTATGTAGATTTGTCCTCAAATCCCTCATCTCTTATGTGAAACAAGACACCAGGTTTGATAGGATAAGGACCTACCAGTTTGTGTTGCTAAATCATCTTAGACATGGTATGAAGATCTCCATCTCATTCAACTTGTATGATTCTATTAATGAGAATATTAATGTCTATAGGGACAAGAATATTGCTAAACCTTGTTTTCATGAGGGGTTATTACTTTTAATTTATGAATATTTAAATGCCCAGACCCTAGGGAAGGAAATTTTTGTCAAAAAGGATAGAGAGAATGTTTTAAGTTCTGACTATGTCCCCTCGAATACTAAAGATAGCATGGGTTTCAAATCAGAGGACCAAGAAGATGGAGAGACCAAAACTTAGAAATAGGGTTTCTCCTCCAATAAGAGAACTGCTAGCTCTGTCAAAAAATCCCACAAAAAACAATCTAGAATGGACATTTCCTCTAAAGAGGAATATAATGAAAATGAGGAAGTGATGAACATTGATGATGAGGAGGAAATTTATAGTGGAGAGGAAAAGAAGAAAAGGTACCATAGTATGGGGGCAAAAAACAATTTAGGGGGGATTTCTCAAGTTGACTATCTACGGATTTGGCTATCAGCCAATCGGGTAAGAGTTCAGAGTTGGGGGCCAATTCCACAGAAGTCCGCGGGGGTAGTAAATTAGGAATACAAAATGGGTGCCCAATTTTTAAAAATCAGGTGCCCATTTAGGTTCGAGAGCCTGATGCACTTTCAAAAATTGGGCACCTATTTAAAAATTGGGTGCCCATTTAGGATCGGGCACCCAAAGTAAAACGGGCACCTGATTTGTTCAAATCAGGTGCCCGTTTTGAAAATCTATATATTTCTTTTTTTAAATGAAATTCTTGTCATTTTCATCAACAACAAAAAGGGGATCACATCTGGTACAGCTTAGGTGCCTGGTTTGGCTTCCCATGTCAACCCCATCTACCATTTTTTTCATCTTCCAGGTACGTACTATTCTTTCTTATTATTTTTTTATGATTTTTGTCATTAAAAATTGTAGTTTCAGCCTATTTTTAATTTAAAAACATAGTTTAATGTTATTTTCAAAATTATTGCATAAATTTAATTATATTTTATCTTTCAAACTTGTAATTCTTTTTTATTTCAATTTACTTTGTAAATTACCGTACTAAAGTAGAAAACTTGTAAAATTTAAGTATACAAAATTACATTACGAAACCCTACATAGAAAACCAAAACCCTAGGTAATAAAACAAAAACGTAAACCTAGATAAAAAATTAATTTACAAAAGCCTAAACTTAGAAAATCAAAATATAAATTTAGAAAATCAAAACATAAATTTAGCTCAAACCAAAAGATAAATTTAAAAACTCTCTCTCTCTCTCTCTCCATCTCTCTTCTTTCTCTCTCCTCTCTACATGTACTATTGTTTTTAATTATTGTAGAAAACCAAAACTTAGAAAATCAAAATATAAATTTAGAAAACCAAAACATAAATTTAGTTCAAATCAAAACATAAATTTAAAAATTCTCTCTCTCTCTCTCTCTCTCTCTCTCTCTCTCTCTCTTAATTTTTAATTATTTAAGTCATTCAAGTTGTAAGGTAAAATATATTTTACAATATGTTAATTGTAAATTATCATGTTTTTATATGTACATAGATTGGTAATATGGATGATTTTCACATTGATGAGCTTATAGGTTAGCATGCACCACAACCACCACCACCTCCTCCACCTCCCCCTCCCCCTCCCCATCCACCTCCACCTCCACCTAGAGAGTTAAGAGATAATATTAGGATAAATGTAGAGGAGATCATGAGAGATATAAACATTATTAGGAATGATCCCTCTCTGTTTGTCCAACTACTACGCCTTGGAGATAACATGCAAGGCATAGTAGATTCCATACAGACATTAGACTATGAGATTGATAGTTTTGAGTCATGGAGGAAGAGTATGCATGTATATTATGCTGATAGCATCTCTTATCAAGAGGTTAATAAGTTAAAAATTACAAAAAATGATTTGGCACACTATTTTGTGAGCCCTACAACGAGTGAGCAGATACTTGGCAAGAAGCCACACATTTCGATTAGATGCTGTACACACCCCGACATAGCAGGGAATTTTTGGGAGTAGTGGTGGATGGTATTTGACCATCCACCACATGCTAATCATGAGGTCCTGCTTTATTTTTTGAAGACTTTATGGGCTGAGTTTGAATTGGGTAAGAAACCCAGTTATTTTGACATGAAAGCATTTCAAGGGGTTAGCCGAGGCATGCCACAGGATAGGCCAGGGGCCAAATTGAGTGACAGAAATAGAAATCATGTGTGCAATGAGCCCCTTGTTCCTCTTCCATCTCTTATACTTCCTAAACTTGTCCATCATCAAGCAGTCCAGTCATCTCTTGGTTCTTTGAGTGCCCTTATGGGCAATTTGTTACAACACATGACCCAAGTGAGGGCTGCCCCTAGCATAGCACATGTTTGTACAAGTGGTGGGGGTATATGTAGGGGTCCCCAATCTAATCCTGATGCTGTCCATGCTGCCCACGGTGGATATGGTGATGATGCTAGTGGTGCACATGGTGGATATGCTGATGATGATGATGGTGCGCATGGTGATGGCACACATGGTGATGCTGGAGATGATATCTCATCATATGTTGATTTACTCAATGTAGACAATGATTATCTCAAACAAGTAAATTTACTTATAATTTAAATATAGTGAAATATTAAATTTCTTATTTATACAATTATGAGCCACAACATGTGGATTTTTTGGTGAACAGAGGAGGGTTGACCCTCCAACATTTATTAGCCATCATCATATGACATTGACACCTTAACATCTTGGTGCTCCATTCATGGTATGCACTTTGATCTTGATACATTTAAAATTTAAACAAAATAAACTTTAATTGATAATGAGCTTGACATATTTTTGTGATTTTGTAGGGTCTCTCATGTACCACTGAGATTGGTAGTCCATTCTCTACCCCACCAGTCACCGAGAGTCAGCCGCATATACCTGTAGTATGTTTTTCATTTATTAATTTTAAGTATTTGTATCTTACTATTTTATGTACAACTTTGATTCACACTTGTTTTTTTGTAATTGTAGACTTTTGGATTGTCTCATGTTGCACAATCACATTTACATCCTGAATCATCGGTGACATTAGCTACGTGTCACACAGAGGTAATGTACACATGTTTTCATTCCATATTTATATATAATCAAGTTATATATACTTTATAATTTATGTATATATGTACTATAAGTTTGATTCATGCTTTATATATGTTGTTCAGGTCGACACCACCATGAGTCTTGGCATGGCTATAGGATTAAGCCAAATGCATTCATCGACACTATCCTTTGAGGTGATGATTAATTTAAGTAATTTTTAATTTGTACTTTAAATGTTTTTACAGGACTTGGCTTCATCCACTTTTCATGTAGTTGAGGATGAGGGTACTCGAGACTAGACAGAGTAGGATGAGGGTACTCAAGAGCAGATAGAGTAGGATGAGGGTACTCAGGACCAGACATAGCATGTTGATGCATCACAGTCCTCTTCATGTAGAGTGAAGAGGACTGTAGATCAGCTAGATGAGTAGATTTAGATTATGATGACTATTTGGACTATTTGGACTTGTTCATTTTATTTTTGATGACTATTTGGACTTGTTTTATGATGACTATTTGGGCTTGTTTAGACTTGTTCATATTATTTTTACTTGTTGTTAGAGTAGGACTTGCATTATATACTAGTCCTCTTGTTATCATATATTGTACTTGGACTTGTTTTTAGAGTAGGACTTTGTTTTGTGATTGCATGTATATATCATGAGTTGATATGATGGACATTATGATACATGTAAATTATTTCATGACTTGTTATGTTATTTATCTTAATCATGAATTGTTATGTAGTTTATCAATTTATCTTAATCAGGACTTGTTATGTAATTTATCAATTTATCCTTAAAAAAAAATGACATCTATTAATACATGTAATTGACAAGAACAATATGGATGTTAAAAACTTAATAACTATTAAACAATGAGATCTATTAAGTGAACATAATCTGACCAAAGTGTATAGTTTAATATTTACAACAAAATTAGGTGAATACAAATTTTTGAATTTAACTTAAATATTTAAAACAAAATTTGATGTATAAAAGTGAGTTCATGTGATCTTAAATTATAAACCCAAAATTGTATGAATACAATAGTGCATTGTACTACATAAATAGTTCATGTCTATGGTCTTCTAGATATCCTGCATCATAAAAATAAACATGTTGAAATGTTAGAATTTATAAAAGTTCATTTAAAGTTAATTTTAATTTTAATTTCAAATCTATATCTCTAAATTATAAATTATGACACTTCAAAGAAGACATGTAGAAAATATATACAAATATGACAATTGAACAAAAACTTACATGTATAAATTTGACTCAACCTAATGTACCATCAGCATCCTCTCTTTTCTGCAATGCAGATCTATGTTCTTCCTAGCATCCTGCATCATAAAAATAAACATGTTGAAATGTTAGAATTTGTGTACTCAAGCTCATTTAAAGTTAATTTTAATTTTAAAGTTAATGTTACCAAAATTTCCCTATCCCATACAAATTTGGCCACAGGCTAGGAGGTCTAGTAGTTTGTTAGCCATGTTGAAACCTTTGAGAAATTTTCATGGTTTCCATCTCCCCTTTTGGTCTCTGCAAATCTTTAGCTCCCTGGTCTACAAGTCTTTATTTGAAAATATGACCATTGGAGGTAGAAAACCCCAAAAACCAAATGGCCTTTCTAATTTGCTGTTACCTTTTTTGGCCACTTAAGTCTCCATTTTGCATGTGCACTTTATAAAGCTAAGGCTGGTCGTGAAATCTCTAAAGCTCGGTGGAATACTCTTTTATATCTCCCGATCCCATGACTACCTTATATCTCTTAATCTCTTGATTGGATGGAATTTTCCCTTTCTATCTAGTGACTTAGAGATTTCACTTCAGTCAGGCTATCTCTTAATGAAACCCAAAGTTAGCAATTCTTTCGGAGATCTAGCGACTAAGTGATTTTCCTTACTATAGTTATAACTCATGTCATGTCATGTTAAGGGTATCTCTTTAGTTGGGAGATCTCGAGAGTTAACTGTGGTCATCCAAATCTTCACAAGACTTCAATTTTTCTTTAGTCAGGAGGTCACTAGATATAATCATGGTCAAGGGATGGTCGGCTCAAGGTAAAGACAACAACAATGATGTAGTGACACTTGGTAGGGCGGGCCCAATTCTTTAAAGATGCAGTCGCTAGGTCTCTTATTTTGGGGTAGTTAAGTTTTTATTTAGTGACTGAGTGACTATGTGGTCACAAGATCTCTTATTCCTGGTAGTTAAGTCCTTAACATCCAATGACCTAGCGAGTAGTTATTGTTATGCTTGGCGGTCTCAGTTCTGAAGCAGTTAAAGTTTGAGCATGATCTATGATTGTCATTATAACATTGGGTAAAGATGATGCCTTTTTAAGCATTGTGGTATAATGACAACCTTCAATCCTCTTCTTTAGCTTAGCGCTCCTCTCAGTGGGTCCACTACCACATAGTCCAAGGTGTTTGCTCCTGATTCACCATAGGATTGTGATGTGAAGACATGGCAAAGCGGGCCCAATGGGTTGTCTTCCTTTAAGATCTAACGGCTGTCTCATGATCGCAAGGAATATTATTTCCCCTTGCAATCATAAGACAACTGTTGATCTTGCTTTATTGCTAGGGCTCTGTTAGGTGGGTCCTCATTGTGATGTGCTCATTTTTTATTGGTTGCTGGGTAGAATAGTTGCAATTTTTCAGTGGGTCCAAGTATCTTAAGTGAGTTGGCAGTTGTTGAGGATTTAATGGTTGTCGCATGATCGCCATGAATCTTTTTCCCCTTTGCAATCATGTGACCACCCTCCGATGCAGAGTCGGGATTCTTCTACCTTTTGATGTATCAGTTATGTTGAAGTTTTTGCTTCTCATTTGTTTTGACTGGTGATGTGGCTTTTGACTTTTCAAAGGGCTTGCAATTGCTTTGAGGGTTGGTCTGAGCTGTTTGATCTTCCAGAAAATGAGGATATCGATAGTCACATTTTAAATTTGATCAGTTGGCTGTTATTTTTTCAAATTTAAATATCTTTCACAAGGTTTCTTGCTGGTTCATTGTTGTTGGTCGAACACGAGGCTGCAAGTAGCTTAGAATTGATGTTTTCAGGATAGTTGCAGTTAGAAAGGATGATGAAGAAGATCTGGGCAGTCATCATGTGTGATTTCTCAAGTACCATGTCAGTGTTCTTACACTGCAAAAGCATTAAAGGGTGGTACCACCTGTGATAGATTATGTTTTTTTCAAAACTCAAATATTTGTAAGGATCAAACTTAAGCATTCATGATAAACGCAATTTAGTAGAATCAAGGTCATGGTTGTGGTGTGAGGTTTTCAACTTGCAGAGAGATAAGATGGACTTGCAAGGACTGATATCTAATCAGCCAAGATATCTCTACGATGCATTTATGATCAAATATGACAGAGTTAGGGTTGGATTATTTTATGAAAATCTGATGCAGGAGCATCCTAGGTGTAAGAGCAATCTTGCATCACCCAAAAAAAAAAAAAAAAAAATTTTGTTTTTATTTTCAATAAGGGCTATTTTGTGCAGAGCTACTATTTATGGAAAGTTACTATTTTTGGTAATTTTCGTATGTGCTCAAAATGATCTGATTTCTTTCTTGGAGGTTCATTTTGGTCATATAAGTCTGCCAGTAAAGTTTCATTGCCAGATCAAGTGTATATTGGAAGATATTGAAGATTTTCGGTATTGGCAGCAGGGTACAGAAACTTTGAACTCAGTTTTGAAGGCTTTAGAGGCCCCGGATGAGGTCGAAAATTTGGGTGATGGGTGCTTGTGCTGGTCAAGCCTGTAGAGCGCTTCGTGGCATTTCCGAAATGGGGTTATGATAGCCGAGCGGGTCAACGGGTGATGACTTATGGTCTTTAGAAGTTGGGTCACCTGAAATGGTGAAAAATAATTTTCTTCAAAATTTCTGTTCAGGTTTCAAAGGTTATCTTGAGCCGACTATGATGTAATAAAATGTAAAATGAAATAATTCTAAGTTTGGTCGGCCTTATTGGCTAAAAATTTTGGAACCTTCCCAGGCGGTGGAAAATTGCCTATATAAGGAAGGCTGTATTATTGTCTTAGGCAGTTCGGAATAATTCTGGGTAGTAGATCTGGGTATTGATTCGAGGCTTTGTCTTATAGAATATTGTAAGGGAATGCCCATGTGGCTTTGCATATTGTAATTCTGAAATTTTATAATTCCAGATTTGTGGAGATAATAAGAAGCCAATTTTCTGTTCTTGCATATTACTGTTGTTGTTTCTCTATTTCTGTTATGTGTTTGTGGTATTAAGGGGATCACCCTTCATCAAATGGTATCAGAGCAGGAGTTCTTGAGTACAGATCACTGACTGTGAGGCAGTTTGCACCAGGACCGTGGCTAGGGTTTCAGCGCGCATCGCGAAAATGCCTCCACGAAGGGAACGTGGTGGAAGAGCTGGTGTTGTAACACCTGAGGTTAGAGAGCTGCAGAGACAAGTGCGAGCATTGCAAGAAGAGATTTGCAGAGGAATGAATCTTAATGTCAGAGATGAAAGCGACGATGAAGCCGAAGAAGAATATCAAGAAGGAGAAGCTGAAATTGTGAACCAGGAGGAAGAAAGACTTTTTCGGGCCATTTCTAAGATTGGGAAAAGACCTAAGATTGAGGTTCCTACATTTTCTGGAAATCTTAACCCAGAAGAATTGATCGACTGGATCAATGAATGTGAGGAGTATTTTGAGTATGAAGATGTTGAGGATCCTGATAGGGTCAAATTTGTGAAGGCCAGACTGAAAGGTCATGCGAAGATCTAGTGGCAAGAAATTCAATTGGAGTGAAATAGAAGAGGGAAAGATAAAATCACAAGATGGGATCGGATGGTGGATAAATTGAAGCGACAGTTCATTCCTGTTGATTATGAGCTTGACCTACTAAAGAAAATGCAGAGTTTGAAGCAAGCAAGAAGATCTGTTCAGGAGTATACAAAGGAGTTCTATCGACTTCTCATCAGAACAGGCCATGCAGAAGCTGATAAGGAGAAAGTTGCCCGATACCTTAATGGGTTAAGGCCAAGCATTTAGGAGGAGATGAATCTGGTTCGAATGAACAGTATCAAAGAGGCATACCAGTTTTCCCTAAAAGTAGAGGAAAAGCTGAACAAGAAGTTTGAGAGCAGACAAAATGGAAGAGGTCGCGGTGGACAATCTGGTGGACGGTCATATGGTGGCCGAAATGAAGATCCGAAAAAGAAGGATGAGGCCAGTAGCAATCAGAATCAGCGAGGAAATAATTTCAATCGCTTCCAGGATCAGAATAATAGAGATCAGAGAGGAAGAGGAAGAGGACAAGGATCTGGAAGAGGTGGCTTCCGTGGAACATGTTTTCACTGTGGAGAAGAAGGTCATAGGGCATTTGAATGCCCTCAGCGCCAAGGCAGAACAGACAGGAGAAATGAAGGCCAGGCCAGAGTTGCACATGTAGATGAAGATGCCAGATCATCAAATTTTGAAGATGCTGAAAGAGGAGAAACGTTGATTAATAGAAGAGTCCTGTTGAGTGGTGAGAATGAACCTGAGCAAAGGAGGAGCCTGTTTCGCACCAGGTGCAAATGTGAAGGTAAATGTTGTGATGTGATTATTGATAGTGGAAGCACTGACAATTTGGTGTCAGAAGAGATGGTGACAAAGTTGAAGCTCAAGAGACAGAAACACCCACATCCATATCGGATTGCTTGGGTACAGGATGACCACAAGGTCATGGTCAATGAACAATGCCTGGTGAAGTTCAAGATTGGCGGATACCAAGATGAGGTATTGTGTGATATCATATCTATGGATGCATGCCATATGTTGTTGGGTAGACTATGGCAGTTTGACAGATGTGTTGTACATGATGGTCGTCCGAATACCTATTCCCTGACAAAGGATGGAGTGCGACAGAAGCTAAAGCCATTGAAGGAGACCGAAGAAAAGGTATGTGGTAATGCAAGGATAACTTTTGTTGATGGAAGAAATTTCCTAGATGGTATGAGGCATGAGCATGTATGTTTTGCTTTAATTCCAAAAGCTGGTAAAGAGGAAGTAGAAGATGTTCCTGTAGAAGTTGCAGATTTGTTGAATGAGTTTCAGGATATTGTATCCGATAACGTGCCTGATGGATTACCACCAGTCAGGAAGATCAGTCATCAGATGGACTTGATCCCAGGAGCGAGTTTGCTGAATAAGGCAGCACACAGGATGACACCTGCAGAAAGTGAGGAGTTGAACAGACAAGTACATGAACTGTTACAGAAAGGATTGATCCGTGAGAGTCTGAGTCCCTGTGTTGTACCAGCGGTATTAGCACCAAAGAAGAATGGAGAATGGAGGATGTGTACAGATTCCAGAGTAATAAACAAGATCACAATCAAGTATAGGTTTCCATTGCCACGAATGGATGATATTATGGATTGTTTGAGTGGAGCTATGTATTTCTCAAAGATAGATCTGAAGAGTGGATATCACCAGATTCAGATCAGAGAAGGAGATGAATGGAAGACTGCCTTCAAGACAAAGGAAGGACTATATGAGTGGTTAGTCATGCCTTTTGGGCTAACCAATGCACCGAGCACTTTCATGCGACTCATGAACGAGGTTCTGAAAGAATTTCTGGGTAAGTTTGTCATTGTTTATCTAGATGATATTTTGATTTTTAGCAAGACATTGGAGGAACATATGATGCATATTCGTATGGTATTTGAGAAGTTGAGAGAAGAGAAATTGCTGATTAATTTGAAGAAGTGCAGTTTTGTGAAGGAGTTAGTGTATTTGGGATTTGTAGTTTCAGCAGAAGGTCTAAAAATGGACCCAGAGAAGGTACAGGCTATCCTTGAATGGCCTACTCCAAAGAGTGCTACTGAGGTAAGATCTTTTCATGGTCTAGCTAGCTTTTATAGAAAGTTTATCAGGAATTTTAGTAGTATTTGTGGACCCTTGATTGAAACAATGAGAGGGGATAGAAAAGAGTTTAAGTGGACAAATGGGGCAGAAAAGAGTTTTCAATTGTTGAAACAAAAAGTTACAGAAGAACCTGTTTTAGCACTTCCAGATTTTAATAAGGTGTTTCAAGTAGATTGTGATGCTAGTGGTACTACAATAGGAGCCGTTATGAGCCAAGAAGGTAAACCTGTTGCTTATTTCAGTGAGAAGTTAAATGATGCCAAGAGGAAATATTCTGTTTATGATCAGGAATTTTATGCTATAGTTCAGGCATTAAAGAAGTGGAGACATTATCTACTTCCTAAGGAGTTTGTTTTGTATACTGATCATTAATCTTTGCAATATTTGAATAGTCAAGGAAAGTTGAATCAGAGGCATTTGAAATGGGTTGAGTTTTTGCAGAGTTATACATTTGTTTTGAAACACAGGAGTGGAAAGTCTAATAGGGTTGCAGATGCCCTTAGCAGAAGGCAACTATTGCTGACAAAAATGCAGATTGAAGTGGTTGGGTTCAAGGAACTCAAGAATTTGTATCCAGAGGATCCTGATTTTGGTGAAGCCTGGAAAGCTTGTACAGAACCTGTTACTCTAGACAGGATGAAATGGTTGGATTTCATCATCCAGGATGATATGCTATTCAGAGGGAGTCAGTTGTGCATTCCACGAAGTTCTATAAGGGAGAATCTCATCAAGGAGAAGCATAGCGGAGGATTGGCTGGACATTTTGGTCGTGATAAAACCCTTGGTTTGGTTAGTGAGAATTATTATTGGCCACAGTTGTAGCAAGATGTGAAGAAGTTTGTACAGAGTTGCAGAGTATGTCAGATGGCGAAAGGAGTGAAGCAGAATACAGGGTTGTATCAGCCATTACCTGTACCAGAGAAGCCTTGGGAGGATATTACCATGGACTTTGTTCTTGGTTGACCGAGAACATAGCGGGGACACGATTCAATTTTTGTGGTGGTTGACAGATTTTCAAAGATGGCACATTTCATTCCCTGCAAGAAGACTAATGATGCTATTCATGTAGCAGAATTGTTTTTCAGAGAAGTAGTGAGACTTCATGGTTTGACAAAGACCATAGTTTCAGATCGGAACACTAAGTTTGTTGGATATTTCTGGCATACGTTGTGGAAGAAGTTGAAGACAGATTTGAAGTTCAGTTCATCACATCATCCACAGACTGATGGACAGACAGAGGTGGTGAATAGGAGCTTGGGAAATTTGCTGAGATGTTTGGTTGGAGATAAGCCAACAGGATGGGATTTGATTTTACCACAGGCGGAATTTGCATACAATAATTCTGTCAACAGGAGCACTGGTAAATCACCATTCCAGATTATATATGGAAGTAGTCCAAGAAATGCATCTGAGTTGAGAAAGATAGATAAAGGAGAAATAAGTAGTGCTGAGGCTGGGGATTTTGCAGAACACTTGAAGAACATCCATGAGAGGTGAGGAAGCATATTACCAAGATGAACGCACAGTATAAGGCTAAGGCAGATGAGAAAAGGAGGTATAAGGAATTTCAGGTTGGTCATGAAGTCATGGTTCATTTGCGGAAGGAGCGGTTTCCAGTTGGTATATATAACAAGCTGAAAATGAAGAAGTTTGGACCATGAAAGATATTGAAGAAGCATGATTCAGGAAATGCATATGAGGTAGAATTGCCTACTGAGCTAAATATTTCACCAGTGTTTAACATTTCAGATCTGACAGAGTATCATGAAGGAGGTGTTGAAGATGAGATCACAACAGCACAGTGGAGTGTTCCAGCAACTAGTTCAGACACTAAGGAGATCGAAGATATACTGGACAGTCGTGTTGGCAGAAGCACAAGGAACAGGACATATGAAGAATATCTGGTCAAGTGGAAAGGATGACCCGTTGAAAATTCATCATGGCTGACAAAGGAGGAGGTTAACCGTCTTGGTTTTCCTCTGCACACCTGAGTCGTGACAGGGTCACTGCTCAAATTACCCTGGGTGTCTGATGCAGGAGCATCCTGGGTGTAAGAGCAATCTTGCATCACCCAAAAAAAAAAAAAAATATTTTTGTTTTTATTTTCAATAAGGGCTATTTTGTGCAGAGCTACTATTTATGGAAAGTTACTATTTTTGGTAATTTTCGTATGTGCTCAGAATGATCTGATTTCTTTCTTGGAGGTTCATTTTGGTCATATAAGTCTGCCAGTAAAGTTTCATTTCCAGATCAAGTGTATATTGGAAGATATTGAAGATTTTCGGTATTGGCAGCAGGGTACAGAAACTTTGAACTCATTTTTGAAGGCTTTAGAGGCCCCGGATGAGGTCAAAAATTTGGGTGACGGGCGCTTGCATGGGTCAAGCCTGTAGAGTGCTTCGTGGTGTTTCTGAAATGGGGTTATGATAGCCGAGCGGGTCAACGGGTGATGACTTATGGTCTTCGGAAGTTGGGCCACTTGAAATGGCGAAAAATAATTTTCTTCAAAATTTCTGTTCGGGTTTCAAAGGTTATCTTGAGCTGACTATGATGTAATAAAATGTAAAATGAAATAATTCTAAGTTTAGTCGGCCTTATTGGCTAAAAATTTTGGAACCTTCCCAGGCGGTGGAAAATTGCCTATATAAGGAAGGCTGTATTATTGTCTTAGGTAGTTCGGAATAATTCTGGGTAGTAGATCTGGGTATTGATTCGAGGCTTTGTCCTACAGAATATTGTAAGGGAATGCCCATGTGGCTTTGCATATTGTAATTCTGAAATTTTGTAATTCCACATTTGTGGAGATAATAAGAAGCCAATTTTTTGTTCTTGCATATTACTGTTGTTGTTTCTCTATTTCTGTTATGTGTTTGTGGTATTAAGGGGATCACCCTTCATCAAAATCTATGTAACCCTAGTTAGATTTTTTCTCCTGCCTATATGCAATTAAGGAGATGTATATAATTTTTTTTGGAGCTTTTTGAGCTTAGAGTTTCACAATTGTAAAAGGGAGATTTTCTTTTTGAGGAGCTATCTGTGACATTCTTTCTACCCTCTAGCTTTTTGTAGTATGTAACCTTTCATTGAGGTTTAGATATTGCAAAGGTATTTTGTGACATTCTTTCTATTCCTATGCCTTCTTGTCTAAATTTTCTCTTAATGAATTAAGTATATGTATGTTTTTCGTAATATCTTAGGGTTCTTGATCCCTCTTTCTTTCTGCAATTAATGTGTATTCCTGTGGATGATTTGATTTGAATGATCTTGTGGGTATACTTCAACCCCCTGACAATCTATCTCATTCCTATACCTAGTTGCAAAAGTGGATGTTTGTTTGCAGGTTATAGATTATGTCCAATTTCTAGGAATGCTATTATTTGTGAAATTTCTCTCTTTCCCTTAATAGCCTCTTTCTATAGCAAAACCTTCTATGAAATATTGATGCAAGCCTATCCAGTAAGTTGTGATCTCTTAGACCTAAGTTTATGCACTGATTTCATCCTCCATACTATAATTCATACCATCATTTCGGTGTATCACCTAGTAGGTAGTTTGCTTTCAGTTATTTCCCTTTACAAGCATTCCTTCTATCCCTTTTTCCTTCAAGAATTTACTTTCCTGTCAAAGAGAAACTTAAGGTGATTATCCAAGAGGAACCAGCCTAGAACTTGGAGGTCTCATCTTAGTTAGCATAGGTCCCACAACCTGGAGATGATTCCCATGTTATACTAGGTTATCAAGACCAAGAGAGCTTGAAACTAGGGTGCAAACTTAGTGTATAACAATTTTGACATGCCCAATGGGACTAAGATCAGATTCAAATTAAGAAGACACCCCACCTTGGGTGTAACAATTCTAACATGCCCGATGGGACCATAAAAGAAGTTTGTCTTTGAAATATTATGCTATCTCTGATATACTAATTGCATAATACATACTTTTAGAAGTTTTTCTATCAAGTATATCTGGCAACTCCACTGATTTCATAGATTCAGGCTAACTTGTTCAAAGTTTATGAAAAAGGTTGAGACTAGAAGCTCAAAGCCTACTAAATTTTTAGAATTACCCTCAAAAAGAGGCTACAAAGGTAGATCAACCCATAGAACATCTCCTACAAGGAGAGTATAGTCTACACCACCTAATACTTCAAAAAGGAGACCTTTTCCCTTTCATCTCAGAAGAAGAGGAAGATCTCTAACCAGAGATCTAGAAGAAGATTCAAATCCAACATCCAATACAACTCACACAGTTGCTACTCAACAAATTTCAGCTCCTACAATGGCTAGGCAATTTTCTTTTGCACCTTTCAACCAAGGGAGTCCATTGAACTTTGCTCAACATCATGATGTGCCCTTGGTGGCACTAAAGACTCTACCTAATTTCATAGGTGAAGGACAAAATACAACTTTTGAACACATTAGAGATGTGACCACTATTTGCAGCATACATAATATAACTCAAGAAGATGTGGCCACCAAGTTATTAGCAACCTCTCTCAAGGGTAAGGCTCTTGAATGGTTCAGAAATTTAACTGTTGGTTCCATTAATTCATGGGATGGATTAGGAGATGCATTGAGTAAAAATTTTGAGGATAAATCAGACAAATTGTCTTTGGTTGAGCAGTTGAAAAATATTAAAACAGGTCCTCAAGAACAAATGACAGACTATAACAATAGATTTCTCAAGACATGGAATAAAATTCTAGTATCGGTGAGGCCATCAACTGACCATGCTTTCTTATACTTCTTGCAAAGTTTGAATGGTCAAATTTCTATCATGATCCAATCTATGGGTGGTACCTCTTTACCCCAAGCTTTTGACATAGCTGTTAGAGCTGAAAATTATTTGATCCAAGCAGGTATGATAGCTAGAAGGCCACCCATGCCCATCTTTCCTAGCCTTCAACCAGTTGCACCTTTAAAAGTACCCCCATTTACCCCTATTCCCACCATATTAGCACCTTAGGCTAGTGCAAGTAGTCAGGAGCTAAAAGCAAGCTTCTCTCAAGAGTTGCAAGAAATGAAGAATAGTCAACAAACTAGTTAGCAAGAAATGATGAATTTGTTGTAGATTTTGACTAAAGAGGTCACAAACCTAAAGAGACAAGGGCAAAGAATCAGACCACCCTTTCAACCACAAGGCCAAGGTCCTAATCAACAATATTAGAATCAAGGACAACCTTATCAACAAAATAGGCCACCATACCAAGGAGGTTATCAAGGATAAAGACAAAATTTTAATCAAAGACCATTCCAACAATACAACCCTACACCTCTCAATTCTGTGAATCCAATTAGGGACATGGTCCCTAGTCAAAATAATATGGTTATGGACAATTAATGGTGTTTCCCTTGTAATCAACCTCATAATCAAGTTACATATTCAAATGGATGGATGAACCAAGCACTAATGGTTAAAAATGCCTCACAAGCTCAATCAAAGGCTTCTTCTAGTGGATGAGATCCTCAACAAGAACCACAAGATAATGAGACTGCCCTTTTCAATTGGGAGCAGCAAGACTTCAATGGCATCATTGGTGAACCTTCCATTGCTTCCAACACAAGGTCAAAGAGAAGAGCTTAAGACATGGAGTGAGCAGATCCTGGGACTAAAGCCACTACATTAGCAGAACCAATGCAACAAGCTACTCCCATCATATTTAAGAAAGCTCCTGCCATTACAAGCAAAGAAGGCCAGACTCTTAAAGAGGTGGAGCCCATCATAGTAAAAGCACAACAAAGGGTACACACTGTGACACCTTTCAACATTGTAGACAACATGAAGAAGGTGAACATTACTATGTCTATGTGGGACTCTTTGGCTATTCCAGGGCAACCTAAGATTTTGAAGAAAGCTATGACTGAAATAACAACTCCTCAGCATACAAACGAAGCTGCAAAGCCAATGTTGGTCAACACTGATCAAGAAAAGGAGGCTCCAAGTTGCAACTCCAAAGCCAACACTATTAAAGGTAGGAACTTGAAAGCACCTCCCTTTTATGTATCTTTAATTATTAGGAAATCCTTAGTACATAATTGTATGGTAAATAGTGGAGCTACTAGTACTGTAATGCCCAAAAAGGTGGCTGACCAATTAGGAATTAAAAATGAACCCCTCCAAAAGAAGGTTACACAACTTGATGGATCCTTAGTTAATACTATAGGTGTAGCTAAGGATACCAGTCTGATCCTTCATGCTAATCCTAATTTCTCTATCCTACTTGATATTTATATCATAGATCTCCCTACTTTATTTGCCATATATCTTTCAAGGGAGTTTACAACCAAAATAGGAGGCTACCTTTCTTCTGACTAGTCTCACATGCTTTTTCACACAAGATATGGTACCTATGAGCAAGGCTATCTGTATCTATTTTGAAAGGCTCAAATCATTCAAAACATTAAGTTCTAATCTAACATGAAATCAATCCAAAACAATAACTTTCTAAGCTAAGCCACTTCAAATAGAGCAGCTTAAATAGGTGCACCCAAGCACTGTTTGATTTGCTCTTGCTTAAAGGGATGTTTATGTGCTCTCCAAGAACTTGGACCATATTCTAATGCATACTAAGATGGATTGACATTCATGAAAAACCCCAAAAATGGCACAATATTGGGTAGAACACCCAAAATTGCCACTAAGGCCTCAAGAATTCAAGAATGCTTTAATGGAGATTTAAGAAATAAATATGATTATACTAGATTGATTTTAATCCAAATGAAGTGTGAGATTATGCTAAGTTACACAAAATAATGTAGTAAACTAAGTTAATCCATTATTGCTAACCTATGGTGTGTTCTAAGAAAGCTTGAAAATGATTAAAACTAACATTTAGTATGAAAGCTTTAAGGATTTAGATGCAAACTAACATTATAACATTACTATGTAAATGAAAATGGAATTGGATCATTGCTCTTACAATTGATGGTATTTATAGGATTTTGGAGAGGGTTGGGTTAGGTGGTTGAGTTAGGGTTTGGGGTAAGGTAAGGGTTAGGGTTAGGGATAAGGATAAGGATTGACTTCTTCTAGAAAAGTCTAGGCTTTTGGATGAGGATGAAGACTTTATAGAAGAGTCTAGGAGTTTTTTGGATAAATAGGATTTAGGAAATAGATAAAGGTTTATTTATTTCAAAAGGTTTTAGGTTTTGAGGATATTTATTAAAATATATTTAATACACATGATGATTTAATATTTAATCTTAATTAAATATTTTTGAGTTGGGATTAGGGTTAGGAAATGATGGAATCAACCCTTAATTGAAATTAAAGAGGGATTAGAAGATTCTAGAAGAGGTTAGTGATTTTTGGGACATTCCTAAGGTTTAGGGAAAAAATAAATTAAATATTTATTTTTTGGTTTTTTGGTCAATTTATTAATTAAATAATTAATAAATAGGGAAAGGGTGTTTAAATAAGATTTAAACATTTTTGGGAGGGATTTCTTAATTAAATATTTTTAATTAAGATAAAGGGATTGAATGACATAAAAATAAATAAATAAATAAAATAATTAATTAATTAACAAATGATAATGTCATTAGGGGTTTTTCAAAAAATAAAAATACTTTACTTTTAAAAAAAAAATTAGGTGTCTACATTTTGCCCCTCTTTGATGTGATGCCATAACTGGCGTGGCATCAAAGACAAGAAAATAAGATGCCGGCATCTAGAATTTGGAAGAATAAGGGGTTGTGCCCCCTCAAGAAAATAATGCAAAGAAGAAACTTTGTGGAATTTTCTCGAAAGGAAACATAAGGAAAGAAGAAAGGAAGAAGGGAGGTTAAATAACCAAGCTTCCAAGAGTAAAGATGGGTGAATGCAAGATGAGATGGAATGCAAAATGCAGGATGCAACTAAATGAGGATGCAAGATGCAAGATCAATCTATATGATGCAGAATGCAGGGGATTTTGGGAGCTCCAAGTGCAAATGTGGAGAGCACAACCTAGTTTGATATAGAAATGCTAGAGACCATCCAAGGATACTAGGATCACGAGGCCTTGTCACCAGTGTTGCATAGGACTAATGCTAAAAAGACACGCAAGGTTGCCCCAACATCATGCATGAACCCTAAGAGGAATCATGGTGGAAATGATGCGGGAGAAACCACAAGCAAATGACATTTCCCAAGTGCACCATGGAACCCAGAAGATCACATGTGAAATGTGCAAGGGTCACATATGGTTGACTCATAGACAGAATCAAAAAGATCAAAAGACCTTGCCTCAAATTGTTTCGCATTCACAGCGCACCATGATATAAAGGATCGTGGCAACTTTGAGTAGAGAAACAATGAGAAGCTATAAAAGATTAACAAGATCCAAAGTACAAAATCCAAGACCAAAATGACAACTCCAAAAAGACATCCTTTGCCAAGGAAAGAGATTTGATTTGACTGATGGATTGATGGTGGGAAGATTGGTCTGAACGTGTGGAAGGATGCATCGACATGGAGCGGGTGTGATTGGTGGAAGATTAGGTCTGACAGGAGGAAGGATACATCCTCAAGGACCCGCTAATTGATGAGAGAATGAGTGTTGTTGTGCACTGGAAAATGATGAAGTCAAAGAATAATCACGGTGAGCAAGAATAGTCGACAATTGATGTTGCTAAAGTATGAGGCTAGGTAGGACAAGAGTTTAGATCAAATGCTGCTATAGGACTGACAAGGACTATGTACAACAAAAAGGGATGATATGTACAATGGATAGGAAAAGATATACAACTGATATGTATAGAAGCTCAGGATTTGGGATAGGAAGATCTCTCTATATAGGATATGGTACAAGAAGGATGGCTCTATATAGGATATAGTACAAGATATGGTACAAGAAGGATTGTGCTATATAGGAAAAAGTACAAGATATGGTACAAGATATGTGTAGGTGGGATTGTGGATTTTCTTGAGGATTATGAAAAAGAGGAATGCGGGGGGATGGGGATGGTATAAAAAGGATTGAGATGTCGAGATGGGGGGATGGGAGTTTGATAGATAATGATTCGGTCCACTATGTATGGTGCCTATTTGCTAGGTTTTCACCAACATACTTGTCCAAGGTGCCTGAATTGCCAAGTTTTCACCATTGGATGATTATTTTATTTTCTTTCTTTTTTTTGTTTTGATTTTTTTATATTTTTCTTCTTTCTCTAATTTTTATGGATTTTTTGAATATGTAGGATCTAGTTCAAGCATAGAACCTCTTTGGATGTATGATGTTGATTGGATCATTCAAAGGCTCACCTTCTGGTGTAGATAGCTGATAAGCTCTGGAGCCAAAGCATGCTGTGACAACATAGGGGCCCAACCAAGTAGGCTCAAACTTGCCTTTCTTTTCTTTGTGTGCTTGGACCTTCTAATTTTCCTTTAGGACCATGTCACCAACTTGGAACTATCTAGGATGGACCTTCTTGTTATAGCTCCTTTTGAGTCAATTCTAGTATGCAACCTAGTGATCATATGCTTGTTGTCTCTTTTCATCTAACAGTACTAGCTATGTGAGACCTACCATGCGATAGTCCTCATCAATGGTATAGTTCTTCATGGAGACTCGCAATGATGGGAGCTTGACCTCAATTGATAGAACAATGTCAGCACCATATACAAGGGAGTATGGGGTGGTATCTGTGGGAGTGTGATAAGAAGTGTGGTAGGCCCAGAGGGCAGGATTTATCTAGAGGTGCTAGTCATCACCATAATCATTGACAACCTTCTTGAGGATTTTCAAGATAGTTTTGTTGGTTGCCTCAGCTTGGCCATTTCCTTGAGGGAAATATGGACTAGAGAAATAGTGATGGATGTGGAGTCTGGCAGACAAATCATCCACATGTTGGTTTTCAAAAGGTGTGCCATGGTCTGTGAAGATGGTAGATGGTATGCCAAAGTGGCAGATGATGTGGTAAAGGATGAACTTGGATATTTGGATGCTAGTAGTTAAGGTGAGCAAAATTGCTTCAACCCATTTGGTGAAGTACTTTGTGGTAGTTATTATGTACTTGTGTCCATTTGAGGAAAGGGGAGTGATTAAGCTGACAAGGTCAAAGCCCCAACATGAAAATGGCCAAGGTGGCACAGTGGGTTGCAAGTCTTATGTTGGTGCATGAATCAGATTTGCATGCTGCTGACATGGTAAACATTTTCTGATGAACTCACAAGCACCATGTTCCATGGTTGGCCAATAATACCCAACTTGAAGCAACTGCTTCGCTAGAACCATGCCACTCATGTGGGCATTGAAAATTCTAGTGTGGACCTCTTTTAAAGCTAGGATAGGCTTATTTGAATCTAAACACCTAGAGAGGATATTGTGATACCCTTGATGATAAAGGGTGTTGGCTACAAGAGTGTAGCAGGAAGCTCTGCGAATAAGGTTTTGGCATTGGTTGTTGGTGAGATGGGGAGATATGATACCATTTTTTAGATATGCATGGATGTCATGGTACCATGGGGACTGAGGACCAACCAAGACACACACCATTTATGCATTGGCATTTTCATAAGTTGGCATGTGTAGCTACTCAACTAGGAATTCATACTGTGATGCATCACGTGGGATTTCTAACAAGGATCCAATAGTTGCCATTGCATCGGCCACTTTGTTTTGAAGTCTTGGTATCTGTGTGAATTATAGATTTAGGAAATGATCTTTCAGTCTATCCACTAGTCATCCTTCGTCTAATATTCATCTAGGACTTGCTTGATAATCAACTATGAATCTCCAAACACTTGTAGTTCTGTGATATTCCATTGAATGGTTGTTTTGAGACCTAAGATGAGTGCCTCATATTCTACGATGTTGTTAGTACATGGGAATCCTAACTTGAATGATTTTGGGATGTAGTCACCTTGAGGTGTGACAAATAGGATTCCTGCCCCTAATCCATGTAATGTGTAGGAGCCATAAAAGTATAGATTCTACATGGGTTTTTCTTCGATCATACATAAGTGTTCATCAGGGAATTCCATAATTAGTGGATAAGCATCCACCAGTGGTGCCTCTGTTAGCTGATCAGTAATGACTTGCCCTTTGATTGCTTTCCAATCTATGTACTAGATGTCAAACTCACCGAGTAACATGACCCATTTTGCCATACGGCCTATGAGAGTTGTCCTTGATAGTAGATATTTGAGGGGGTCTACTTTTGAAATGAGTCTGATTGTGTGACTGAGCATATAATGTCTAAGCTTTTGAGTAGCAAAGACTACTGCAAGGCATGCTTTTTCCATGGGTGAATAACTAAGCTTGTAGCCAACAAGAGTTGGACAAGTAGATGGCTCTCTCTTTGTTTTAATCATCATGCTAAGCTAAGAGTGCCCCCAGTGCTGTAGTAGTTGCCGAGATGTAGAGTATGAGAGGGCTTCCTAGAATTGGTGGTACTAGGATTGGAGAGTTGGCTAGATACTCTTTGATCTTGTCAAAGCTTTTTTGACATATAGGATCCCATTTGAAGCTTGTGTCTTTGCATAAGAGATGTGTGAAAGGTTGGCACTTTTCTACCAGCTGAGAAATGAACCGATGCACTAATTGAAGCTTTCCTTGTAGACTTTTGAGCTGTCTAAGTGTTCTTGGTGGAGGCATTTCTATTATTGCTTTGACCTTCTTGGGGTCAATCTCTATGCCTCACTGTGATACTATAAAGCCTAGAAGCTTTTCAGATGTAACACCAAAGACACATTTCTTTGGATTGAGTTTTAACTCATAATGATGCAGGCAATCAAACACACTCTCAAGAATGTCAAGGTGTTTACAGCGTGTCTTTGATTTTGCAAGAATATCATCCACATAGTCCTCTAGGATCTTGTGGATCATGTCATGGAAGATTGCTATCATCACTCTTTGATATGTGGCTCCTGCATTCTTTAGCCCAAATGGCATCATGTTATAGTAGAAGGTACCCCATGGAGTTGTGAATGCTATCTTATGTTCATCTACTTCTACTATATGAATCTGATTGTAGCCTAAAAAGCCATCCATGAGTGACAACATTTCATGGCCCGCTATGAGATCTACAATCATGTCGATGTTGGGCAGTGGGAAATCATCCTTAGGACATGCCTTGTTGAGGTATCTAAAATCTATACAAATTCTAATGTCACCTGAAGGCTTCATGACTAGTACCATATTGGAGATCCAATCTAAGTAATCTATTGCTCTGATAATCTTGGCTTGGAGGAGTTTTTCAAGCTCTACTTTGACTAATAAGGTGACTTTTGGATGCATTTTTCTCAGCTTCTGCTTTACTAGTTTGACATTAGGGTCCACTGCTAGATGATGGATGACAAGATTAGGATCAAGCCCATGCATGTGTGCATATGACCATTCAAATTTTATAGTTGATTCTCTAAGGAGCATAATGAAAGCCATTTCTTCACCCTTTGTTAGATTGGCTGCAATGTAGGTGATTCTTGGATATTATTCTGTACCCAAGTTGACTTGCTTGGTTTCTTCTATGATGATTGGCGATTGCTCGGGTTTGTAATCCTGAATAGGAGGAAGAGGCAAGTCTTCATCTTCTAGCACTTGAATTGCCAAGTTTTCACTAGAAGATACACTCTTTATTTTTACTATTTTGGAATCAGAATGTGCCCCAGAAGGGTTTTCACATAAAGATTCATGTTTTACTCTTTCTATTCCTCTTTTGTAACTAAAGCTTGCCTCCTCCCCAAAATATCCTTTGGGGTCAAGCCTATAGATATGAGTTGACTCTAAATCCTAATCTACTACCTGGCTTGATGCCCCCATGAATTCTAGGAGTGCTTCTATGCTTTGGAACTCATCAATGTGTGTGATTCTTAGATGGTCCTAGTCTATGAGTTTAGGGTGGGTGAGGGGAAGTTCTATGAGATTGATGGTGATTTGTGGGAGGATAGAAGTCCCCATGAGGTTGTCATCATCAAAGATATCATCATAGGATCTAATTTTTTTCTCTTTAGGGATGTCTTCGATCTCTACAAGGTCATGTTGGCTATTCAAGAGGGGAACACTAGTCATTTTGGTGCCCCCAATTACGGTATTGGGATTTTTTATATGTAGGTGAGGGGTATTAAATCCAAGGCCCTGATGTTGAGGATGCTTTGATGCTGTGATCGGGTCTTTGCTTTCACCTTCCCATGGTCCTAGACCACCACCTTGATAGTTCCATTGCTCAGTAGCATACTTGTGTGATTATGGATATTTGTCTTTGAAATAGTCAAGAAGTTGAGTGTCAGGTGGTGGGGGCTCTTTGTACAACCACCTATTGATGTCAAGATCCATCTCTTAATTATTTATGTTCCAATGGGATTCAAAAGTCATAGGTTCCATTCTCTTGATTTCATGAATTGCTTCAGTAGGCTTGCTTTCATGACTTGGGCACCCTTGGGTATGCAGATCAAGTGGGAGTGCCCCTATGGCAAATGCATCATCTAGGATAGTGAGTGGAATGAGGGAATGATGCTTCCATCGCATGATAATATGTGAAGGGTTGGGGGTCAGCATTGATGGTAACCTTAGTTCCTTGGTGCACTGATGGTAAGTAGATGGTACAACCTTAATGGAATGAATCCATGGTTGGCCTAAGAGGATATTGAATGGTAGGTCAAGATCAACAACATGGAAAATGGTATCTTGTGTTGGTGGGCCTACCTGAATAGGCAAAGTAATAGTACCTTCAGAGGTACACTCCAAGTTGTCATAGCCTTTGATAGTGATTACTTCATGTGATATATTAGCCTTTGTGAACCCAATCTACTGAATGAATTTTATAGTACACAAGTATAGAGCCAAACCATTATCTATTAAAACCTATTTGATGGCATAGTCTCTAACCATAATGATAATGTGGAGAGGGAGAGTGTGGTTAGGTGCAACGTCTAGAATGTCAGATGTTTTGAAGGATAAAGCATAGGATGCAGACAGATGTCCCTGAACTAGGTGGTGTTAATGTCTGTGGGGACATGTCCTTCTTTAAGGGCTCAGTCAAGGATCTCCTGATGGAGGGGTGAAGTGTGAAGAAGGTCCAAGATGGAGATTTGGGCTCGTGTGTTCCCAAGATGTTCTATGAGGTTATACTATGCATTTTGTGCATTATGTACTGGTCTTGGATGGGCACCGATGATAGTTATCCGGCCTCTGTGGGTGGTAATAGCACATTGACTATCTACTCCTTTGACATGGATGGTATTGACTGTGGGCTCAAGTTGGGTTATACATCCAATAAATTTGTCATAATTGATATAGGTAGTAGTGTAGTCTTTTTGGTCAGTATGATCTTCTTGTTTTCCTTTTCCATGATTCTGGGGATGATTGGTATTAGCTTGGTTCTTCCCAGCATTGTGTTGTGGGAACACATTCTGATAGATTTGCAAATTAGCATTTGGTGAGGCTTGAGTAGGTGCATCTACTTGGATCTCATTTTGGTTGATGAGATCTTGGATGTAATTCTTGAGTCTCATACATTTTAGGGTAGTGTGTCCTTTGACATGATGATAATCACAATACTCATGATCTTTGTACCAATTGGGCTTGGGAGTGGTATCATCAACTTGCGGGATTGGCAGGTATGTAATCAAGTTAGCCTTGGCCATTCAATGAAAGATAACATCCAAAGGTTCACCCAGTGGTGTGAAGGTCTTCTTTGGATTGTTCTAAGCTCTGGCCTTGTTTTGATTGGGTGTAGTATTGATGGCATTGACCTGATTGTTTAGATTACCTTGATAAGCTTGATGTGCTTGGTGTTGATAATTTTACTGATTGTTTTGAGGCTAATATTGTTGCATGGGTTGTTGATGGACCTAAGGAGATTGTTGATAGATGGGCACTTGTTGTTGTGGGTATGCAGGAGTTTGCGTAGGACCAGCCATGACAATTTGGACATGTTTGGTAATAGTGGCTCCATCAGTAACAACATTTTTGTTACGATTCCAATAATGGGATTTATCATTGCTGGGTTTATTTTGGGAATCATTTTTGAAATGTCAGATTGTGCCTTTGTCTAGGAGGGCCTTTTTAATACCTATCCCCTTGCTCTTGATATCCTGATATGTTTGGAGATAGTTCATCCTCATGAAGTGGGATAGTTTAAGGTGTAGATTATCAATAAAGATTTTGGTCAAATGCTTCTCAGGTGGTTGGTATGATAACCTAGTGGTAAGGCTCTACCATCATTGTAGGTATTCTACTAGGCTTTCTCCTTCTTTCTATTTTGAGTTGCGGAGGTCTAGTAGGGTCAACTCATTCTCAACATTGTGGGCATAGTGGGAAATGAACTTCTCAGAGAGTTTGGCAAAAGTTGTCATGGTCCCACATGGTGTTTTGTAGAACCACTCAATAGCAGTTCCTCCCAAGCTTTTGGGGAATAGGTGTAAAAGATAATTATCACTGTAAGCCACTTCTTGGCATACCATATAGAATTCTTTCACATGATTCATTGGGTCTCCTTTCCCTCGATATTTATCAAATTTAGGTGTCTCAAAGTTCTTAGGGAAAGGAATAGTTGCAATTGACCAATCAAATGGGTAGGGACATAGCTCCTCAAACTTGAAGGTTTTATTCTTGGTACCAGTTTGAAGCTCTTTCAGAGTGTTTTTCATTTCTTCCCATGCGGCATTGATTGGTGTTTGAGTTGGTAATCCCATTTGAAGAGGATCTAATGATGGGTATTGTGGAGTGGGATATGGAGATTGTCCAGCGACATAGGTGGATTGGAGTGGATTTTGGAGTGACATTTTTTGGGGAGGATATTGTTGATGTGGCATAAGGGGATATTGTGGTGAAGGATATTGGACTGCTTGCTGGTGTTGTGGGATGATGGGGACTTGCTGCTGTGACTAATAGGAGGAAGCTGGTTGCTGTTGGGAAATGATGGGGATTTGTTGTTGTGATTGGAAGTATGGTTGTTGTGGGGGAGGTTGGTGGAATGATGTAGCTTTCTGGTAGGATGGCCCTTGCTGAACTTAGCTCTATGGTTGGCTGATATAGGTTGGGAGCATTCCTGCATTTCTTAAGGGTGGAATTGATGTAGGGAAGCTTGAAGCAAAGGGTGGCTGGGAAAGATAACTTGTGGAATGAGAGAAACTTGGTTGTTGAGGAGCAAGAATTTTGTGAAAAGCACTCAGTGTTGTGAATGGATAGCTTACAAAGGATGAAGCTGGCAGAGGCTGTGATGTTTTTTGTTGTGCTACTTCTGAGAAGGTGGTTTGCTGGTTTGCAAACATGGATGTAGGAGAGTGGTTTGGTATGCCCCAGGCTTTCATTTCCTCTTGAGTGAGGCCCCATCAAGAACAAGTGTGTGGTGGGAATTGTGTTGTAGTGGATGCCGGGAAGCTAGATGTGATGGGAGTTTGGGACATCAATGGTGGATTTGAAAAACCCATAGAAGGCATTCCTGTGGTGAAGGCATTTTGGTGGGCTTGTGCCTGGGTAGATGCTTGTTGGGGAGGAATGAAGAGAATGATTGTGTTCCCCATAAAAAGGGTGATGTTGATGTGGGAGCTTGCTGAGTATGAAAGGGGAGTGATTGCACTGCCCCCAGAATAGATGATGTTGATGTAGAGGCTTGTTGGAAGGAAGAGGGAAACAATTGTGTTGACCCTGAGAATCATGGTATGAATTCCAAAGCTTGTGGAGAAAAAGGAAAGGATGATTGCATCCCTCCTAGCATGAAAGTTGTGGATGTAGAAGCTTGTCAAGCGAAGGGAAAGGATGACTGTGTCCCTCCTGGAAAGAATAGTGCTATTTGGCCCATGGAAGATGGTGAAACTGCTTGTGAGGTAACTTGTGTAAGAGGTGGGAGTTGATTTTGTGAGAAGCATTGGATTTGAGTAAGAGCTTGGGTAGCCGTGGCAGATGATGATGTACCTATGATAGGGAATGGAGTAGATTGTGTTACAGCTTGTGTTACAAGACTGGTGATGCTTCCTTGCAAAAGAAGGGGAATGGTGGAGGTTTCTTGAGATATTTGCAAGGTTGGATCAGGGAATGGTTGGATGAATGGAGAGTATGCTTATGCTGGGATTTGGATAGTGCTTATGGGAATACAAGGATTGAGATATGGTGGAATGGGAGTATGCCTTTGTGCAGAGTTAGTGAACATGCTCTACTGGTTTTGGGCCATGAGTGTACTAACTACTGGTGGATTCCCTAGATGATTCAGAAATGGTTATATTGCTAGAGGAGCCAAGGGGATATTGGGATCATCCCATGCATTGCCAGTTTGTTGTATCTGGGGATCATAATATACCATCACATTGGTAAAAGTGTTGGGATCAGATGAGCTAGTGATTGGATAAGGATTCATGTTCCTTCATTTTATAGATCCAGATCTTGTCTCAACAGGCATGGAGATGTAGATGCTAGATGGATGAAAGATGTTTCCTAAAAGATTCTAAAGAATGATGGATGCAAGCTTAAGGAATTTTTAGAATGTAGTGCAAGGATTGGTGAGATGCTTCGATTTGAATGAGGGATGGTAGAAGATTGATGGAAGATGGTGACAGTTTGGTGAAATGGAGGTTTGGTGGGATGCTCTGATTTGGTTTAAGATTGGGTGGATGATTGGTGGGATGCTGGTGGAAGATTAGTAAGTGTCAAAAATGAGTTGTTTTTTTTTCTCGATGGAGGATTAGTGATAGGATTTGGCCAACCTAGGATAGACTAATGATCTTCAGTCAACTAGATTCTTATCAATGTAGGCCAATCTCTTGCTCGAGATGATGAGGTTGTGCAAGGACAAGTTGGATTTTATTTTGATAATGCTCTATCAAAAAGGGAATGATTTTTTATTTAGGATATGGGATGGAAAAAACTCAAAGGTTTCAAACACCAAGTGCTTTTGGATTTGGGTCTCTAGATTTGGTGCAAAAAAGATGGTGGGTTCTGATTTGGCTGACGGATCCTGGATTTGGATCAAGGATTTGGGATTTTGATTTGTGGATTGTTGATGGAATGATGGAATGATGGTGAAGGATGATGGAACAATGTTATTTCTAAAAAGGCTGATGCAGATGCAATTGGGATCTATGATGCTACTAGGAAGATGATGATGTATGCAACTAAGAAGGACTCTAGGATGCAACTAAGGTTTGGTGATGATGCAAGGATGAAACTAGGATGAAGGACTATCAAGACAGGATTTGAGATCTGAAGGTAGAATGGGATATGTGATGGATCCAACTAATCTTCTCTTTCAAGGTTGACGTAGTGATGGTTCACTTGAAATCGATAGGCAAACTATTTAACCCTTGCGTTATAGCCAATATTATCAAGATTTTCTTGATATTTTTCTTCTGCTTGGGTTGCTTAGACAAAGGATTGATGGCTTTTGAGATTTTATTTTGCAACTTTCTTCTCTTGATAGGCTTGAGATTTGGGCAATTCAGCTTTTGGATGTTTGATCAGATTGGGCATAACTCAGGGAAATTTTGATAAAAAAGCTTTGGGTATCTGATTCCAAGGGTTTCTTCTGTAAGTTGTTCTAAGTATCGCGAACCAGGTTTGTAGATCAATTTGATGTTCTCCAATGGAAAAGGATAGATTCCAACAAAATAATTTTGAAATAACAATCTCCACAAGGGATAAAGCAATCTTGTGGGATACAAATAGGATAACTAACTCTGATTCTGAAAAAGCTTTTGAAAACTGTATGTTCCAACAAGTGTTTTCATGAAGTTTTAACTGTCAAGCAATTCAAACAGATCTACCTAAGGAAGATGAGTATCAAAATCCTTTCCCATAGCTTGGTACCCCCTAAAAGGGGATACAAATGGTGAGTAATCTTGAGGTGATCCGTTAAACCCCTTAGATCAGTCCTTGCACAAGGATTTTGATACCTTCAGATGTGGATAAGGTAGCCTTTATTTTACCAAGTTTTGTAATGGTGCTATGGATTCCCCCCAATCAGTTTGTACACATGTGACTCACTTAAGAGCCTAGTTGACCATGCTAAAATAGTACGGATTATTCACCTACCCTGGGCTACCATCAACATGCCTCACCTGAGCTTGAGGAGATATAAGCGAGAGTTTGCTCAGTGCTTTATTTATATACCAATCAGGGAAGATACTAGGTTGAGGTCATTCTCTGAGGAGGAAGTGCTTTTCTCCCTTGGACAGGCCTTGCTAAAAGTAAAACAAGTGAATTTGTCTAAGTTCAAGTGTTTTACGTTGCTTACTTTAACAAGGATTTACAGAAAATGTAAAGCTCCTAGATGCACATAAAGCAAGTTGTTCTTTTTCCCAAATTGATTAAGTGATGTTTGAACTTTGAAATTAAAGACACAAGTGTTTAGATTTTGAGTTTTTCTTTTCCAAAAGTAAAAACTTTGAGTGTTTGCAATTGCTTTGACTTGGGTATTCAAGATTGAGTTTGCGTGTTGATTTAGAACTTTGAAATGCTTTGTTTTGACCTTAAATCATTCAAGATTGAGTTTGCACCTTGCTTAAATTGAAAATGAGGGAATAGAGATGCTTTTAGTTTCCTTTTAAATCATTCAAGATTGTGTTGGACTCAAAATAAAAATGACTCTTATGGACTTTGTTTTTCATTCAAGATTTTGTTTGCTAGTTTTGCATGTTTTAAGCCCAAAAAATGAGATTTCCTAGATTGTTTTGAGGAATGAAAACTTATGAAGCATTCAAGATTTTGCAATAAGAGACATATTCACACCAAAAACAATGCCTTAGGACTGATTTAGGAAAGTTTAGGAACCTTTAAGAATGTTTAGGAACCAATTAGGAAAGATTGCCAAGATTCTGATTTATTTTTTGCTCCTAGTTTGCTTTTGGGATTTTTTAACAAGATTTGAAAATTTTTGCAAATGAAGTTCTTTTTATCCTCTTTTGATGTTCTTGAATTTTATTTTAGGATTGCTTTTGAGTTGATTTAGAACTTTTAGATTTGCAATGCAGATTTGATGTTCTTTTTATGCTCCAAACAAGGAAAGTTCCTACTTTGCATGAATGCATTTCTAAAGTCCTAGATTTGCATGTTTAAAGTTCATTTTTAGCAAAAAAATGAAAGATTTTTAGGAATGATTTTGATTACTTTTGTGCTTGCAAAAAAAAACAAAAAACAAGAGTTTAGAATCTGCAAGAAAAATCAAAATTAAAGAACTTTAAAAACACCAGTTTTACCGCTCTCTGGAATGAATGCACAGATATAGAGAACAAATGTGCAAGAACATAAAATTAATGCACAGCTACACCTATTCTGTCAGAATGCTTTTAAAAATGCTAATTTTTAGAAAAAACAAATGCGTATTAAGTTTGAAAAAATGTGCAGCAAGTTTGAACAAATGCACAGTAAGTCTGAACATATGCGCAACAAGTCTGAACATATGCGCAACAAGTTTGAACATATGCACAACAAGTCTAAAAAATGCATAATTTTAGTGATAAATGTGTAGTTTTTATGGACAAATGTACATATTTAAAAAATTTTGTACAAATGCATAATTGTGGACAACAAAAGTGTAGCTGAGAATGAAAGTGAAATAGGACAACCAGTTTTTTGCAAAAGATTTGAGAAAAATGGCCAAGAAATGTCAATTTTGAAGTAGATGATCAGGACAGGGGTCCCACTGGGCATGCCAGAATGTGAGCAAGGCTATATGTATCTATTTTGAAAGGCTCAAATTAGTCAAAACATTAAGTTCTAATCTAACATGAAATCAATCCAAAACAATAACTTTCTAAGCTAAGCCACTTCAGATAGAGCTTAAACAAGTGCACCCAAGCACTGTTTGATTTTCTCTTGCTTAAAGGGATGTGGGTGTGCTCTCCAGGAACTTGGAGCATATTCTAATGCATACTAAGATGGATTGAGATTCATGAAAAACCCAAAAAATGGCACAATATTGGGTAGAACACCCAAAATTGCCCCTAAGGCCCCAAGAACTCAAGAATGCTTTAATGCAGATTTAAGAAATAAATATGATTATACTATATTGATTTTAATCCAAATGAAGTGTGAGATTATGCTAAGTTATGAAAAATAATGAAGTAAACTAAGTTAATCCATTATTGCTAACCTATGGTGTGTTCTAAGAAAGCTTGAAAATGATTAAAACTAACAATTAGTATGAAAGCTTTAAGGATTTAGATCCAAACTAACATTATAACATTACTATGTAAATGAAAATGGAATTGGATAATTGCTCTTAGAAATGAGGGTATTTATAGGATTTTGGAGAGGGTTGGGTTAGGTGGTTGAGTCAAGGTTTTGGGTAAGCTTAGGGTTAGGGTTAGGGATAAGGATAAGGATTGACTTCTTCTAGAAGAGTCTAGGCTTTTGGATGAGGATGAAGAGTTTCTAGAAGAGTCTAGGAGTTTCTTGGATAAATAGGATTTAGGAAATAGATAAATGTTTATTTATTTCAAAAGGTTTTAGGTTTTGAGGATATTTATTAAAATATATTTAATAAACATGAGGATTTAATATTTAATCTTAATTAAATATTTTTGAGTTGGGATTAGGGTTAGGAAATGATGGAATCAACCCTTAATTGAAATTAAAGAGGGATTAGAAGATTCTAAAAGAGGTTAGTGATTTTTAGGACATTTCTAAGGTTTAGGGAAAAAATAAATTAAATATTTATCTTTTGGTTTTTTGGTCAATTTATTAATTAAATAATTAATAAATAGGGAAAGGGTGTTTAAATAAGATTTAAACATTTTTGGGAGGGATATCTTAATTAAATATTTTTAATTAAGATAAAGGGATTTAATGACATAAAAATAAATTAAATAATTAAATAATTAATTAATTAACAAATGATGATGTCATCAGGGGTTTTTCAGAAAATAAAAATAATTTATTTTCTAAAGGATTTTGAGGTGTCTACAGTACCAAGGTCACCATCAAATCTAAATCATTGGCATCACACCATATAAAGCCATATGTGTCCAATACCATCAATGCGAACTGCCCTATATTTGATGACAATGACTTCCCAACTATCAGAGAAGCAAACACTAAGACAAAAAATATCTCTGATATTTTACTAGATGAACTAGAATCAGAAAAGGTTTTTGAATCCCAGGAAAATGTCATTTGGGATGCTGGTTTGGGAAGTTATTTGATACAAGAAAGTGGATCCATAGAGCCAAACCTCCTCAAAAAGGACATTGATTTAGAGGATCAGAGCAATCAGGTTTGGGAATTTTTTTTTGATGGAGCTAGAAGTAGACATGGCTCTAGTGGTGGTGCTATGCTAGTGTCCCCAAAAGGGGAAAGATACTATACAACTTTTAGATTTAGTTTCTCTTGCACTAGCAACACTGTAGAGGATGAAAGTCTAGTGAATGGACTGGAGTGGGCTAGGAAAAGAGGTCTCAAAGCCCTAAAACTCTATGGTGATAGTGAGTTAGTAGTTATCCAAGTGAGAGGGATAAGTGCAACCAAAAATGACACCTTGAGAGCATACAAACATAGAGTTTGGGATGTAATTGAAGACTGTTGTGCTTTCAACATTGGTGCTATCCCTAGAAAGCTAAATCAAAATGTAGATAGATTAGCTACTGTTGGATGTCAGTATGACATTCCTAATAGTATTTCAAAAGGGGAGACCCAATAGCATATCAAAGTAATTTTCATACCTTCTATCCTTGATAATGATACTAATTGGCAAGTGTTTGACAATGATGAGCAAATTCTACAATTCTTGTTTGAAGAGGATGTCTTCTCAAATCATAACCAAGACAAACTATTGCAAAATTATGGTGACCAAGTAATACAACTTAAGTCTAACAAAATGCCTAAAGGTCTTGTCAGCTTAGAGACTATCTTCAACAAGGATGATCAAGTTAAGAAGAATAAAGTTGGCCTGGTGGTTCAACAAGAACATTATGTTGAATTAGAGTTGGAACCAGGTAATAGCTTACAATTTGGAAAAGTATACACTAATTTGGAAAGGCAGGCTTATACCCAATTATTCAAGGAATTCAACAATGTATTTGCATGGAAGTATGAAGACCTTAAAGGTTTTAATCCAACCCTTGCTCAACACACTATTGAACTAGAGCCTAATGCCAAACCAATGAGACAAAAGCAAAGGCCTGTTAATCCAAAGCTTGAGCCACTTATCCATAAAGAGGTGCTCAAATTAATAGAAAGAGGTATCATCTACCCCATCAAGCATACTAGTTGGGTTTCCAACCTCATTCCTGTAAGGAAGAAAAATGGGGAGTTGAGGTTATGTGTTGACTTTAGGGATCTTAACAAGGCCTCTTTAAAAGACCCCCATCCATTACCCTCTATGGAACAAATCTTACAATGTGTCTCTAGGTCAGAGAGATTTTCATTATTGGATGGCTATTCAGGATACAATCAGATCCTAGTCAATGAAGAGGATCAATACATGACTACATTTACAACCAAGTGGGGAACCATGGCTTATCAAAAAATTTCCTTTGGTTTGTCAAACGTAGGTGCTACTTTTCAAAAGGAAATGGATATGGCCTTTAAAAGCCTCATGTACAAGTTTGTACTAGTCTACTTAGATGACATAACTATCTTTTCTAAACATGCAATAGATCATATCAAACACTTGAGGAAAATCTTTGAAAGATATAGAGAGTTTGGGATATCTCTTAATCCCAAGAAATGTGTGTTTGTAGTTCATGAAGGAAAATTGCTAGGATATATAGTATTCAAGAAAGGAATTATAGTAGACCCTGAGAGGATTTCAGCCATCCTAGACCTACCATTGCCACATCATAAGAAAAGTCTCCAATCTTTCATAGGAAAGATTAATTTTGTTAGGTGTTTCTTGCCTAATATTGTAGATTTATTGAAGCCTTTGACAGCCATGTTAAAGAAGAATTCAACTTTCAACTAGGCTAAAGAAGGGAAGGCCAATTTCCAAGCCATCAAGGATGCCTTGACTAGATCTCCTACTCTATTAAACCCAAATTTTAGTAAGGATTTTATCCTTTATGCTTGTGGAGGTCATGATGCTATATCTGCTATGTTGATTCAAGAAAATTCAGAAGGGTTGGAGCAGCCTATTGCTTTCTTCAACAAAGGTTTAGAAGAGTATGAACAAAGATACTCTTTTGTGGAGAAACATGTACTTGTTGTGGTAAAGATCCTTAAAAATTTTAGATATTTATTTACCCATAGCAAGGTACACTTGAGGGTTACTCATCCAAGTGTCAAAGAATTTTTTCTTTCCAAGGACCTAAATGAGAAAAGAGTTGGTTGGATTACCAAAGTAATGGAATATGACATTAATATCCAAACCACCAAGCTGGTTAGAGGAAGAGGTCTTTGTGAGCATTTGGCAGAGGATGAAAGTTCAAAGAAATCAGAGCTAATAGATGCATCTCTGGTTGTGCATTCTACAGAGGAACATGCCAAGGTAGCAAGTTGGTTTCCTAACATGATTCATTACTTAAAGATAGGACAATGTCCTACAGGCCTAGATTCAGCAAGAAGAAGATATTATAGATTACAATCTATTCCCTTTGTGCTGATAGATGAGGTTATTTTTAGAAAGGATCACAATGGTGTCCTTTTGAGATGTATTGATTTAGAAAAGATAGCTGATGTCCTATTTGAATTTCATGATGGACCTTCTGGAGGTCACTTTTCTCCTAGGACTACTACTTTTAAAATCATGAGGGCTAGATACTATTGGCCATCCATCTTCAAAGATAGTCATGATTATGTGAGAAAATGAATCAAATGTGCTATATTTGTAGGAAAAGAAAGGCTTGTAGCTCTACCCCTTTAGCCAATCAAAACAAAGCAACCATTCATGAGATGGGGCATAGAATTTATTGGTATGATTAATCCTCCATCTAGTGCAGGACACAAGTGGATAATCACTACAATAGATTATTTCACTAGATGGATAGAATCAGTTGCCTTAAAAGAATCAAATGAGAGTGTTGTCTTAAGTTTTTATGATGATATAATTCATAGATTTGACACTCTAGACTCCATAATATCAGATAATGCATTGGCATTCACAATCCTTAAAGTCTCAGAATGGGCAATTAGAAATGGAATTTATTTGAATACAAATTCAAATTATGATCCTCAAGGTAATGGATTGGTGGAATCAACTAACAAGAACTTGATTAGGATAATCAAGAAAACTCTCCAAGATAACCAGAGAGATTGGCATACTAAATTGAAGTCTGGCTTATGGTTAGATAGGATTACCCCAAAGAAGATCATTGGGAATTCTCCTTATGTATTAGTATATGGAAGAGAGGCTAAGTTGTCCATTTTAATTGAATTTCTAGCTTTGGACTTAGACACTCAATATGTCCTATTTGAAGAAGGAGATCCCTTACAAATCAGGTATGCTCAGCTCATAGAGTTGGAGGAACTTAGAGATAAGCCCATGAAGGATATGGAGTTCCATTAGTTTTAGAAAAAGAGGAGTTTTGATAAAAGAGCTAGGGCCAAAGACTTCAAGATTGGGGATATAGTCCTCAAGTGGGATGAATTCAGATCAAGGCCTAGCAGACATACAAAGTTTGATTACTTTTGGGGTGGACCATTTGTTATTACAGAATGCAAGGGGCCTAATGATTTTTAGCTATCAACCCTAGGGGGAGATGCCTTGCCTATATTAGTAGATGGATTCCACTTGAAGCCTTTCTTTGAGGTCAATCCTTCCCTGTAAATCTCCATGAATATGTTTCCTACTTTCTGTCCCTCCTTTCTAGGTTAGTTTTTCCTATTTTCCAAGAAGTGCCTGTGCACATTTTTGTCCCTCTGGTTCTAGGTCTTTCTCTCTATCAAGGAGGTGTTTATGTTCAAAAGATGACTCCTATGCTCAATGGATCATTTTAAGGCCACTGATCTAATGTCTAGCAGGCTGACATCCAGCACAAATCACCAAAATGTTACCCAAATTTCCCTGTCCCATACAAATTTGGACATAGGCTGGGAGGTCCAGTATTTTGTTAGCCATGTTGAAACCTCTGAGAAATTTTCATGGTTTCCATCTCCCCTTCTAGTCTCTACAAATCTTTAGCTCCCTGGTCTGCAAGTCTTTATTTGAAAATATGATCATTGGAGGTAGAAAACCCTATGGCCTTTCTAATTTGTTGTTACCCTTTTCGGCCACTTAAGTCTCCATTTTTCATGTGTGCTTTATAAAGCTAAGGCTGGTCATGAAATCTCTAAAGTCCGATGGAATACTCTTTTATATCTTCCCATCCCATGACTACCTTATATCTCTTAATCTCCCAATCAGATGGAATTTTCCCTTTCTATCTAGTGACTCAGTGATTTCACTTCAGTAGGGCAATCTCTTAATGAAACCCAAAGTCAACAATTCTTCCAAAGATCTGGTGACTAAGTGATTTTCCTTACAATAGTTATAACTCATGTCATGCCAGGTTAAGGGTATCTCTCGAGTCAGGAGATCTCGAGAGTTAACTATGGTCATCCAAATCTTCACGAGACTACAAGTTTTCTTCAGTTGGGAGGTCGCTAGATATAATCATGGTCAAGGGATGGTTGGCTCAAGGTAAAGACAAAAACAATGACATAGTGACACTTGGTAGGGTAGGCCCACTTCTTTAAAGATGCAGTAGCTAGGTCTCCTATTTTGGGGGCAGTTAAGTTTTTATTCAGCGACTGAGTGACTATGTGGTCGCAATATCTCTTATTCTTGGTGATTAATTCCTTAACATCTAGTGACCTGGCGAGAGGTTACTGTTATGTTTGGCAGTCTTAATTTTGAAGTAGTTAAAGTTTGAGCATGATCTATGATTTTCATTATACCGTTGGGTAAAGATGATGCCTTTTTAAGCATTGCTGTATAATGATGACCATCGATCCTCTTCTTTAGCTTAGCACTCCTGTCAGTGGGTCCACTACCACATAGTTTGAGGTGTTTGCTCCTGATTGGTCATGAGATTTTGATGTGAAGACATGGCAAAGTGGGCCTAGTGGGTTGTCTTCCTTTAAGATCTAATGACTATCTCATGATCACAAGGAATATTCTTTCCCCTTGCGATCATAAGACATTTGTTGATCTTTCTTTATTGCCAGGGCTCTGTCAGGTGGGTCCTTGTTGTGATGTGCTCATTTATGATTGGTTGTTGGGTAGAACAGTTGGCATTTGTCAATTGGTTTGAGTATCTTAAGTGAGTTGGCAGTCGCTGAGGATCTAACGGTTGTCACATGATCGCAAGGAATCTTTTTCCCCTTTGCGATCATGTGACCACCATTTGATGCAGAGTGAGGATTCTTCTGCCTTCTGAGGTGTCAGTCATGTTGAAGTGTTTGCTTCTCATTGGTTTTGACTGGTGATGTGGCTTTTGACTTTTCAAAGGGCTTGTGACTACTTCGAGGGTTGGTCTGAGCCATTTGATCTGTCGAGAAATAAGGATATTGATGGTCGCATTTTAAATTTGATCAATTGGCCATTTTTTTTTCAAATTTAAATATCTTTCACAAAGTTTCTTGCTGGTTCATTACTGTTGGTCGAATGTGAGGCTGCGGGTAGCTCAAAATTGATGTTTTCAGGATAGTTGTAGTTAGAAAGGATGATGAAGAAGATTTGGGTAGCCGTCATGTGTGATTTCTTAGGTACCATGTCAGTTTTCTAATCCCATAGCAACATTAAAGGGTGGTGCCACCTGTGACCAGTTATGTTTTTTTTTAAACTCAAATATCTGTAAGGATCAGACTTAAGCATTCATGAAAAACCCAATTCAGTAGAATCAAGGTCATGGTTGTGGCATGAGGTTTTCAACTTGTAGAGAGATGAGATGGACTTGCAAGGACTAATATCTAATCAGCCAAGATATCTCTATGATGCATTTATGATCAGATATGATAGAGTTAGGGTTGGATTATTTTATCAAAATCTATGTAACCCTAGTTATATTTTTTGCTCCTGCTTGTGTGCAATTAAGAAGATGTATATAATGTTTTTTGGAGCTTTTTGAGCTTAGATTTTTACAATTGTAAAAGGGAGATTTTCTTTCTGAGGAGGTATCTATGGCATTCTTTCCACCCTCTAGCTTTCCATAGTTTGTAACCTTTCATTGAGGTTTAGATATTGCAAAGGTATTTTGTGACATTCTTTCTATCCCTATGCCTTCTTGTCTGAATTTTATCTTAATGAATTAAGTATATGTATATTTTCAGTAATATGTTAGGGTTCTTGATCCCTCTTTCTTTCTGCAATTCATGTGTATTCCTGTGGATGATTTGATTTGAATGATCTTATGGGTATACTTCAACCCCCTGACAATCTGTCTCATTCCTATACCTAGTTGCAAAAGTGGATGTTTGTTTGTAGGTTATAGATTGTGTCCAATTTCTAGGAATGCTATTGTTTGTGAAATTTCTCTCTTTCCTTGAATAGCCTCTTTCTATAGCAGACCCTTCTATGAAATATTGATGCAAGCCTATCCAGTAAGTTGTGATCTCTTAGACCTAAGTTTATGCACTAATTTCATCCTCCATATTGTAATTCATATCATCATTTCGATGTATCACCTAGTAGGTAGTTTTCTTTCAATTATTTCCCTTTTCAAATATTCCTTCTATCCCTTTTCCTTTTAAGAATTTACTTTCTTGACAAAGAGAAAATTAAGGTGATTATCCAAGAGGAACTAGCCTAGAACTTGGAGGTCTCATCTCAGTTAGCATAGGTCCCACAACCTGGAGATGATTCCCATGTTATACTAGGTTATCAAGACCAAGAGAGCTTGAAACTAGGGTGCAAACTTAGTGTATAATAGTTAATATGACAATTGAACAAAAACTTACATGTATAAATTTGATTCAACATAATGTACCATCAACATCCTCTCTTTTTTGCAATGCATCTATGTTCTTCCCAACATCCTGCATCATAAAAATAAACATGTTGAAATGTTAGAATTTATGTACTTGAGTTTATTTAAAGTTAAATTTAATTTTGAAGTTAATAAGACAATTGAATAAAAACTTACATGTATAAATTTGATTCAACGTAATGTACCATCAACACCCTCTATTTTCTATAATGTGTCTATTATTGCCTCATGCTCTTCCATTGAAAGTGTCCATAAAATTTTATTAGGAGGTCTCCCTTTGTATCTTTTCAATTTGATATTTTTTGCCACTACCAAATGAGAATAGTGTATAATCCTCTTTTCTGATTGGTACTCTTCAAAAGCTAGTAAACCATTCCTTCTTGTTAGGTATTTACATAGCCATGTACCAAATACCACAATAGACCCAATTGGATACTGAAAATTATCATCATCTACTTGATGACATATCAACTTTTTCTTGGATTCTACACATCAAGCTAACCAATACTCTATCTACTCTTCATTATCCTTAGGTGCAACAACAACATACACATGTCCTGCAAAACAAAATTAAGTACATGTGCACTGTAAATAAATTTTTTTTAAAGGTTTCTAATTCAAATATATATAATCATAAATTATAAGACATACACATGTAACTAATATATAATTTAAAGTTTTACAATAAATTGTATTAAATTACCAAGTTGTATAAGATCTGAAACATGATCATAATCTTTTGATGCAAAGGCATGATCCAGGTCTTCATTTATTATAAAATCTTCATATTGTCTCTCACTAGGTGTTAAGGATTTTTGTTTCCATTCTTCAACCCATTCTGTATTCTCGCATTCTTCCCATTCACCTACAACACAAAATTGATAAAAACATGCAAGCTCCCTAGTCCATATAGTCCAAGTGTTAGAATTAGAACTCCTAAGTGAATTCCATTTAGTTGATCTGCTAATTGTATTACAATCATATCTTGAAAGGATATTCTTCTCTTCAACTAGCCAGAAAAAATGTATGATTGTAGAATCCTAACTTGATCCCATAGACAAACTTGTTTTACACCATACAACAATTGCATGTGCATCTTTAAATTTTGATTTTTCCTCAAATTTGAGTTGCTCTCTACAAAGGGCTCTCTTAACACATGCACCGACACCATCATCCCTTCTCATGTCCAGCCTCAAAAAAACTCTAGATATGTTGGATATTTATTTTCTTGTGCATCCTACTCAACCAATATAACATTCTAACATTCTTGAATTGTCCTGTGCAATTATCTGACCATATTAGATGTTGTGTTATATGAATTTTTCTCTCCCTTAAATTTTCATAAAAGGTATTAAAGAAATACTGGACAAACTCTGATGAGTGTAACTTATTATCACTCATATAGAAATGGTACCCTCTCAATATTTTCTGATCCTCTTCTGTACTATCAGGTGCATGTCTATAGACAATATGAACACAAATTGTTACTTGCACTAAATTATAATATTATGGTTGGATCTCATCTTGTGGTGCAAGTGTGTAGTTCTATGCAAAGTCAACAACTGACAGTATAGTACCAATTAGAAATGTATTCTTGCATATGTGAAATTGTCCATCAAGCCATCTAGAATTGTGAGAGTGTTTCACATATTTAGGTATGACCTTACTCTTGAATTCATTCATAAAAGCATTAAAACTAAGTTTTTTAGTTATTAGGTCCCCCCATTTTCCAACTTTTCCATCCTTCAATGGATACTTAATGGTTTTAAATCTTTGTACATCAACTAATTGTTGTCCAAAATCAAATGAAATATTTTCATGCAAACATTCATCTAATAATGTAAGATTGCCACATATATCACATACACCAGAAACACATGCATTCAAAAGATAAAATTGCTCATTAGGTGGGTTACAAAATAAATTTGATATAGACTCTTTTATAATTTTAGGTGGTATATTTATACCACATTCCTGCAACATTTCATTAGTATGCATAGTAGAACATATAGATGGAAAAATATCATAATGATAATTAAATTGAACATGATTTTTGCAACAATAGGTGATTCTTTCTTTGTTATTCCTTACATACCATGGTTTACATTTTTCAAAAGATCTTTGACTAATACTAATAGTTAACACCTTATCATCCACAAATTTTTTATATAATTTTGTTTGAGTCATATCTAAAAGTTGTTTTGGATGTGGATCACAAAATTTTGAATTTACTCTTAATTTAAGAACATCTCTGGCATTAGGGGACACTCTTGTATTATCGTGCCAAAATTTTTCAATCAAAGTTTTGACTTCACCAGTAAGTTTCACATCAGACCCCGGGAGTCTGCCACTGAAGGTCCATACATGGTTTGCCGGATCACTTTCAAAGTTAACTCTTCTCTTTACAACTCTTGTTAAATTTTTATGATTAATATTATGATATCCACTTATGTTTAAAATCATTCTTTTATCAGTAGTAGTTTTGTTTACTAAAGCTATTGTTATTGCTTGCTGTGCCTCATTACTATCTTTAGAATGATTTTTCTTTTCAATTGTGTCAAAGGCACTAGCAATAGTTGATAAAAATTATTTTAGAGACACATCCTTCTTAAGTTTCACATAAATGCGTAACCTCTTCATCACTTTTTGCATTTTAGACATTTTAATTAATTGTAACATTAATTGACATTGAAACCCAAATTTCTTATTATAAAAAAATTGTCTAAACAATCTGCTCATGTGTGTCCTAATCTATCTTGATGAAACCAAACCATGCAGATTGTCTAACACATCAATTTTTAATTGAAATTCTTCATTCATTTCATTATCATTCAATTAAGTTTCTTTCCCAATCAGTGTTTCTATGTCTACATTTACATTGTTGATTTCAATCTGAATTGGTGTTTGATTTTCAAATTCAATTGCAGTTTGACTTTTAGTTCCTTTATCATTATGATTAATGTTATACACTAAGTTTTCACCCTTAGTTCAAGCTCTCGTAGTCTTGATAACTCAGTATAACTTGGGAATCATCTCTAGGTTGTGGGACCTCTGCTAATTGAGATGAAACCTCTAGGTTCTAGGCTAGTTCCTCTTGGATAATCACCTTAATTTGCTTCCTGACATGAAAGTAAAACTTTTGGAAGGAAAGGGATAGAAGGAATACTTGTAAGGGAAATGACTTGAAAGCAAACTACCTACTAGGTGATGAACCGAAATTAGGGTTTGGATCTCAGTATGTAGGAATGAAATCAATGAAAAGCTTAGGTCTAGTAGGTCACAACTTACTGAATAGGCTTGCATAAGTATTTCATAAGAGGGCCTGAGAATACAACACAACTTATGACCTGCAAACAGACATTCACTTCTACAACTCGGTGTAGGATTGAGACAAGATTGTTAAGGGGGTTGAGGTATACCCATGAGAACATCTAAATAAAATCAAACACAATAACACACAAGATTGTAGAAAGCAAGAGGGATCAGGAACCCTAAACTATCATTAAAAAAAAAAATGCACATACTTTGATCTAATAAGAGATAATCCAAACAAGGAAGCATAGGGACATGAAGGATTGTCACAAAATACCTCTGCAATATTTGAATCATCAATGGGAGAAAATACAACTGTATGAGCTAGAGGGTAGAAATGATACCACATATAGCCTTTAAGAAAGTATGAATTTCTTCTACAAATTGTCCAACTCTAAGCACTAAAGGCTCCAAAACAATATATACATACTCAACTGCATGCAGGCAGGAGTAAAAAAAAATCTAACTAGGGTTACAAATTCTTACAATATAATAATAAACCCTAAAGTACAAGATAACATCGAATTCACTGAGAACACCTAGCAATCAGATCATATCTTCTTTTGCATGTATCCATCTTGTACTGAGCTCACCTGCAGACACAACAACCTTGACTCAACTACCCACCTGCAACTCCACTAAGCCATGAAGGCTTCAAATCTGATCTCATAGATATTTCAAAATGATAACCCTGCAAAGGTGGTGCCAAACTATTAAATGCTTCCTCAAGACACAGTCCCCTATAAAATCTATGGTGCTAATGATCAGATTGTCTATCATCATTCCCTCAACTACAAATGTCCCTAAAGGATTTATTCAGAGCTACCCCACCATTATATCCCATTGAATCAAAAACTGGCAAAAACCCTCTGCAGAGATATTTTAAATTTGAAATAAAATGGCTAGCCGGTCATTTTAAAACATGACCATCGATCTCTTTCATCTCCCAGTAGTTGAATGGTTCAGATTAACTTTACAATAGTCATGAGCCCCTTAGAAAAGTCAAAGTCCATATCAGCATGTTTGGACCAATCAAAATGCAACATGTCAGCATATTTACCAGCTTGGACGCGCTTTGACTTTCTTTTCTTTTAAGTCATTCAATGACTATGCGACTAAAGACTTCTCTTATTCATGATATCCTTCCTACCTCCACTAATTTATTTAGAGATTTATCAAACAAAGTGTTCGCTGAATCGCTAAGTCATTTGGAGCACCGCTAAACCATTCCACAAATGAGTGAACATGTAGAACTTTATGGGGACCGCTAAATCCTTTATCAAACTTTGGCCCATCTACATGTGTCAATCTTTTATTTGCTTCGACCGCTCTATCAGCAACACCTTGGGACGGCTCTTTGACAATGGACCCACTTGAACTGAGATTCCAATCTAACGGCAGGCATATGATCTCATAGCCCCTAAATATTCCTTCAGATCATACACCCACCATAGATCTTCATTAAGCAGGGACCCCACTGACACATGGGTCCACCTGGAAGTCTTCATCAACACGTGTCAACCAATCATTTTTTAGCACATCAGTACACCTGGCAACATGGTCCCATAGTCCATCTCTTTACTTCAACCAATAAGAAGCTAGCAAATCACCTTGACCTAGCACTGTTGCAAAGTTAATCTGAGCTGTTTGACTCCCAAGAGATAAAAGAGATTGATGGTCATGTTTTAAAATGACTGGCTAGCCATTTTATTTCAAATTTAAAATATCTCTGCAGAGGGTTTTTGCCAATTTTTGATTCAATGGGATACAGTGGTGGGGTAGCTAAGAATAAATCCTTCAGGGACATTTGCAGTTGAGGGACTATGTCTTGAGGAAGCATTTAATAGTTTGGCGCCACCTTTGTAGGGTTATCATTTTGAAATATCTATGAGATCAGATTTGAAGCCTTCATGGCTTAGTGGAGTTGCAGGTGGGTAGTTGAGTCAAGGTTGTTGTGTCTGTAGGTGAGCTCAGTACAAGATGGATACATGAAAAAGAAGATATGACCTGATTACTGAGTGTTCTCAGTGAATTCAATGTTATCTTGTACTTTAGGGTTTATTATTATATTGAAAGAATTTGTAACCCTAGTTAGATTTTTTTTTACTCCTGCCTGCGTGTAGTTGAGTATGTATCTATTGTTTTGGAGCCTTTAGTGCTTAGAGTTGGACAATTTGTAGAAGAAATTCATACTTTCTTAAAGGCTATCTGTGGTATCATTTCTACCCTTTGGCTCATATAGTTGTATTTTCTCCCATTGATGATTCAAATATTGCAGAGGTATTTTGTGACAATCCTTCATGTCCCTATGCTTCCTTTTTTGGATTACCTCTTATTGGATCAAAGTATGTGCATGTTTTTTTTTTAATGATAGTTTAGGGTTCCTGATCCCTCTTGCTTTTTGCAATCTTGTGTGTTCCTGTGTTTGATTTTATTTAGATGTTCTTGTGGGTATACCTCAACCCCCTTAACAGTCTTGTCTCAATCCTACACTGAGTTGTAGAAGCGAATGTCTGTTTGTAGTTCATAAGTTGTGTCTTATTCTCAGACCCTCTTATGAAATACTTATGCAAGCCTATTCAGTAAGCTATGACCTACTAGACCTAAGCTTTTCATTGATTTCATTCCTACATACTGAGATCCAAACCCTAATTTTAGTGCATCACCTAGTAGGTAGTTTGCTTTCTAGTCATTTCCCTTACAAGCATTCCTTCTATCCCTTTCCCTCCAAAATTTTTACTTTCATGTCAGGAAGTAAATTAAGGTGATTATCCAAGAGGAACCAAGCTAGAACCTGGAAGTTTCATCTCAGTTAGTAGAGGTCCCACAACCTAGAGATGATTCTCAAGTTATACTAAGTTATCAAGACTACAAGAGCTTGAACTAAGGGTGCAAACTTAGTGTATAACAATTTTTGGCACGCCCAGTGGGACTAGAAGTTATTCAAATTCAAAGATATGCTCTCTTTGATATGTAGATTGCATAGTGTAGGCTTTTAGAAGTCATTCTATCAAGTATATCTGGTGACTCCACTAATTTCAAAGATCCAGGCTACCTTGTTCAAAGTTTTATGAGAAATATTGAGACTAGAAGCTCAAAGCCTACCCAATTTTCAAAGTTTCCCTAAAGAAGAAGTCACAAAGGTAGGTCAATTCAAAGGACATCCCCTATAAGGAGAGTTCAATCTACACCTCTTGATACTATAGAAAGGAGACCTTTTCCCTTTCATTCCAAAAGAAGAGGGAGATCTCTAACCAGAGATCTAGAAGAGGATTCCAATCCAGCAACAAATACAACTCATATAGTTGTCAATCCTCAGATTCCAATAGCTACAATGGCAAGATAGTTTTCTTTTTCTCCATTTAACCAAGGCAGCCCATTTGCCTTTACTCAACATCATGATGTGCCCTTGGTGGCACTTAAGAGTATACCTAATTTCATAGGTGAGGGGCAGACAACTACTTTTGAGCACATAAGAGATGTGACGACCATATGCAGCATACACAACATTACTCAAGAAGATGTGGCCACAAAGTTATTAGCAACCTCTTTAAAAGGTAAGGCTCTTGAATGGTTTAGAACTCTAACTTTTGGTTCTATTACTTCTTGGGATGAGTTAGCGGATGCATTAAGTAAGCATTTTGAGGATAAATCAGATAACTTGTCTCTAGTTGAATAGTTAACAACTATTAAGAGAGACCCTCAAGAACAAATGACTGATTATAATGGTAGATTCCTTAAAACATGGAATAGAATCCTAGTCTCAGTGAGACCATCAGCTGACCATGCCTTCCTTTACTACTTACAAATCCTAAATGGTCAAATTTCCATCATGATCTAGTCTATGGGTGGTACTTCTCTACCCCAAGCTTTTAACAACTATTAAGAGAGACCCTCAAGAGCAAATGATAGATTATAATAGTAGATTCCTTAAAAAATGGAATAGAATCCCAGTCTTAGTGAGACCATCAGCTGACCAGGCCTTCCTTTACTATTTACAAAGCCTAAATGGTCACATTTCTATCATGATCTAGTCTATGGGTGGTACTTCTCTACCCCAAGCTTTTGACATAGTTGTCAGGGCTGAAAATTATTTTATCCAAGCAGGCAGGATTGCTAGAAGGCCTCCAATGCCCATCTTTCCTAGCCTTAAACCTATTACACCTACACAAGTACCCCCATTTACCCCTATTCCTACCATACTAGCACCTCATGCTAGTACTAGTGGACAAGAACTGAGAACAGGTTTCTCTCAAGAGTTGCAAGAAATAAAGAGCAATCAACAAACTAGTATGCAAGAAATGACAAACTTGTTGTAGACCTTGACCAAGGAGGTCACAAATCTGAAATAATGTCAAGGAATCAGGCCACCCTTCCAATCACAAGGCCAAGGTCCTAGTCAGCAGTATCAAAATCAAGGACAACCTTATCAACAAAATAGGCCACCATACCAAGGAGGCTATCAAGGAGAAAGGAAAAATTTCAATCAAAGGCCATTCCAATCATATAACCCTACACCTCTCAGTTCTACAAATCCAGTGAGGGACATGGTGCCTGGTCAAAATAATATGGCCATGAAAAATGAATGGTGTTTCCCTTGCAGTTAGCCTCATAATCAGGCTATGTGTTCAAATGGATGGATGAACCAAGCTCTAATGGTTCAAAGTGCCTCACAAGCTCAATTAGAGGCTTCATCTAGTGGATCAATCCATCAACAAGAGTCACAAGAAAGTGAGACTACTCTCTTTAATTGGGAACAACTAGACTTCAATGGAGTCAATGATGAAGCTACTTTTGTTGCCTTTACAAGAGAAAATAGAAGAGCTCAAGACATGGAGAGAGTGGATTCCAACTCCAAAGCTACTACATCTATAAAGCTAATGCAGCAAGCTACTCCCATCACACCTAAGGAGGCTCCTATCATTACAAGAAAAGAAGGCTAGCATTCCAAAGAGGTAGAGCCCATCATGCCAATGATACAACAAAGAGTACACACTGTGACACCATTCAATATTGTAGACAACATGAAGAAGGTGAATGTCACCATGTCCATGTGGGACTATTTGGCTCTTCCAGGACAACCTAAAATTTTGAAGAAGGCCATGTCAGAAGTAACAACTCCTCAACCTACAAAAGAAGCTGCAAAGCTAGTTTTGGTCAACACTGATCAAGAAAAGGAGGCTCCAAGTAGAAACTCCAAAGGCAATGCCACACAAGGTAGGAACTCAAAGCCACCTCCCTTTTATGTATCTTTAATCATTGGAAAATGTTTAGTACATAATTGTATGGTAGATAGTGGAGCTACTAGCACTTTAATGCCCAAGAAAGTAGCTGACCAGTTAGGACTAAAATATGAGCCCTTCCAAAAGAAGGTTACTCAACTTGATGGATCCTCAGTCAATACTATAGGTGTGGCTAGGGATACTAGTCTAATCCTACATGCTAGTACTAATTTCTCCATCCTCCTCGATATATATATTATAGATCTCCTTGCATTATTTTCTATATGTCCTTCAAGGAGGTTTACAGCCAAGATAGGAGGCTATCTATCTTCTGATTGGTCTCACAAGCTATTTCATACAAGGTATGGGACCAAGGTCACCATTAAATTAGAACCATTAGCAACACACCATATAGAGCCATATGTGTCCAATGCAATCAATGTAAACTAGCCTATATTTGATGACAATGACTTCCAAACCATTAGTGAAGCAAGCACAAAGATAGAGAGTATCCCTGATATCCTTCTAGATGAAAGAGCTTCAGAGGCCCAAGAAAATCTGATCTAGGATTTTGGTTTGGGAAGTTATTTAATACAAGAAAGTAATGCTATAGAGCCAAGCCTTCTCAAAGAGGATACTGATTCAGAAGATCAAAGTAGTCAGGTTTGGGAATTATTTTTTCATGGGGCTAGAAGTAGACATGGTTCTAGTGGTGGTGCTATGCTAGTGTCCCCAAAAGAAGAAAGGTATTATACTACCTTTAGATTTAGTTTCTCTTACACTAGCAACACCACAGAATATGAAAGTCTAGTCAATGGACTAGAATGGGCTAGAAGAAGAGGGCTCGAGGCCTTAAAAGTTTATGGTGACAGTGAGTTAGTTGTTAGCCAAGTAAGAGGGATAAGTGCAACCAAAAATGACACCATGAAAGCATACAAACATAGAGTTTGGGATGCAATTGAAGATTTCCATGCTTTCAATATTGTTGCTATCCCTAGAAAGTTAAATCAAAATGTAGATAGGTTAGCTGCTATTGGATCCCAATATGATATTCCAAATAGCATTTCAAGAGAAATAGATCAACAACATATCAAAGTGATTGTCAGACCATCTATCCCTAATAATGATGTTAATTGGCAAGTGTTTGACAATGATGAACAAATTCTGTAGTTCTTGTTTGAAGAAGATGTTTTTTCAGAGCATAATTAGGATAGGCTATCTCAAAACTATGGTGATCAAGTGATACAACTGAAGTCAAATAAAATGCCTAGAGGTCTTGTCACTTTGGAGACTATCTTCAACAAGGATGATGAAGTAAAGAAAAACAAAGCTGGCCTGGTAATCTAACAAGAACATTGTGTTGAGCTAGAGTTGGAACCAGGTAAAAGCCTACAATTTGGAAAGGTGAACACTGAATTGGAAAAGCAAGATTATACTCAATTATTCAAAGAATTCAGTGATGTATTTGCATGGCAATATGAAGACCTCAAAGGTTTTGACCCTGCCCTTGCTCAGCACACTATTGAATTGAAACCTAATGCTAAACCAATAAGACAAAAGCAAAGGTTGTTAATCCTAAGCTTGAGCCACTTATGCATAAAGAGGTGCTTAAATTGATAGGAATTGGTATCATTTCTACCCTCTAGCTCATATAGTTGTATTTTCTCCCATTGATGATTCAAATATTGCAGAGGTATTTTGTGACAATCCTTCATGTCCCTATGCTTCCTTGTTTGGATTATCTCTTATTAGATCAAAGTATGTGCATGTTTTTTTTTTAATGATAGTTTAGGGTTCCTGATCCCTCTTGCTTTTTGCAATCTTGTGTGTTACCATGTTTGATTTGATTTAGATGTTCTTGTGGGTATACCTCAACCCCCTTAGAAATCTTGTCTCAATCCTACACCAAGTTGTAGAAGTGAATGTCTGTTTGCAGGTCATAAGTTGTGTCTTCTCAGGCCCTCTTATGAAATACTTATGCAAGCCTATTTAGTGAGCTGTGACCTACTAAACCTAAGCTTTTCATTGATTTCATTCCTACATACTGAGATCCAAACCATAATTTTGGTGCATCACTTAGTAGGTAGTTTTCTTTCAAGTCATTTCCCTTACAAGCATTCCTTCTATCCCTTTCCCTCCAAAATTTTTACTTTCATGTCAGGAAGAAAATTAAGGTGATTATCCAAGAGGAACCAGCCTAGAACCTGGAGGTTTCATCTTAGATAGTAGAGGTCCCACAACCTAGAGATGATTCCCAAGTTATACTGAGTTATCAAAACTACGAGTGCTTGAACTAAGGGTGCAAACTTAGTGTATAACAATTAACATTACTAATTTCTAAAATTTCATGTGCAATTAAACTTGTTAATCAATTTTTAGGAATAAAATTTAAATCATTTCTATTGTAACCTGCTTCTAGAAAATCATCTGTTGGAATTAGGAGAGATAGGTAATGAGAGGGGAGGGGTGAATTAGTGCCTTCAAAAACTTTACTTGTAAAACCTTTTAGATCTATAACTGTGTACTGAGATAACCGATCAAAATAACTTCAATCTAATTGCATAAATCAATCATCTAGTTAACTTGAGAAAGTAAACAATATGAAATCAATATGACAATCACATAACACAAGTATATTGGTAATGCAGAAACCCTTGTAAGAAGGTAAAAACCATGGTGGGGATGACACACAAATTCTTCACTACTGTAGATAGAAAAGGTTTGTCTATTAAGGCTACAAGTTTTGATCACTTTTGGTGATCTTACCCTATTAGGAGTAACATATTAGATCAGCTAGATCTACCTAGTTATAGGATTTTGACAAGACCAATGAAGTGTGTACTCGGTTAAGAGATTTACATAAGACTGTTAAGTCTACTCTGTTAAGAGATTTTATCAAAAAACTCTACTACAATTGTTATAAAGTAATAGGGAATTTATTTGCTAGTTTGATAACTCAATTGTCTAAAATAGATCTATAAATGCTCATAAAAATATCACCTTGACTATGATGATTCACTACTCTATTCTGCTCAGTAGCCTTCTCTGGTTTTTCTCAATCTGATATCCTTTGTACTCTATTCTGCTCTGCAAATTGATTGACTTGAAGTTAGGCAATGGTTTCAAGTGCTCTGTGATTCATATATATCATTTCACTCACTTCTTATAAAATGATGCGAACATACAAAATTATAGTGTTCTATTTTTTCCACCTTAGCAAAAATTAGGTTACAAAAAAAATCATAACCCTAGTATCTACGGTGCAAAATTAACCTAGATCAACTATTACAATAAGATAAACATTACAATTAATGAGTATCTCTTACAATAAATGTTCCTTGATCTTGGTAAACTATTTTATGATCTGTTATAACAGTTTGCATAGAACAATGTGCCATTTCAGATCACTATGACATTTTTTTTGATCATCGGTAAACACTATATAATCTGCTTGGTGTAAACTACGATGCTCGATGTTTACTGTCTATCAGTGTTGGTGTCACTGGTGCTTGGTAAATTATATGATGCTCTATGTAAAGGCTTTACTGACTACTCTATCTTACTTCTAGTTACCAACCAACTCAATATAAGTGACTGACCGACCTGTTTACTATCCTTTGATACTAATGACAACCTTAAATGCTCAATAGAGATTAACAATCTCCCCCTCTAGCATTAGTATCATAACTTCGAATGTATATAGAAAAAATGTTTCTATATATTCCTTATGTCTCCGCCATATACATATCCACAATAAAAAAATTCTAAGTACAAAGTACTCCCCCTTGGTGCATGCTCCCAGTAATATATACATATCAAAGTATACTTATTTAGCATAAACATGTTTTCCCTCTTTTTGATAGTAATGCCAAATGCAAAAAAAATATATATAATGTATACTTACATCTAATAAAAAATGTTTGGATGGGTTTTCTTTACAGACTACAAGAGGTTGTCCCACTCCTCTTTCAAGTTGGTAAGAGAAATATGCTCAAGACCGACTTGCGCATGCATGTCAAAGATATTATCTAACACCAAAATCTCTGGTGTTGCTACAAGTTGTTCAGCTTTGACAATATGAGTTTCAAAAAATTTCAAGTAAGGGGTGAGTTCTATTTGTAACTCCGTGACCTAATCAATGATTTTCTCTTCTTGTTTTCTTAGATCTGCTATCAATCGCCAGAGTTCCTGAACTCAGTAAATATGCTTTAAGAAAGCATTTGGCTCAGTTATAGCTACTTGTGTACTCAACTTTATTTCTACTTCTAAACCTTTTATCTTTTCACTAACTTCTATAGTGAAGGTGTCTTAAGTACAAAGCTTGATAAAAAATTGATAGATTATCTAGGTGATAGATTTTACCTCGATAATGACCTCAGATAATTTTACCTTATTCAGTGCCACTTCTGTGCTAATCCTTTCTACCAATTTGTTCTAAATCTTTGATTCTACCCTTTCTTCTATTCTTTTGTCTGCATCTGTATCTGGGGCATTGATTTTGTCAGTGAGTGTAGCAAGCTAATCTATGATGGGAGTATTCTCATCAATATTTGTCTCCAGTACTATCTATTGCAGAATATCCCCTCACATCATGTAATACTTTTGTGCATTTGTGTTCTTGCCTTAACTTTTCTTGTGCCACTTTCCTTGAACATAGCTCCCCATATCTACTTAGTTCCTCGGGGCTTAGGGTTCTTGGGTCACATTCTGGTATAATTATAAGTTCATCAATGGTGACTAACCCTTTTTCTTTCTTCTTCCTCTTTTGTGCAAGAGGTGACTTCTTTTCACTAATAACAATAGCTTTTTCTTCATTTTTCAGAGTATCCTTGCCAGTTGACACTGTATCTTCCTTCTTCATCTCCTCAGTAGATGGTGTGGGAGTCTTGGTTGTAGTGTTAGGTGGGTTAACCTCAATTGACTTTGTTTCTTCTTGTTCCTTTGTTTCTATAGACTGTGCCTCTATTTTGGTGGGCTCATTTGTATCTGCAGGTTGCTCAGGTGCTTGTATCCTTATTGTATCTTTATTTTTCTAGGGATGAGAAGTATCAGGTTGTACTTGTGAAAGTATTTCAATTGCCTCTGCAAGTACAGGAAGTTCACCTGGTAGAGATGTGAACACACTATCAGTGTCTAGTGCTTCATCTTTTTTTGGTCCAATTGTCACATCTTCATCATCCTTATCATCAAGATCACCATTAGTGATGTCCTCAATGAGTACATCATCATCGATTTTCTTTTACAAGTGGATCTTTACTTGATCCGGTGCATCCTGTGAAATTCTTATTTCTTCCTTTTGTTCAGTGATATCAATTACCTCAGTAACTGATATACAGGTTTCCTTTATTTTCTTTCCCTTTTCATCATCAATGTATATACATTTACCTTTTGAACTGTGTCTCTTCTTAGATAGTTTCAGGAATGCTTCCTGTTCAGCTCTCTCTTCTCCTTTCAAAATTGATGTCCATAGAGAATCACATGTGACATCCATATCAATCACATTCTCATCCATTATCTGCATAGGTCTATTCTTGACTAGAAATCATGCTTGGTACTTTGTCATGTATTCACTTGCTACATCATAGCTGAAGGGTGAGGCTGCACAAACTAATGATTTTTCTCTTTTCCTTTTCTCAGTATCGAGTGCAATAGCCCATCTCTCATTTATTTTGTCATCTAGTTCCTTCAGTAATTGACATGCAATTTCCATTGGTACTCTCTTGAATTTAATCATCATCTAGATGATAGCATGTTCTAGCTTTGTCTTGTCCTTAATTGACATTTTGTCAAATTTGTCTATGCCTGGATTTGCAAGATTTTCATTTTCAATTATATCTTCAATTATTTCTTCTATTGTACTCTCCCTATTACGAACTAGCTTGAATTGATTAGGATCATTTTCAGTGTCAGTCTCCTCTATATCTTCTTTACTTCTTATGTATTTCCTCTTTTTCTTCAGTGTCTCACCTCTTTCTTGTTCTTTCTCTTTATGTATTTCTTCATCGGTGTAGCAGCTCTTATTTTTTCTACTTTCACTATTTCTTCTTTCTCGGTAGGTTGTGCTGCAGTTGATGAATGTGTCTTCATTCCTTTAGGTTCTAGTAACTACATTTTGTTGGAAATTAGGAGAGATAGATACTGAGAGGGGAGGGGTGAATCAGTATCTACCAAAAATTTTCATTTAAATCCGTCATTCTGATTTAACATTCAGTACTTTAACCGATCAAATAACTTGCATCAAATTGTGTAAACAATCATATATGAAACTAACTAATCATTATACCATCAATGCAATCACATAACACAAGTATTTGGTTATGTAGAAACCCCTGTTAGAAGGTAAAACTATGGTGGGGATGAGACCCACAAATCTTCACTAGTCTGTAGATAGAAAGAGTTTGCCTGTTAAGGCTACAATTGTGATCACTTCTAGTGATCTTACCCTGTTAGGAGTAACTAAAGATCAGCTAGATCTACCTCATTATAGGATTTTGACAACACTATTAAGTGTGCACTCGATTAAGAGATTTACAATAGGACTGTTAAATCCACTCGATTAAGAGATTTTGATAGTTCTATTACAATTGTTAGAAAGTAGTAGAAAATGTATCTTCTCTGATTGACAACTAGATTGTCTGATAATAGATCATATAAGTACTATATAAATATCACCTTTCCTATGTAGATCTTCTTCTCTATGATGCTCGGTTTGCTTTGTCAATTTTGAATACTTCTCTGTAAACAATTCTGCTCGGTTTGGTCTATTCAGTGCTTGTATCAATTTTTTCTCATCATCTTCATCATTCTTAGAATGGTATATTTATAGTGTTCTAGATTTTCTAAACCATTTGATTTACATCTATTAGAGTATGCCACTTAACCATGTTCATAGATTATACTGCTTTACCTTTCTTGGTTGATGTATCACCGTCAGATCTTCTTTGAATTTTGTTAGTCGTCGATCTTGTAACAAACTATATTCCTTTTCATATCTTTACACTGATTCTGAAATAATCTGGCTTACACGTGTATCAATCTATTATAATAGTCTATCTTGAGACTTGTGCCTTCACTGATTCATAAGTCATTTATGTTATCCTTGGTAGTTCTTGTTTACTCTATTCGATGTATGCTAGAAGACTTCAGTGTAAACTATCCATCGGTGTGAATGTGCGCTCCGTAGACTATAAGATACAACGGTGCATATAGTCAACCAACTTGCATTGCTAAGCTTTACTGATTGTTCCTATCTCCTTGTATTTACTGACTAGTCTAGTATTTCATCGACTAATGATTTTGATACTAAGTGACAATAAATGCTCAATAGAGATAACAATCTCCCCCTTTGGCATTAGTATCAAAATAAAAAAATGTATATGCAACAGATTCTTACATCCTTATATCTCTCGAATTTATATACATATACAAAAATGCCTAAGTATATAAATACTCCCCCTTTTAATATTCTTGATAGTGTGTAAGGTACATGTAGCAAAATAGATAGCAAAATAGCCCTTCCCCGTCATACATTTTCTTTCACCCTTTTTGATATAAATGCCAAAAATGTAGAATGTATACTTACAGCTTATCAAAAATGTGCTAATGGGTTTTCTTTAGTGATTCTAGGAGGTTGTCCCATTCCTCCTTCAAGTTTTTAAGAGTGAGGTGCTCATAACTCACTTCAGTTCTCATGTCTATAACATTATTCAACACTGAAATGTCAGGTGTAGAGACTAGTGTGCGCGCTTTATCCATATGCTGTTCAAAAAATTTTAGGTGTAGGATGAGTTCTTTTTGCAACTCTGTAACCTGATCTATTATGCTCTCTTTCTTCTGATTAAGATCTCTGATCAACTACCTAATTTCATGTATCTAGAGGATATGCGTGCCTAAATCTTTCGGCTCGGTTGATGCAGCTTGTGTACATGTCTGCATTTCTACTTTAAGTTTCTTAATTTTTCACCGACCTCGAAAGTGAACATGTCAGTAGTACACAAAGTCATCAAGATTTGAAATATATAAGTTGTAATAATCTGACAATCAGATATTACCTTGGATAACTCTACCTTGTTCAAAGCAACTTCTGCACACAACTTTTGTGCAAGTTTCTCCTGTACTCTTCTTTCTGCCTTTTCTTCCATTCTCTTTTCTATATCAACATTAGGCTATTGTATTTTCTATCACAAGTATGCTAGCTGATCTAGTATGAGCTTGTTGACATCAACATCAACATCAAGAATGACTTGTTGTAATATGTCTCTAACATTTGTTAGTATTTCATTCCTTTTATAGGTTTTCTTTAATCTTTCCTGAGCTGCCTTCCTCTGACATAGCTCACCATATGCTTGCAATTAAGAGGGGCTCAATGTCATTAGATCAACATTCGATATTTCAATGATTTCTTGTAATGTTATGGCTCCTTTTCCTAGTTTCTTCTTCTTGAGAGGTCCACTCCTCAATAGTATAGCAGTGCTCTTATCTTTTGGAGTCTCAGTGCCAGTTGACATGCTTTTATCTTTTTGATGCTCATCAGTGCTTGATGGTTGAGCTTCGGTAGCAATGTCAGTTTGGTTCACCATAGTAGTTTCTTCTTGTTCTTTTTGTTCTTCACCTTCCTTTTTCTCCTTTGTATCCTTTTGTTCAGTATCTTATGGTGCAATAGTGGACTATGCCTCTAGAATAGGTGAATTTGTATCTACAGGTAACATTATTTCTGGTGTTTCCTCAGCATCCTTGTGTTCATCTTGTTTCTTCTCCTCAGGTTCAATCTATGCCATAATAGCCAATGCATCATCAATCATCGGTAGATTGCCTGGTAGTGATGTTGTGTTAGTATCCTTCAAAGATATTATCTATACATCTTCATCATCATTATTATCAGGGTCACCATGTGTTATGTCCTCAATAAGAACATCTCCATCTATTTTCTTCTTTAGTTGAATTTCAACTCTTTCTAGTGCCTTTTGTGTTACACTTATCTTTGATGTGCCCTTGATTATGTCTATTATCTCGGTATCCTATGTACCAGTGTCCTTATCTGTATTGACTATATCACCCAAAAGTATACCTTTATCTTTTGACCTTTTCACTCTTTTTGACATTTGTAGATAAGCAGCTTGCTCTACATTTGCTTCTTCCTTCAATATCAAATCCCATAATGATGTATACTCGGCATCTATGTCACTGAAATTTTCATCCATAATCATAAGGGTTTTGTGTTTTATCAAAAATCTTTGTTGATACTTCTGTAAATACTTTGCTACTTTAGTCATGCTTAGATGTGTTGCTAACCTCATCAATGATCTTTCTCTTTTGTTCTTTTCTATATCTATTGCCACGATCCATCTTGTAGCAATTCTATCATCTAGTGCCTTCGGTAAACTATAAGAAATTTTAATCGGTATTCTCTTGAATTTGATCATTTGCTATACAACCTCATTCTCAATCTTTATTTGATCCTCTGCACTCATGCTGTCAAAGTTTCCTAAAGTGGGATCATTCAAATTTCTATTTTCCATTATATCTTCAATTAATTCTTCAATAGTATTGTCTTTGTGTTTTACAACCTTGTATCTATTCTCTTCATCAGACTTGTCATTACCTTCGGTAACCTTTGTTTGTTTCACTTTCTTCTTCGGTAAGTCTGCTACCATCTTTGTCTTTCTTTTCATATATTTTCAAGTAGGAGTTGCTACCCTTGGTTTCTTAGTTACAATCATCTCCTTTTCTGTATCATTAGTAGGAGGAACCAATGAGGTGCCCTTGTCATCATCTGACTTGGTGGCTTCACTATCATAAGATTTATCTGTAAGCTCCAGTAGCCCTTCAGTTGCAGCAACAACTAGTGATTCCTCAGATAAATCATTTGGTAATTGGGAGGCATTTAGTGTAGCCTCAAGATTCTTTATTAACTTCTTTCCTCTTCTAGTCATTTTACCGATATAGATATTAGTCTCTATTCTTGATTTAGCTTCCTCATATGTTCCAAATCTACTTGCAGAAATGTCAATAGGAAGTGCTAGTAGGGCGGTAATGGATTTCAATGCGAAATGATGGCTTATCTTGTAACCCATAGGTGCTAGCCAATTGATTCTCAGTATAATAGATTTTATCAAGCAATGATCTATGCTAACAACAAAATATATATCATTCTCAAATTTCTTTACTAACTCACTAGGTATTCTGCTTCTCTTATGCATTTGTTCCTTGAATTTGTTAAAGTATAGATCAAATTCCTTATTTGCATTATCTTTGAGAGATTTCATATGATCACTAATCTATTGTGTAACAGGTTTGTCCTTCTTCCATACAACCTTTCCAATGCCAAGTACAAACCTTTGTATATACAAGAATAAACATACAAGTAAAGAACCGAATTTACATGTATTAGACTTCTTTGATCTTATGACCTTCATGTTGTCTGCTAGTTGTCAGAACATGATGTTTGCTAGGTCAACTTGGTGATTCATTTTCACAATCTTGTAGGCCATATCCACAGCATTTTTTGGTACACTATTCAATTGACTCGACTAAAATATCTTATACCTGATAACATGAGCTACAAATTTTATAGCAGGATCTTTGATTTTGTTTATTTTCAGCACTCTTCCATCCCATTCTGCACCTGTGTTTTGTTCAACTTCTTGTCTAGCAGAACTGTGAAACACTTTCACATTATCAGTAGTGGGATACCTTGTAATAATGCTTATCATCTTCTTTGTTACTTTGATAGGCTTGTTGTCCAACCAAAATTTGTCATTGTGATATCGGCTCAACACAATTCTTATCCATTCATTCTTAAAATCTTGAGGAAAATAGCGAATGCCAGTTAACCCTACATCCTCCAAGCATTGATACTCTAGTTTCAACTATCCATTTAGGCCACAAACCCCTTGAAGTGCATCAATCAGTTCATACATTCCTACCTCACTGATCTTGCAGTGGATATACACTCTAACATCTTCTGTTAATAAAACCCTTTCAGGAATGCTAGAGAATGCTCCCATTAGATCAATCTATGATGTGATTCTAGGGTGTGATTTGAATTGATCTTCTTTAAAATGTGCCCTAACTATGAATTCAACCTCTTCTTCACCTTGTTGTGATTTAGTTGTGGTAGATGTGGATGCCATCAAGAAAACTAGGGTTTCAGTGATTACAGTGAGCACAAGTTAAAAGTATATCCGAAAAACCTACTTGATAGTCGAAGAACAGTTGTCGGTTCGAGATGAAAGTGCCTTGAATCTCTATAGAAATATTTAGCTCAAACTCTTGGTTGCTCTAAAAAATTCATTCTTCGGTGCTCACAATGTAAATAATGAACTCGATTCTAGTGTATTTATAGACTTTTCCAAAATTCCCTGCTCAAATATTTGGAATAAATGCTCGACCTAACTTCATAGTGTATTATAGCTATCTTATTCAGTTGACACCCAATTTCATTGGTTTACACTATTTCCTTGGTTAACTTTGCTTATCAATTATCAATCGGTACTTCATTCTCAATCTTGCCTTTACTGACTTGTATAACATTGTTAGCTCACAAAATATAACCATAGTGCATCTTAATTCATGTAGATTTGGTATTAACTCTTCAAGTATAAGGAACTGTATGTAAAATATGATCTTTAAAAGTATTAGTTCCATACATTCCTTAGTCAGCTTAAGTGGAGTTACCGATGTCACCCTGTCCAGAGGATGAGGTTTCACCGACAGTGTTACTCGATTTAGTAGTCTTTTCTCACATGACCAAGTTTGTGACAGTGCATACAGGCCATCGGTGTGCTTGCCCAATATCTTGAATTTGTTATGCGATGTGCCCTATAGCAATTAGCAGCCATATGTCCATACTGGCCACAAGCAGTACAACTAGTCCATGTATTATAATCCCATACATATGCATTACCTTCGCTCTTTGGTTGATATGACTTCTTCTAAGTTTTTTTCTTAGGAGTCTAGACTTGCTTCATCTTAGCTTTGCATTCACTTGCAATGTGACCATGCTTGTTACATGTGTAACATATCTTCCCTATAGTAGTCTTTTTGATATTGTCCTTTTGTCTAGATCTACATTCAAATTCTTGATGTCCATACTTTCCACAGTAATACTAGTAACCATCAAATCTTGTAGTAGTAATAGGAGGATACCCTTTAGCTTTGCTTCGGCATACATTAGAAGTGTGTCCAGGTTTTCCACAGTGATAGCAAGTGAGTAATTTTGATTTTTGACCTTGATTGTTACTAATCTTTTTAGTATGCTTCGATGACTCACCTTCACCAGTATAACCTATACTGGCTTTGCTTCCAAATCTTCTCTGATTGTCCAAGAAATCATCAATCTTCTTTGAACTTTCTTCAGCCAACCTTTTCATCTCATTGTGTTGTTGATTCTTTAGGTCATTCCTCAACTTTTCATTTTCTTCTCTCAATCTTGCCATATCTTCAAGATTCCTTGATAGTTCACCATTGATCCAATTTACTTCTTGATTTGCAATCAGAACCTGATTAGACACTTGAAAGTGATGATTAGTAATTATTTGTATTTTAGTTTCCTTGGCTTGTAATTTTTCAATCATTAGTCTTCTATCTTCAATGGCTAGGTTACGGTCTTGCTCAACTTGTCTTGCATTGTTCAATATTTCTACCATTCTTACCATTTGTGTTTCTTGTCCAATCTGTAAAGCCTTCACTTGATCAGATAGCTACTGGTTCCTTTCAGATAAGTTAGTGATAGTACTTTTAGATCCATCCAAGATGCTTCTTGAGCTAGATCCACTACGATCAAATCCATCTTCAAAAATTTCTTCATGATAACTGATCTCACCTTGTGCAATTGCAATGTTCTTTCTCTATAATAGTAAATCCTTTAATTCAATCTTGGCTTTCTTGTACTATTCCACATACATGTGTAGTTGAAGTTTTTGATTCTCAATAGACTTATCAAGCTTATATCTCTCCATGTCTTTGGATCTTTACCCTTCAGTGGTTAGACTGTTCAACAAGAGAACTTAGCTCTGATACCAATTGTTGGTAATTAGGAGAGACAAATACTGAGAGGGGAGGGGTGAATCAGTATCTACCAAAACTTTTCATTTAAATCCTTCATTCTTATTTAACATTTAGTACTTTAACCGATCAAATAACTTGCATCAAATTATGTAAACAATCATATATGAAACTAACTAAGCATTATACCATCAATGCAATCACATAACACAAGTATTTGGTTATACAAAAACCCCTATTAGAAGGTAAAACTCCAGTGGGGATGAGACCCACAAATCTTCACTAGTCTGTAGATAGAAAGAGTTTGCCTGTTAAGGCTACAATTGTGATCACTTCTGGTGATCTTACCTTGTTAGGAGTAACAAAAGATTAGCTAGATGTACCTCATTATAGGATTTTGACAACACTGTTAAGTGTGCACTCAGTTAAGAGATTTACAATAGGACTATTAAATCCACTCGGTTAAGAGATTTATAATAGGACTGTTAAATCCACTTAGTTAAGAGATTTTGATAGTTCTATTACAATTGTTAGATAGAAATATAAAATGTATCTACTCTGATTGACAACTAGATTATCTGATAATAGATCATATAAGTACTGTATAAATATCACCTTTCCTATGTAGATCTTCTACTCTGTGATGCTCAGTTTGCTTTGTCAATTTTGAATACTTCTTTGTAAACAATTCTACTCGGTTTGGTCTATTCAGTGTTTGTATCAATTTTGTCTCATCATCTTCATCATTCTTAGAATCATATATTTATAGTGTTCTAGATTTTCTAAACCATTTGATTTACATCCATTAGATTATGCTACTTAACCATGTTCATAGATTATACCGCTTTACCTTTCTTGGTTGATGTATCACCATCAAATCTTCTTTGAATTTTGTTAGTCGTCGATCTTGTAACAAACTATATTCCTTTTCATATCTTTACACTGATTCTAAAATAATCTAGCTTACATGTGTATCAGTCTGTTATAACTATCTATCTTGAGAATTGTGCCTTCACTGATTCATAAGTCATTTCTATTATCCTCGGTAGTGCTTGTTTACTCTGTTCGATGTATGCTAGAAGACTTCAGTGTAAACTATCCATCCATGTGAATGTGCACTTGGTAGACTATAAGATACATCGATGCATATAGCCAACTGACTTGCTTTGCTAAGCTTTACCGACTGTTCCTATCTCCTTGTATTTACTGACTAGTCCAGTATTTCACTGACTAATGATTTTGATACTAAGTGACAATAAATGCTCAACAGAGATAACACATTTCTTATTCAACATTTGTGGGAGGAATTGGTGTGTGATCCTTTTCTTTGTCTGACTCGGTCTCCTCGCTATCATAGGGCTTTTCAGCCAACTATAACTGACCTTCGGTTGTTTCTTTAACCGATGACTCTACAGATGAGGCTAATGCATTTCCATATTTTGTTGTGAGATCTTTTCTCATTTTCTTTGCCCTTCTAGACATTTTTTTGATCTCTATGTCTGTAGTGATTTGTGACTTAGCTTCCTCATATACACCAAACCTATTCGCAGTGATGTCTATCAGTAATGTCAGCAATGCATTAATAGATTTCAAAGTGAAATTGTAATTCATTTTGTATCCCATCGGTGCTAGCCATTTTGTTCTTGGTTCTACTACCTTTATCATTGAATGGTCTGTGTTGACTACAAAACATATGCCATCTTCAAATTTACTCACTAATTCCCTTGGAATTCTACTCCTTTGATGCATTTTTGCTTGAAATTATTTGAAATATGCATTAAATTCCTTATTTAGATTAACTCCTAGACTTTTCATTATTTCACCAATTTGTGCAGTTATCAGTTTATTTGATTGCCAGTTTACTTTACTGATACTAGGTACATATTTTTGAAAATAAAAAAATGTACAAACAAGTAGTGATCCATACTTACATGTGTCAGACTTCTTTGATCTTATTGTCTTCATATTCTCTTGCAGTTGGTGTAGTAGATGTTTGGCAAGATCTACTTGGTGATCTTTCTTCACAATTTTATATGCCATGTCCACGGTGCTATTGTTGGAAATATTCAGGAATTAACCAAGTTACTGAGAGGGGAGGGGTGAATCAGTAACTCCAAATTTTCTTCTAATTTTAACATGTATTTTACTTTTAACCTTTGCATACAGAAAGCATGAAACTTAAAAGCATTCACAATAATGACACATGGATTTGGTTACCCAGAAACCTTCCAAAAGAAAGTAAAACTGGGGTGGGGATGAAACCCACAAAGCTTTAATACTGCAGAATAAAGTTGGCCGGTTAAGGCTTACAATTTGATCACTTCTGATGATCTGCCCTGTTAGGAGCAATAAGGATTGCTAAATCCACCCTGTTAAAGGATTTACAAACATACAGTGAAGTATGCACTCGGTAAAGAGATTTATACAAAGACTGTTAAGTCTACCCGGTTAAAGGATTTAGTACTGATTCACCTGTTAGAATGAAACAGTAGATCTCTGCTTTGCAACTGGATTGCTGAATGAGATTCGCTGATGTACTGATCACCTTCTGTGATGAATTTGTCTTTGCTGTATCTTATACTTCTGAAGCCTTCTGCAATTCGCTTATTTCTGCCTTTGTTACTCTTTTATATATTCTATATCATATATTTCATTACTTGTGCATGTCTCTTTTATTTCTACATCATTGTTTATATACAAGTCTCAAACAATTAATTACAATTACAATTGCACAGTCGGCTTGACAAATAAACATAAGTGCTACTAAGTCGGCCCAAATATGGTTACTCAGTTCCTTCACACTGACTCGGTGACTTTCTGATACTCGGCGTCCACTGCATTACTCGGCATCGTCATGCACTCAGTAGAAGTGAAGGCACGGTTCATACTGATCACTCGGTAGGTATTGAACTCGGTAAGAATTGGTGACTCGGTAGACAAGATGTTACTCGGTTTTCATTGTCCTGATCGGTTTGTACTAACTTGCTCGGTTTGCACTGTCTGCTCGGTTTGCACTGTCTGCTCGGTTTGCACTGTCTGCTCGGTTTGCACTGTCTGCTCGGTTTGCACTGTCTGCTCGGTTTGCACTGTCTGCTCGGTTTGCACTGTCTGCTCGGTTTGCACTGTCTGCTTGGTTTACACTGTCTGCTCGGTTTACACTATCTGCTCGGTTTACACTGTCTGCTCGGTTTGCACTGTCTGCTCGGTTTACACTGAGAATGCAAATAAGTGTTGTCACTAGTGGCAATACTGCTTAATGCCAACAATCTCCCCCTTTGGCATTAGTGACAAAAACACTTATTGGCCAAAATTTATATACACCGAATCATGCTGAGTTTTATTTTGATTTTTCAAAATTTGTCTTTGTTATAGGGCTTAATACATTGTCTCCCCCTTTCAATGTGCTAACTGTTTCTTATACAAATCTATACAGTATACATATCTCTCCTTCTATACATATCTCCCCCTTTTTGACGATAATGCCAAAGGTGCATATATAATTTATTTACAGAGAGAATCCAAAATTTGATAAGAAATCAGAATGTACCTTCATTATTAGTGCCAGGGTTCTGTCCCAACTTTCTTGCAGAATCTTACATGTTTGTATGGCAATTTGGATTTCTGCAGAGAGTTCAATCATGTGATCTGCTATGGAGAACTGATTGTCATGAATCAATGTTCTGGAATGTTCAATGTGCTTATACATTGTATTCATGATGGGAAGGATCATGTGTTGGATGTCTAGCAGTGTGGACCGGATCCTTGAGTCTTCTTTCAATAGATCAGACTGCATATTGGATAGATGTGAAATTTTCATGTGATGAGCAGAGCTTGAACTTGGTTCAAGTTGCAGCTTCTGTATGCTAATCTTCATATCCTCATCCATTTTATTCATTTTATTTTTGACATCCTTTGTGAACTCGGAAAAATTGCATAGTCTGGCCAAAAGAGAGGTAGCATTCGAATAAATAGACTCTGTATTAGACAAAACTGAAGACAATTCCACTTGGTTAATAGCTATGTGCTGAGCAATGTGCTCAAGCACTTTATTGTTGAATCTCTTCTCGGCTCTTTCAACTAACTTTTCTGTCCCGGATGAGTCCTCATTGTATTTCTCAACTGCTTCTGCCAATTGTAACAAAACATGCTGGGAGGAGTCTACTTTAATGCCTAATGCATCAGACAAAATGTCCTTAGCATCCTTGATGATTTGATACTCCTTGTCTCTCTCCTCCTTAAGCTTCTTTTGTTTTGCTTTCCTTTGGAGGATCTCACCTATATTCTGCATCTGGTCTGCTGAGAGATTTGCAAAATCTAGTGTAGGAATCTCTATCTCTTCGTCTAGGTCTATATCCTCAACTATATTTTTACCCAAAAATTTTATACTCGGTAGAGCCTTAGGCTTATCTGTACTTAATGCTCTTGTAGTAGTGATAGTAGATAAAATAGGGCTGGCTATTGATACTGGTATACTTTCTACTGGAGAACTTACAATATTTACACTTGATGATTCAAAAGCTGGAAAACTTACTGGTACAGGAGACTGCAGCTCGGTAGAAGAAATGGTAGCTGCCTCTGATATTGCTAGGGATGATTGGACAAATGTGGAAGTTGTCACAACCATGCTTGAAGGTGTCTCTGGGCTGGATGTAGAGACTTTCACTGGAGAGGTAGGAAGGGATGCAATGACTTCTGCTACTATCCTTACAGTATCATCTACCTCGGTGTCTTCTTCTTGCTCATCACTGTCATCTTCAATATCCTTTATTATTACAGTTTCAATGCTCGGTTGGTGAAGGTGGTAAATGTTCTTCCATGTGGCTTTTGCAGCCTTCACAACCGATTCAATATTGTTGATCAAAATCAAACAAGTATTGAACTTCAGTGTCATCTTGTTTTCATTCTCTTTTAGTGCCTTCTTTACTTCATCATTGTTCAGGCTCGGCATCAACTGTCTTAGGTTTTGATCAAATATGTCTATTACAGTTTGCCTTGCATTGCTCCATCTCATTCTTATCGGATTCAATAGAACTGCTGGAACCTGTGGGGTAATTTCTTCAGGAGAGTATTTCCACTGTCCCATCTTCTCAACAACAGCATCTTCTATTTCCTTCTGCTCTGCTTCTGATCTGGTTTCATATCTCAAGGATTTTATGTTACTTACTCCAGATCCTGATCCATCTCTGAAGAGTTTGAGCTTTTCTTGAAGGGTTAGAGGAGGCCTTTTGAATACTATGTCCTTATCTGCCTTTTCTGCCTTGTCTGCCTTTCCTCTTGTATTTCTCCTTGTGAACACAGCAGTGGGAGGCACAGATGCCTTAGTGATAAAAACTTTTCCTTTCTTCTTTGCAGGTTCTGGTTCCTCTGTTTTCTCATCCTTTTCCTCTTCTTTTTCACCTATTTCTTCTTTCTCCTCGGTTATCATTTGCATTTTAGCTATTCTTTTCTTTCCTTTGTTTACCGCCTGTGGAAGCTTTATGCTTAGTTCAATTCTCATTTTAGCTTCATCATATGTTCCAAAATATGGGGCTTTGGGATTGACAGGCTGATTTAGAAGTGCTTCAATAATGTTCTTGGTTTCATCAATATTTACCTCATAAGGAAGAGGTTTTGCATACACAGTTCTTGGTTTAATTGCTTGAATATACACATTATCACAATCTACCATAAAACAGATGTCATCTTTGTAATCTTCCACCAACTTCTGTGGAATCCGGAATCTATCATTCATTTTCTCTTTGAAAGACTCAAAATAATTATCCATGATGCTTTCAAAGTTTTCACCCATTTCTGCGATGTATTCATTAATTTCATAAAGTACAGGCACATCTTTTCTCCATACAACTTTTCCTTTTGAAGGGAAGAATTTCTGAACATAGAAGAATAAACAGAATATCAAGGATCCAAACTTACATGGATTGTTTTTGGAAGTTTTGATGCTTTCCATGTTCTTGTTGAGCTGTTTCAACAATAAGTCTGCTAGGTCAAATATCAAGTTGTTTTTGACCACTTTGTATGCTAGGTCAACAGCTTCACATGAGACACTGTTCTGTCGACTAGAACTGTAAATCTTGTGTGCAATGATATGTGTACCAAACTTCAGTTCGGCATCGGTAATGCTGCTAACCTTCATGCCTCTACCATCCCACTCGGCTAGGGTTTTCTTCTCTAGTTCCGTCCGACCTAGGGTTTTGGTAGTTTTTGCTTTGTTCAACATGGGAAGACCGGTAACTTGATGAATCATTTTCCTTGTGATCTCAATAGGTTGCTCAAGCCAAATCTTGCCATCGTGTACTCGGCTGAGAATGTACCTAACCCATTTATCTCGAAAGTTTCGAGGAAGATGTGCAATGTGGACTAAACCCTTATCTTCCAGATGTTTGTGCTCGGGTTTCAAAGTACCATCCACACATAGTTCCTCACACACAATGTCTAGTTCTAGGTTTCCCATTTCTTGAATAGAATAGTTAAAATGATTACGGATATCGTTGATAAGCAGTACCTTAGGAGGAATATGAGATTGAGCTCCGTTCGGATCTAGGGCGGCTGCAACTGCGGGCACGATCTTAAAATCTGGTGCTTTCCACTCCCCTTGGACTAACATGTCTGATCCTTTCTTCGCTGAGGTGCTGGATGATGCCATGGTAGCTCACAGAAAATTCCTTTCGCAAGAGTATTAAATCGCCGGGTTGCCCTTGAAGTTTTCTGCTCTCAAAGTGCTTAAAGATTCGCGGTGAAGAATGAGTTCGATTACTTGCTTTTTGTTTACAATTCTGTCATTAATGCTCATTTCAAATTAGGGTAGGAATTCTGACAGACTGTCACCCACCAAGAATTAATTGCTCGGAAAAGACTTCGCAACTCGGTGAACTCAAGAATTCATAATGCTCCGACCTCGCTCAGTGAAGACTATACCGACCTCGCTCGGTGAAGACTATACCGACCTCGCTCGGTGAAGACTATACCAACCTCGCTCGGTGAAGACTATACCGACCTCGCTCGGTGAAGATTATACCGACCTCGCTCGGTGAAGACTATACCGACCTCGCTGTGATCTTACTGCATCTTGCATGCTGATTTAGACTTTTCTTTTAATTTTGGTTCTGGAACTGTTTGAGATTGATCTATGAGAGTACAGTTCCAGTGCTTCCTTGGAAATTTAGTCTGAGTCGGTAGAGCCATCCATTCCATTACTTGGACTGGATTGCTCAGTAGCTTTAGGAATCCATTTTTGTCTGACCTGTTTCCTGACCTTAGTTGCTTCATTCTTCTTTCCTTCTTCAATTTCACTGGCATTCATGCAGTTTCTGGCTATGTGACCGAGTTTAGTGCATTTGAAACATCTTATGGTAGTATCTCTTTTCCTTAGATGATGTTTTATGCAATTCATGCCAATGTGTCCATATTCTCCACAGTAATGACATCTACACCAGGTGTTGTAGTCCCATCCAAACATTGCTTTCACAATTTGTTCTGCTGGATTAAATATCTTGGATCTGCACTCGGATGCCTTGTGACCTTGTTTGTTGCACTTGTGACAATTACCTCTGAATCTAGGTTTTTCCCTGCATTCATTTTCTTTATGACCAGGTTGATTGCAGCTATAACATTTTCCATTGAATTCTACTTTTTTATTGTTCCAACATTTATTTGAAGTATGTCCTATTTTACCACAATGATTACAAGTAGGTTTTTGATTTCTTTTAGTACCTTGCTTAGAGGATTCACCTTCTTCTTTGTATCCAAGTCCTGCTTTTCCTTTTTGCCTATGAAGATTTCGTTCATACAGCTGATTCAAGTCTTCTTGACTTTTCAGCATTCCTTCATTGATTTGTTTTTCAACATTTAGGTCATCCATCAATCTTAGATTGATTTCCTTTTCAGATCTTAGTTCTTCTTTTGTTTTTTCTATTTCTGAACTTAGATTTAGAATTTCTTCATTTGTATGAGAGATCTGATCAATTAGGTTTTCTAGCTGAAGGGTTTTGTTTTGGACTTCAATGTTTCTTTCATCTAATTCATCTTTCAACTTGTTTTTCTGTTCCAAGATCTCACAGAATCTTGTAGAGTGTAGTTCTTGTTCTCTTTTCAATTTTCTCACTTCTTCCTGCAGAGACCCATTCTTTTCTAGGAGTTCTTTGATAGCATTGTTTGCTTCATCTGAGTTATTTGAGGGAAGAAGATCTTCAATCTTTTCTTCAATGTAATTCTGATCATTCATCTAATTTGCAAGTTCCTTCCTTCTTCTTAGGGATTGGGAAAGATGTTCTTTTTCTTCTTTGAGTTTAGCTATGGCCATTTCCAGATCTAGCTTTTCATTTTCAATCACCTTGTTCAGTTTGAATACCTCCATTGTCCTGGATCTTTGCTCAAGCTAGTTAAGCTTTGTCTTGAGAACCAATGCAGCTCTGACACCAATTGTTGAAAATATTCAGGAATTAACCAAGTTACTGAGAGGGGAGGGGTGAATCAGTAACTCCAAATTTTCTTCTAATTTTAACATGTATTTTACTTTTAACCTTTGCATACAGAAAGCATGAAACTTAAAAGCATTCACAATAATGACACATGGATTTGGTTACCCAGAAACCTTCCAAAAGAAAGTAAAACTGGGGTGGGGATGAAACCCACAAAGCTTTAATACTGCAGAATAAAGTTGGCCGGTTAAGGCTTACAATTTGATCACTTCTGATGATCTGCCCTGTTAGGAGCAATAAGGATTGCTAAATCCACCCTGTTAAAGGATTTACAAACATACAGTGAAGTATGCACTCGGTAAAGAGATTTATACAAAGACTGTTAAGTCTACCCGGTTAAAGGATTTAGTACTGATTCACCTGTTAGAATGAAACAGTAGATCTCTGCTTTGCAACTGGATTGCTGAATGAGATTCACTGATGTACTGATCACCTTCTGTGATGAATTTGTCTTTGCTGTATCTTATACTTCTGAAGCCTTCTGCAATTCACTTATTTCTGCCTTTGTTACTCTTTTATATATTCTATATCATATATTTCATTACTTGTGCATGTCTCTTTTATTTCTACATCATTGTTTATATACAAGTCTCAAACAATTAATTACAATTACAATTGCACAGTCGGCTTGACAAATAAACATAAGTGCTACTAAGTCGGCCCAAATATGGTTACTCGGTTCCTTCACACTGACTCGGTGACTTTCTGATACTCGGCATCCACTGCATTACTCGGCATCGTCATGCACTCGGTAGAAGTGAAGGCACGGTTCATACTGATCACTCGGTAGGTATTGAACTCGGTAAGCATTGGTGACTCGGTAGACAAGATGTTACTCGGTTTTCATTGTCCTGATCGGTTTGTACTAACTTGCTCGGTTTCCACTGTCTGCTCGGTTTGCACTGTCTGCTCGGTTTGCACTGTAACATTAAGCAGTATTGCCACTAGTGACAACAGCTATAGGGTACATTGTTTAGTCTAATGAATTAAAATATCTTGTACCCAATGACATGAGCTACAAATTTTACCACTGGATCTTTAATTTTTGAGATTTGCAGTGCCCTACCATCCCATTGAGCTCCAGTGTTCTTTTCAACATCGGGACAAGATGAACTTTGAAAGGCTTTTGCTTTTTCAGTTATAGGGTACCCAGTAACCCTACTGATAATCTTCTTTGTGACCTCAACAAGTTTATCTAACCAAAATTTTCCATCATGAAATCTCCTTAGCACAATTCTTATCCAATTAGTGTTGAATGTTTGCGGGAAGTATGTAAAATGTGATAACCCTGACTCCTCGATCTTCTTATAATCAAATTTTATCTTCCCATCCGGTCCACAAAATTGTTGATAAGTAGCAATGGTCTCAAAATCACCTAATTCTCCAATTTTGTAGTGAATATATGCCTAACATCTTCTATTAACAAAACCCTATCTAGAATACTTGAAAATGCACCCATATCATCCATTTGTGCTGCAACCTTGGGATGTGGTTTGAATTTGGCCTCGGTGAAATTAGCCCTAACAATTAATTCTACTTCCTCCTCAATGTTTTCTGATTTTCTTGCAGTTGATGTTGATGCCATAAATTGTTTCTTAGGGTTTCGACAAGCAATAGATAACCAATGTTCAGTAGTAAATAAACTTACTCGATATCATCAAACAATTATTGTCAGTTCAATCTACATTAGCTTTGAATCTTTTTTGGAAAATCTTTAGCTCGAACTCTTCTCTGTAAAATCTCTATTCTTCAAAATTGCAGTGTAATAATGAACTCTATTTCTATGTATTTATAGACTTTTTTGATATTCCCACTCAAACTTTGGTGCAATAAATGCATGACCTAACTTTTGATATGAAACAGCTCTCAGCTTGGTAATGTCTACAATTTCCTCTGCTTAGTTAACATAGAATTTCTTTATCAGTTTGCACTGTTGTCAGTTAACCTTGTATAGTGATTACTGATGAGTAATCAACTCTCATTTCTTTCTTTTACAAACTATGTGACATTTGCAAACTCACAACACATAAACCATAGTGCATCTTTATTCATGCAGATTTGGTATTTGTACATCATATATAAGGAACTGTATGTAAAATGTGATCATTTAAAAATGTCAGTTCCATACATACCTTTGTCATCTTAAGTGGAGGTACCGATGTCACCCAATCTAGTGGATGAAGTTTCACCGATAGTGTTACTTGACTCGGCATTCTCATTAGATGCCTTCTTCCACATTGTTTTCATCTAGCGCTCAGTCTTTGCAGTTCTTGCTTAAATGACTGACCGTGTGATAGTGCATACATGCCATTCCTACATTTGTCCAGGTTCTTGATTGTCCAATATGACTCTTTCTGTAACAGTTTTCTACAATATGTTCATATCAACCACAAACAACACAATTAGTCCATGTATTATAATCCCAAACATATGAGTTACCTTGTCTCTTCGGTTGATATGGCTTTCATTGTAGTTTCTCTTTAGGTGTCCAAACTTGTTTCATTTTTTCCTTGCAGTCCCTTGTAGTGTGTCCATGCTTATTACAAGTATAGCATATTTTCTCCTTAGTAGTATTATTAGCAATGTCATTCTACTTAGCTCTGCATTCATAAGCTGGATGTCCAAACTTACCATAGTAATAACAATATCCATTGAATTTGGGAATGACAGGAGGTTTACCTTGTGCTTTTCTTCTGCACACATTAGATGTATGTCCTGATTTTCCATAGTGATAACATGTCATCACTTTAGTTTTCTAACTTTGATTTTTGTTGATGTTTTCCACTTGTTGTGATGATTCTCCTTCACCAGTGTAGCCTATACTGGCTCTGCTTCCGAATCTTCTTTGATTAGTCAAGAAATCATCAATCTTTTTAGAATTGTCCTCAGCTATCTTCATCATTTCATTATGTTGCTTTTGTATCTTTATTTCATTTCTTAGTTTTTCATTATCTTCTCTAAGTATTACAGCATCTTCAAGTCTTCTTGATAATTCTCCATTTACTCAGTTCATTTCTTGATTAACTGTCATCATCTGATTTGATACTTGGAAGTGATGATCAGTGAGTCTCTATATTTGATTTTCTTTTGCTTGGAGTTGTTCAGTCATCAGTCTTCAGTCTTCAATAGCTAGATTCTGATCTTGTTCAGCTTGTCTAGCATTATACATGATTTCCACCATTCTCACCATTTGAGATTCATGATTGATTTGAAGTGCTTTCACTTGCTCAGATAGATGCGGATTCTTTTTAGATAAATTAGAGATTATGCTTCTAGATCTGTCAAAGATGCTTCCAGAGCTTGATCCAATATTTCATCAATAGGTTCTTCATGATAAGCAATTTCATTCTATTGAATTGCAAGATTCTTTCTTTCAACCAGTAATTTCTTCAGTTCTTCCTTGGATTGTTTATACTATTCCACAAACATCTGTATTAGTATCTTTTGATTCTCAATAGTCTTGTCAAGTTTGTATCTCTCCATGACTTAGATCTTTACCCTTCAGTGCTTAGACTGTTCAACAAGAGAACTATTCTTTGATACCAATTGTTGGAATTAGGATAGATAGGTACTAAGAGGGGAGGGGTGAATCAGTGCCTTCAAAAAATTTACTTGTAAAACCTTTTAGATCTATAACCATGTACTGAGATAACCGATCAAAATAACTTGAATCTAATTGCATAAATCAATCATCTAGTTAACTTGAGAAAGTAAACAATATGAAACCAATATGAAAATCACCTAACACAAGTATTTTGGTAATGCAGAAACCCTTGTAAGAAGGTAAAAACTATGGTGGGGATGACACCCACAAATTCTTCACTACTGCAGATAGAAAAGGTTTGCCTATTAAGGCTACAAGTTTTGATGACTTATGGTGATCTTACCCTATTAGGAGTAACATGTTAGATTAGCTAGATCTACCTAATTATAGGATTTTCACAACACCAATGAAGTGTGTACTCAGTTAAGAGATTTACATAAGACTATTAAGTCTACTTTGTTAAGAGATTTTATCAAAAAACTCTACTACAATTGTCAAAAAGTAATAGGCAATTTATTTGCTAGTTTGACAACTCAATTGTTTGAAATAGATCTATAAATTCTCATAAAAATATGACCTTAACTGTGATGATTCACTACTCTATTCTACTCGGTAGCCTTCTCTGATTCTGCTCAATCTAACATGCTTTGTACTCTATTATGCTCTGTAAACTGATTGACTTGAAGTTAGGCAATGGCTTCAAGTGCTCCATGATTCATATATATCAGTTCACCCACTTCTTATTATAAAATGATGTGAACATACAAAATATATAGTGTTCTTTTTTTTTCGCCTTAGCAAAAATTAGGTTATGAAAAAAATCATAACCCTAAGATCTATGGTGCAAAATTAACCTAGATCAACAATTACAATAAGATAAACATTACAATTAATGAGTATCTTTTACAATAAATGTTCCTTGATCTTGGTAAACCATTTTATGATCTGTTATAACCATTTGCATAGAAGAATGTGCCATTTCAGATTACTATGCGATTTTCTATGATCATCGATAAACACTGTATAATCTTCTCAGTGTAAACTACAATGCTCGGTGTTTACTTTTTGACAGTGTCGGTGTCGCTAGTGCTTGATAAACTGTGTGATGCTTGGTGTAAAGGCTTTACCGACTACTTTGTCTTAGTTATGGTTACCGACCAACTCAATATAAGTGACTGACTGACCTGTTTACTATCCTTTGATACTAATGACAACCTTAAATGCTCAATAGAGATTAGCATCATGAACATCTTTATCATAATAAGTTGTAACAATTGGATGCAAAGACATACTTGTATCCAATACTAGATTAGAAGATGCACCTAATTTTACTTCTTCAACCTCTGCATCCATTATGGTGTCTTCATTGTCCTCCTCTTCTGAAATAATTGTTGAACTTGATGCTCCAATATTATTTAGGTTTCAAAGTCTTTCTCTTCTTTCTCATTGCCATTTTTCCTCCTCTGTATTTTATGCAATCTCCACAAGTTTCATAACCTTCATTAACCTCTTTCTACGTTGGTTTGATCCCATTTTTGCACCAAAATTTGATTCAAACAATATTTTATGAATGTCAGATCCAAAATAAGACAAAAAAAGGAATTTTGGCAGAAATATTCTCTTTGTCTATTGCGAATCAATAGAAAACAAAATACAAAGTCAGCAATCATTAGATCAAGCCCACAGTCTAGTTTTTTGGGTTGCAATGGTTCTTTAAGAAACAGGCACCCATTTTTAGTTTCAAAAAATGGGCGCCTGTTTTTAGATTTACAAAACGGGCGCCCATTTTTTGAATTTAAAAAATGAGTGCCTGATTTGTAAATCTATGGGTGGGAACCTTACCTCCTAGCTTGGGTTTTTGTTCTAGACAGGCTTCATCCCACCAAGCCTATTCTTGACCCTACAAAAAAATGGCTAAGGCATTACAGAGTAAAATTTCTACCTTGCCATAATTTTTAGGACAACTTCCCCAATGAATTGTTTGATAAAATGAAAACCCATTTTAGCTCTTATTGTGTAGATTATAAAAATATAAATTTTATAGTGATATGATGAATTTTAATATTTCTACAATATTTATTAAGCTAACGTGGTACCTAAACTTGAAATACCAAGGTTAACTAAAACTTTAATAACTTTTTTAATTTTTAATTTTTGAAAAATGAGTTATATGTGACCAAACTACATATAATTATTTCCAATTTTTTTAAAAAAAATTGAAAAAAAGTGAAGTTATCATCAAATTATGGTGTCCGTACACTAGAGGTTTAAAAAATGTACTTTATAGTCAATTAAAAATTAATTAAAAAAAATATTCAATAAAACATAAGATAAAATATTCTAACCAATCTTTAGTGTTTTAGGTACCTTTTCCCAAAAGGATTCCCAAAAATACATTCATTTACTTCAAAAAAGGGTGTTCGTACATGCATGAGGTGTGGTCCTGAAACAGGCATTTTGAAAAAGTGGTTTTTAGACATGCATACTAAAATTTAATCTATACCATGTGGGTATTGAAATAAATGACATATTTGAAAACTAGATTCCGAGCAGTAAATTTTATATTACTAAAGTTTTTTAGGATTCAATTTTTAAGTGCTTCAAATTTGGACATCCATTGACATAAATTTTGAAAAAAAAGTCAAAATACTTCCACTTTTTGGCCAAAAGTGGGACCTAACTTCTTGCAGCCACCCAATCAGTGACAAAAAACTCCTCCTCCCCCTTCTATTATCCTTGAGAAGATCTAGGACTCAAATTTGGATGTGCCTAATGACTATCGAGATGACCCCTCCACCTAGTCCCCAAATCCCCATGAGTTGTTAGATGATAAGGACCAAACCCAATAGGAGTATTGCAGTAACAACTCAAGCAAGGGGAAAAAGTATGGCATAAATTCAATGTGAATACTATGAATATTGGATAATTAGGGAAGCTATGAACCCCATAGTCCTTGAGGTTGAGGATGGTGGGATTAAGAAAGAGGAATTGATTGAGCTGGCTCTTGTCATCCTTAGTGAAAATACAAGAGAAATGGAGCTTAACTTTCTCAATAATACCAAGAATAGTATGCTAGACCATTTCAAGTCTATTAAATTGCTCTATCACGAACTAGGGGACCTTAAGCACAAAATGCATGGAATCGGCAACAACAATGATTGCAAATCGATTAAGGATTACCACCGACTAGATTCTAGGGTTAATAAGATGGAGTAAAAAATGCAAAGCCTTGATGAAACCCTCAAAGGCATAGTGGATCAGAGCTTCAATATCATGAAGGCTTCAAATGAGTACATCAAGTTTCTCAAAGAGAAAATGGAAGAAAAGTCAGTAGGGAAAGAAGTGTAAATAAAAAAAAAAGAGGAAAACGAGCAGAAGATGAACAAAGGACCAAAAAAGAGAACAAAGGCCAAATCCAAGAAGAATAAGGATGAGGAAAACTCCACTAACATCTAAAAGATCAAGGGGGTTGCTGAGACGATGTAGCTTCTTGAGTCTAATGCAGCCACTATGCTCAAGAATCTCTCTTGACCTTTTTTTTGGTGTTTTTTACCTGTCTCTATTTTTTGTTTGTTCTGTCTCTGTCATGGTAAATTTCATGGCTCTACTAGTGGCCTGTTTCATTTTTTGTTAATATTGTCTTATGACTTGAACTTTTAAAGATATATTTATATATTTATTTTGTTTCAGGCACCCTGTAAAACTTGTTTTACATAATCAAAAACATAAATCTATCTAACTTTAAATATCATTTTATAATTCATTAAAACATAATCATAACTTACATGAAACAAAATTAATGATCATAATGGAATATTTTTCTTGGTAGTGGCCCTCCTTTTGGGATCCCATACAAACCACTACAATGAGGAATATGAAGCCTACATTAGATTGAAATTGGTGGCCTCCCAAGGCTTTACAGTATCCTTGCTAGAGTCTGATACTTTGAACATTATTAATTCTCTTAATGGGTCTAAAAAACTTATCTAGACCCTTAAAACCTTAATTTTTATTATTGGAATATTCTAAAATCCTTCCAAATATTTAGAAGCAGTCACATTTATTATGAATGGGTCTCTATAGCTGATGGTTGAATCACCAATTTTGGGGTTAATCAACCTAGTGAGAAATGTTGGGGGATGAATGACATCATCCTACATGAGATCAGACTTCTCATTCAAATGATGAAAAGAGTTATTAATATAGAGGAATTTTTGGAAACAATGGTGACAAAATTTAAATCCAAGCAGAGTGGCATTATAAAAAGATATCTCATTTTTAAGGCCCATCTTTGGACGTTCAAATTTATAAGATCTATTTTTTTGATCTGGTTTATTTTTTGGTCGGTCAACTTAATTTTTTTTTCCAAGAGAACATGGGAGAAGACAAGAATTTCATTATTCTGATCATATAAAAAAATGGAAAGATAATAAAGAAGTTTGGAGTGATTTATCAAAAAGAGTATCACTCCTTTTATTGAGAAGTTGTATATGAATGATCCTTGGGTTACAAAGGTAGTTGTTGAAGGATTGGAAGAGGGGTTTTTGAAGGTGTTTGGGGTCTAATTAGTGATTTTTGAAGAGTTAATAATGGAAATTTCACGGACCCTAGTCAAGGGTAGAAAATTTTAAAGGAAAAAAATAGTATCACTGAATCCTTATGAATATTATTTTTTAGGTAAGAAAGAGACAAGATTAGTAGAAATAAAAATGGTGGTTATGATAGGGGTATAATTCATCATCTTTAGGTAGATATTGTTTGATTAATTATGATGTGTGTAATGGTAAACAACTGATTTTGTAGCCTTTTGAGCTACTAATTTTTCCTTTTAAATTATTTTAGACACAAAAAAATTATTTTGATTCCCTTTTACCTTCTCTCTTCACTTTATGATAGTATAAAGCTGTATAGAAATAATCCCTCATAGTTGGTTGTACATCGGGATTTAATCCTCTTAATCATATAATATTTGAAGGCAAGTTTGGTTTCTATAAATCTCTAATAGTCTATAACTAAAATGATTTCTCTTCCTAGACAAAGTATGTCCCCTTAGGGTATAAGGGTGGGAATCTTCTAAGGAAATGGATAAATCCAAAAAGAGAAGTGAAATCCCAATTGAAAAAAAAAATCTAATGATGAGAATTCTAAATATTCCCTTTTATTTCATTGTGTTCAAGACTCTTTTAGTCCAAGCATGGATGTAAAAGGTAAAAGAATACTGAAGGTTTCCTCTTCTATCTTGAATAAAGGGAAAGAGAATGGTAAGTTGGTGTTTCATTTTTCTTGTTCCAAAAAAATCAAGAAGGATAGTGTTCTTGGTGACAATATCTCTCTACACCCCCATCTCTTAGTGAGGATAATTTGGACCTGCATGTTCATATCCCCTGGAGAATGATACTCTTGTGGAAAAGGGGTCTGAAGTAGTTTATGAAATTGTTAACATTGGTAAAAGCATCAAACATGCCACAGATGATCACTATTCACTTTTAATGTTGATTTTGATGCCACAAATGGTCACTATGCCCTTATAATGTTGATTATCTTAGAGATTAATGCCCTTTAACATAGAAGGGTTTCATCTCATAATAATCAAAATGTTAGTAAATTTTGTTGATGACTCAAAATATGTCTAAGAGAGTTGAAGAATTCTAGAAGGACCATGAATAAAGGACCAATTTTATAGAGCACGACATGTCTAAATTTCATGATAAATTAATGATCATGGTTTATGTTTTTGATTAAGTAAATCAGGTTTTATAGGGTGCCTGAAACCCACAAGTCTCGATCAAAAGAAAGAAAACCAAATAGAGCAAGCAAGAGGCAGGCCACAGAAAGGCCGGGGAAGGAAGACCATAGTAAAGTAGGACAAGCAAGGCTAAAGATAGCTAGGGCACCATCTAGAAAATCTAATAGAAGGAAGGACCAAAAAAAGAGTGGAAGAAGAGGAACAACTACCCTTGGCCACCAAACAAGGGGCTAAGATTGTAAGATTTCTCCTTCGATGCACTGGCGTCTATCCTTATCCAATATGCTCTTCACATCTATGGGAAATTCATTCCCTTTATTTCAAATATGCTTAGCATCCTTTTTGACAATGAAGTTGGCAAACCAATCAACCACACCATTGGCTTCCCTGTACGCATGGGAAATGTACACCTTATCAAACCTGTTGAGAATGGCCTTGGTTTTTGAGATTATGTTAGCTATGGAAAAAGAGGGAGTGTGAGTGAGGTTGAGGCAATTGATGATGTTCATCGAATCACCTTCCAACCAGAGCCACTTAACTCCTTGATCTTTCACAAGTTTGGTGATTTGAAGGGCTACATTAGCTTTAGCATAGTGATTCATCTGGGCATTCAAGGGGAAGCTAACAGCCACCGTGCCAATTCCAAAGTTGTTCCTGATAATACCTTCACTGGCAGCTTGGCTAGGGTTCCCTTTTGCCGCACTATCAAATTTGGCTTTGGTCCAGCCAGTTAGAGGACTAGTCCACACACAATTCCTCTTATCCTGTGTAGCATCTCGGGCTATTCCTGAAAAAGGGTTAGGTTTACCATAGTGGAAGAAATTTTCTTTAACTGCATGAGTGATTTTTTCAAAAATAATTTTAGGAGTAGAGCTATCATGAAAGATGCGGTTGTTACACTCCTTCCAGATTTCCCAACAAAAATGAGGGAGAATCCAAGTACAGAGAAGCCTGAACTCTTGTTCAAACCTATTGAAGGCCCATTGAGAGAAGAGATCATTGAAAGATAGGGGGAAGCACCATGAAAGATTCAAGGCTGAAAAGAATGATCATGATTTATGTTAGCCATACAACTATGGAAACAATCTGGATGGGATTAGGATGCTTCATGAATAAGATAATTTTATCTAGGTTTTTTCCAAAGGAGCTATTGATTAACTAGCTTTAAGCATTCAATTATAGAAAAAGATTATTGATCAAGGTTATAGTTTATAATCTTTGCCAAGTCTAGACAGAAGGATAAAAAAAAAAAAAAGGTTGGTATGACAATGGACAACATGGTTAAAAAGATGTAGAGCATTAATGAGGAAGTGATATAAAAAATGAAATTTTGATGAAAAGATTATAAGGTTTTTGTGTTGTTGGTTCCTAGGATGTAATCCCCTATTTTTTGTATTGATGGTTTCATACAAGTTCATGATTGTTTTACTATTATTATAATTCTATGATATTTTTTAGAATTGGGTTCTAGAAAAAATGTTTTCCTTTAATCAAAAGCTTACATTAAGCATAATTATGATGTCATATATCCTAATTATAGTTATATTTTACATCATTACAATACATCATAATGACTAAAATTACATCATTGTCCTCATGGAGTTCCAAATACAATATCAAATACAAGTGAATAGTACTAAATGAGAAGATATAATGTAAATGAACATCTATAAGAATTGTTAAGAAAGGTACTAAAAAAGGATCCATTAATGCATCATAAACTATCCACCAAGCCAAGATGAAGGAAGATCACAACCAGCCAACTACATGGAACTTTGACACCCACCCCACTATGCTAGGGAGATAGACACAAGCCCCCCCCAAAAAATAGGCCAACTGAGATTGGTAATGTGATCAAACTTCCAAAGACACAAATGAAAATAAATAAACTGCAAAGAAAGATAAATACTACAAAAGGAAAAACACAAATCCAAAGGAATGGACTCTACGATGTTGAATGTCCTAGAAAACTAAAGGGGGGGGGGGGTGAATGAGTCATAAATTAATTTTTTTATCAATTTCACAAATCTGGATCTAGAAAATTAATTCTTTTACCACTAATAAAAACTAGATGTAAACGTGAATAACCATGCACATTAACCAAACACAATGAACACCATATTTTTATGAGGAAAACCCAAGATGGTAAAACCCATGGAGAAGCTAATTCTCAAGAATAAAACATTGGTTAAAGTGATTTTTACAAAGGGTGGCTCATTGAAGGTGGGATCACTTCCTCAAATGCTTCAATTCCCTAAGAAGAAGAATTAAAAAAGAAATACACCATTGAATTACAATGGCTAGAAGATCCTCTTGGTTCACTACCTCTTTTGACCAATATTTGTAGTAAACGCACTCTACTCACAACCCAACTTAATGGATTTGGATAACATTATACAATATCTAATGGATCTTCTTTGTAGTAAACTTGCTTCAATACAACAATCATCCACTTCTTTATATTGATCCTTAAAATATGAAATCACCTAGTTGTGCATCAAAACTTTATTTGAAATAGGTCCAAACTAAAAATTCTCATGATGGGGAGAAATGAAAAGTGGACCATAGAAAATGTACTACCTCAATAAAATAATACATTATCCGAATCCACAATTATTAAAGCCTATTAAAAACTATGTCACCAGTCTACATCAACATGACCCAAAATAGAATATCAAAAGATAAATCAGTGAGTGATATTTAAAACCAAAATGCCAAAATCATATTTGGACTAACAAATAATTTCAGAGAATAGTTAGATGCAAAAATCACTAAATACTTCACTAAAACATGTTTTCCATAGAATAAACCTTCCATAGAACTATTCTTCAAACCATCAGATCCTCAAAATCACATTTGTAATATATTATAAATACTAAGAACAAACCAACCAAGAAATAAGTATGTTGTCATTAATGACAATGATACTAATACATCAACAAATTTTTAATAGAAACAATTTATTATTGGAAAAATGGTTAGCACTCTCCTCGGGATTCATGACATGGCTTAATTGTATCATGTGTCTTATATAAGTCCATTGGTTGTATCGAGCATTAATAGGTCAATCTTTTGGTGCAACGGAAACCACTACCTGTAAAAAGTGGTATCAGAGCTTTTTCATAAGTTTGAATCCCCTAGGTTAATGCTGAGGGGGAGATTGTTGGAAAAATGGTCAACACTCCCCTAGGGATTCATGACATGGCTTAACCACCTCCTATGTCTTCTATAAGTCTAGTGGTTGTATAGGTCATTAATAGGTCGATCTTTTGGTGCAAAGGCAACCACTACTTGTAACATTTATAAATAAAAGGCTCCCCCTTTCAACACACCCTATTTATTATTGATCAAAACATCCATATACAATAGACACTATCCCACTCCGTATTTCTCATTCTTACATTCTCTCACCCCTTTTACATCTAGGAAAATTGTGGGAAATAACACACTCTACTCCCCTAAGAGGAAGCCCCATATATTAGTCCACACCTAGAATGTGCAGTAAGTTTCGTAGACAAATGTTGTATCATAATGCAGTCAGTTCAAGCTAGGAGGGGGATAAACTAATAACTTCTACCATAGATATTCAAAAGTATCTTTGTGCAAATCATTTTTAAAGATATCTATAACCTTCTCTTTTGTAGGAACATATTTGATTTTCACTTCATTTTCCAACACCTTTTCCCTCAAAAATGAGTACCTTATCTTTCTCTCAAGTGTTGTAACAAATTCTCAGAAATGTTTAATGCACTAGTATTATCACACATAATTGGAATAAATTGAATCATCTGTACAATATATTTATCTTCTATAGTGGAAAATGACATAAAATCCTTCTTCTTACTTAACCAATCAACTAACTCAGAGCCAAGAAAAAATACACCACCACTGGTCCTCTTTTCATTAATAGTTTGTAACCAATCCACATCAGTATAGGTTTTTAAAGTAAAATTTGATCCTATGGGATACCACATTCTAAATTCCTTTATCCCTTTTATGTATCTAAAGGTCCTTTTTACTACAATGTTGAAACTTGTGATTTTATTGGCTCTTACTAGAATCTAGCTTCCAAATAGACATCTGAATGATATCTAGTCTAGTAGTGTAGCTAGATATAGAAACCCTTTGATCATGATCTATACTTTCTTGCATCTTCCTTGGGGAACTTTCCTTATTTGGTCAACTTTCATTTGGTAGACATGGGAGTACACAATGGTTTTGAGCTCTCTAATTAAAAAAAATCAATGAATTTATAATATACTTTGACAAAGAGATAAAAATGCCTTTTTTTCTAATTCACTTGTAATCCAATATATAAATTCAACTCACCAATCATAGACATCTCAAATTAGTCTTGTGTCTCACTAGTAAATTTCTTATGCAAGTCAGTATTTCCTCCAAATATTAAGTTATCTACATAAATCACAACCACTAAGAGATTTTTCAATTTAAATTTGAAATATATATTACTATTGTGTGAATCTTTCAAACAATTTTAATTCATTAAATTCTTATCTAGTCTCCCATACAAATCCCTAGGATATTGCTTCAACCTATACAAAGCCTCCTTCAATCTGCAAATGATATATGAATCATCTAACAACTTAAATCTTTCTAATTATTCAATTTAAAATTATTCTTTTATCTCTCCATTTAAAAAAATGATACCTTCACATAGAAATATAATAGACTTTGAAACCCTGGAATGCTACAAATTCCAAGAATATCCTAATAGCTTCCATTCAGGCAACATGAAAAAGTGTTTTTTCAAAATCAATTCCCTCATCCTGATCATACCCTTTTCAAAACAATCTTGCCTTGTTTCTCACAACTCATCCATTTTCATCCATTTCATTTCAAAACACCCACTTTGCTCCAATAAAATCTTAGTCTTTCAGTCTAGGAACTAGTTCCCAAACATGATTCTTCTCAATTTGATCAAACTCTTCACAAATTGATTTCATTTATTTCTAATCACAATAACCCTCTGCAATTTTTCTAGGTTTGATTTCAAAAACTAAACATAGAAGAACTTATTTCTCTACAACCTTGCATCTAGTAATGAAACCTTTATTTTTATCTCCAATGATATGATTATTTGAGTGATTATTTTCTACATACTTTGGAGCATCCTAAGTTTCTTTCTGTTAGAATAACTAAGAGGGGGCTGAATCAGTTATCCAGTGTTCCAAAACAAAATGTATAATCCAAAACAACTTCTTCAATTTCTACTCATCGATAAGAACTAAATACTTTCATTGTCTATGCTTTTACCGATTAACATTTTAATGCTAAAATAGTTTACCGATCAAATCTAACATGTAACATGTAAAGAATGATAACAAAAAAATATCACAATCAACACATAACACAAGAGATTTAATGTGGAAACCCTGTAAAGGGAAAAAACACCTGGGACTAGCAACCCAAAATTGTTCACTCTTTTGAAGTGAGGTCGGTTAAGACCCAACCCTGTTAAAGGTTACAAACACACTATCAGGTGTGACCTTGTTAGAGGATTTTAGACTAGAAGTTATCATCCAACCAGCATTCACTATGGGGTTGATAGGATAAAAATGTTCATTCTATGAATGATACATCATAAGACTTTCAGAGTCCACTCAGTTAAGAGATTTTGACTATATACAATGGTTAAATATGTAACAATAAATGACCTGCCTTAATACAACTTCAATTTGCAGATTACAGATCAATATTTAGTCCATACAAATCCTTCTGATCAATGTTTCACTTTAGATTCAATACTATATCAACTTACTGTCTGTCAGTAATTTCTCTTTGTAGCTCAATAATTGCTCTACAGCTCCATTCTTACTAACCAGTATGATCAGAATGCATGAAACCTTGTTCACCTGATAATCCTATAGCTTCTTCTTCTTTCAGCATCTTCCATAAAGAAATTATGTTCTCTTATATATATGAGTAAATCATTTTCTTCTTCACCATCAAATTTTTTCGCTTGACCACATTCATAGATTTTGCCACCTCAAACTTTCTTGGTACTTGTGTCAATAACATGTTTCAATCTTCTCCATTAGATCTTCCCTGAATTTTGTCAGTCATTGATTTGTGTAACAAACATTATCTGTTAACTCGATGTTATATTCTTGCTAGCTCATCAATCTTATTAGATAAAATAATCATTTAATACATTCTATTCCTCTCGGTTAACAAAGAAATGCATCGATGAACACTGCTTGGTTAATACTACGATTGGTATACACTACACTCCATCGATGTATACTAGAAATGCTTCATTTATCGACAATAGTGCTTTGTGTCTTTCAACTCTATACTTCATCATAGATGAATGCAAAAAAATAAAGTCAATATCAACAAGTCATAGACTCATCAACAAGTTACTCAATGTGTTCCTTATCCTCATCTATCATGTACATCTTTCCTCATGTAGATTTCTCTTTTCTTCATCTCTTTTTCACCTTTCCTCAGATGTGTCGGTATAGTAACTTACAAGATAAGTGCTATCAAACTAGTTGACATCAATGACAACATAATATTGAATTAATCATATTGCATATCTAATCAACAACTCCTCAGTGATCTTTAATCATAGATTCTTCAATCAGATTCCAAATCAATTGTAGTTTAACAATCTCTTCCTTTGGCATTGATGGCAACTCAAGTAACATGAAATGTACCATACACATACGAAATATACATTCTACAACTTTATGAATCAAATGCTTTGACTTACAGCATTAGATAATACAACTTTACCATTCTCTAGTTGTGATCTTTTCAGTTCTCCTATCCCTACTTCTGTTCTCTGTAACTGATCTTCAATATTCTTTCTCATTCAGATTGTCACTCCCTTAGATAATTCTCATCTCATATCTTGTTCCTTTTCATATTGTTTATCTCTCCTCTTTTCATTTCATATTGTTTATCTCTCCCTTTGATAGTAATGCCAAAGAAACAAATAAACAAACAATTATGTCTTCCTCTGTATCTCTGAATACTGATATTCCAATCAGTTCAAGCTCTCAAACTTAATCACAACCTTGAACATGATTCAAAGTGTGAACTATGTTGCATCAACATGAATGATCTTCTAATAAAAGTAGGCTGATGCAACATCCAGATCACCTTAGTGACCGATAGATAGGGGATGGACCCCAAGTCTAGTCCTCAAGTATTCAAATGTGTCCTTCAGCAGGGGCTTTGTAAAAATATTCGCAAGTTGTTCTTTAGATGTAAAAAATTCTAACTTCACTTTCTTCTCTTGCACTTGTTCTCTCAAGTAATGATACTTAATAGATATATGCTTTTTCTTAGAGTGCATCACAAGATTTTTTGAAATATTAATAGCACTAATGTTGTCACAGTATATAATCATCGGGTCTGTGATTACCTCATTCATTCCTTCCAACACTTGTTTGATATATGAAATGTTTGAACATTTAGTAGTAGTAGCAGCAACATATTCTACTTCAGCTATAGATTGAGAAATACAAGCCTTCTTTTTACTTGTCCATGTTATAAGTCTCTCACCAAAGAAAAATGCTCCTCCGGTGGTACTTTTTCTATCATCCACATTTCCAGCCCAATCAGCATCGGTGTAAACTTTTAGTTCAAACTTCCCTTCCTTAGGATACCATAATCCAAAATTCTCTATTTTCTTCAAGTATCTTAAGATCCTTTTTGTAGTTATCATGTGTGATTCTCTAGGATTAGCAGAAAATATTTCAACAATTCCCACAGCATGTGCTATATCTGGTCTACTGTGAACTACGTACATTAACTTACCAATCATGGATTGGTAAAGTGTCTGGTTTACCTCTATAGTTTCATCCTCCTTTGTCAATTTGCATCCAGTAGCCATCGATGTTCCCATAGGTTTAGCATCTTCCATGCCAAATGTCTTCAGTACTTCCTTTATGTATTTAGATTATGTGACAAATATCCCATCACTCTTCTAAATCACTTGTAGTCCAAGAAAGAACTTAATCTCTCCGAACATAGACATTTCAAATTCCTTTTGCATTTCATCAAAAAATGCCATACAGACAAGATCTGAGCCTCCAAAGATAATATCATCAACAAATATTTTAGCAATGATAATAGTAGCATCAGTGTCACCTTTCACATACAGATTGTTGCTTTCACTTGTTTTAACAAATCTAATACTTAACAAGTAATTATGCAGTCTTTCATACCATGCTCTCAGTGCTTGCTTCAAACCATATAAAGCTTTATGTAATCTACATACCATGTCTTTATTGTCAGGATCAACAAATCCTTCAGGTTGTTCAATGTAGACCTCTTCTTCAAGTAAACCATTCAAAAATGCTAACTTCACATCCATTTGATAGACTTTGAATTTATTATGTGCAACATATGCAAGTAGCATTCTAACTCCTTCTAATCTAGCAATAGGTGCAAATGTTTCACCATATTCAATGCCTTCTTCCTGTGCATATCCCTTCCATACTAATCTAGCTTTATTTCTTATGACTTCACCGTTTTCATTCAATTTATTCCTATATATCCACTTACTACCGATAACATTCTTATCTTTTGGTCAGGGTACTAAGGACCAGGTTTTGTTCTTCTCTACTTTCTCTATTTCCTCCTTCATTGCATTAACCCATTCTTCATTCTCTAATGCAACTTTCATAGTTTTAGGTTCAAATTCACAAATTAAACATGTAACTTTTCTTGTTTTGCTTCTAATTTGCATTTTGGCATGTCTGTCTCCAATGATTTTTGTCTCATGATGATGTCTTCCAAAAAAACTAGCCAAAACTTGATTTCTCCTTTCTTGTTCATCCTGTTCAGGGTCATTTCCTTTCTCGGTAGCTCCATCTTGTTCCTCAGTTTGTGTTGTCTGTTGTCCTATATTATTTCCCTGCTGACCGGTTGACACAGTTTGCAATGTCGGTAGATACTCTGGATGTTCAATATAAGTGAATCTACCATAGTCTTCCAGTTCCTTTGTACTTGTTATACACTAAGTTTGCACCCTTGTTTCAAGCTCTCATAGTCTTGATAACCTAGTATAATATGGGAATCATCTCCAAGTTGTGGGACCTATGCTAACTGAGATGAGACCTCTAGGTTCTAGGCAAGTTCCTCTTGGATAATCACCTTAATTTTCTTCTTGACAGGAAAAATAAATCTTTGAGGGAATAGGATAGAAGGAATGCTTGAAAGGGAAATGACTCAAAGAAAACTACCTACTAGGTGATACACCGAAATGAAGGGTTTGAATCTTAGTATAGAGGATGAAAATCATGAAAAAATCAGGTCTAGGAGATCACAACTCACTAAATAGGCTTGTACTAATATTTCATAGAAGGGTCTACAATAGAAAGAGGCTATTTAGGGAAAGAGAGAAATTTCACAAACAATAGCATTCCTAAAAGTCTAGACACAATCTACAATCTGTAGGAAACCATTCACCTCTGCAACTTGGCATAGGAATAAGACAAGATTGTTAAGGGGTTGAGGTATAACCACAAAAGAATTCACATCAAATCATCCACAATAACACACAATAATTGTAGAAAGAGAGAGGGATCAGGAACCCTGAGATATCACTCAAAAACATACCTACACTTCAATTCAATAAGAGATAACTCAAACAAGGAAGCATAGGGACATGAAGAATTGTCACAAAATACCTCTGCAATGTTTGAATTATCAATGAAAGAATACAACTGTAGAAGCCAGAGGGTAGACAAAATACCACAAATAACTCTTAAGAAAGGTGGATTTCTTTTTTACAATTGTCTAACTCTCAGCTCTAAAAGCTCCAAAATACAATATATACATCTACTTTGCATGCAAGCAGGAGTCAAAACCTAACTAGGGTTACATAGATCTACAATAGAATAATAACTAGCCATAACTCTACCAAATCTGATCATAAATATATCTCTGCAACATCATGGTCGATCAAATATTTTTTTTACATGCCCATCCATGTACTACATTGCTTGTAGACAAGCAACCTAGATTCATCAGCCTTCCTGCACAAAAGTCTTGCCATGAATGCTAAAATTGGTACCTCTCAGGGACAAGAAATGACCCATGACAACTTCCTAGAATTCTTCCTCATCCTTCCCAACTGCAAATGTCCTAAAGACATAAATTCCTTAGCTACCTCACCATTGTAGCTTGTTTGAATCAATCACTGGCAGAAAAAACCCTCTGTAGAGATATTCAAATTTGAATTATAATGCCTAACTGGTCATTTTAAAATGTGACCATCGATATCCTTTATCTCCCAGTAGATGAACAACCCAGATCATCTTTGAAATAGTCACAAACCTCTTTGAAAAGTCAATGTCCACCTTGGCATGTTTGGACCAATGAGAATCAAGCATATCAGCACATCAACATGTTTGGACCCACCTAGAGCTCTTCTTCCTTTAAGTCATTTAGTGACTGCACGACTAAAGACCTCCCTTTTTTATTCATGAAATCTTTCTCCTAATCCCAGTCTAGTTAAGAGACTATGCAAACACTATAGTTGTTGAATATCTTAATCCTTTAGCTGACCCTAGTTAAACTCACCAAACAAGAGAAATCCCTTAGTCACCTATTTGCAAAATACTTTACGAACCTGGGCCCAAACTTGCCACTTGTCAACCTTTTATTTGCTCGAACTACTTCATTAGCAAACACCTTGGCACCTCTCTAACATCAGACCCACTGCAACTGAGATTCCAATCCAATAGCAAGTGCATGATCTCATAGCCCCAAATATTCCTTTTGATCATGCGCCAGCCATTGATCTCTTCTCTTTCTGACATCTCTATCGATATTTTGACACGGTGCCACTAACACATCCCAATCATCACTATGTAGACCAATCATATTCAAGAACATCAAAAATCAAGGACCCACCTAATAGAGCTTCAACAATAAAATAAGATCAATGATCGGTGTAAGATCTCATGGCTATGACACAAACCATGAGATCATACGCTAGCTATAGGATTAAAAGGGATACAACCTGTCGGGCCCGCTCTAACATACTTTACAAATCATCACCAATTGACCAATAGGAAGCCTCCACATAGGACAATGTGGTAGTGGACCCACTAAAGCCTGAAGCACTACATGGAAAGGAAGATCGATGACTATCGTAAGATCACAATCCTCTGACAGACCCTATGAGATCTTATGATGACCATTGATCTCTTGAACTGTGACCCCACACATAAAGTGACCACCAGGTCATTTAGTGACTCTGTGACTGAAGGAAGTAACATTCATTGAGTCATAAGATATTTAGACCTAACCACCAAACTTTTAGCGATTAAGAGGATTGTTGCAGTTGCTAGTTTGTGAAATAAGAAAAGTAACTGCTGAAAGACTTAGAAAACTTGCGACCAACCAATAGAATTAAAGCGCACATGCTAAATTCTGGGACTTAAGTGGCCAAAAAGGTAATGACCAAATAGAATGAAGGCTAGGGTTTGCAGGGTTTATTGGGAACAATGGCTACTTTTATGAATTTTTTTAACTATAGACTAGGGGACAAAACAAATTGCAGAGGCCAGGAAACCAGACACAAAACCATGAAATTTTCAAGGATGATTGGCAGGGTTAAAACAAGGACTCCTGAATGGATTTTATCCAAATTTGTATAGAAATAGGAAAATTAGGGTAACATTTTGGTGATTTCTGCTGGATGTCAGCCTGCTAGACATGGAAAACCACTGGCCTTGACATAATTTGTTGGGCATGGGGTCATTTTGAGCACAAAACTTCAACAAAGGGACAAAACTAAACTGGGAGGATGAACTTGTGCATAGGCACTTCTTAAAAAGAAGGAAACTAACCTAGAAAACAAGGAAAGAAAACAAGAAACACAGTTAAAAGAATTTATAGAGAGGGATTAACCTCAAAATAGGGCTTCAAGTGGAATCCATTAACTGAGATTGGCAAGGCAGCTCCTTCAAGAGTTGATAGCTGAAAAGCACTAGGTCCCTTGTACTCTGTTATGACAAATGGTCCACCCTAGAATGAATCAAATTTTGTATGTTTGTTAGGCTTGGATCTGAACTCATCCCACTTGAGGATGACATCCCCAACTTTGAAATCTTTGATCCTGGCTCTTCTATCAAAGCTCTTCTTTGTTTGAATCTGATGGAACTCCATATCTTTCATGGATTTATCTTTGAATTCCTCCAACTCCATGAGCTGAGCATACCTGATTTGTAAGGGATCTCCTTTTTCAAATAGGGCATATTGAGTAGCTAAGTCCAGAGTTGGTAATTTAGTTGAAATGGACAACTTAGCCTCTCTGCCATACACTAACACATAAGGAGAATTCCCAATAATCTTCTTTGGGGTAATCCTATCTAACCACAAGGCAGACCTCAATTTAGTATGCCAATCTCTCTGATTATCCTCCAGGGTTTTCTTGATTATCCTAATCAGGTTCTTATTTGTTGACTCTGCTAAACCATTGCCTTGAGGGTAATAATTTGAGCTTGTATTCAGATAAATGCCATTCCTGATTGCCCATTCTGAGACTTTAAGGCCTATGAATGCCAATGCATTATCTGATATTATGGAGTCTGGAGTGCCAATTCTATGAATTATATCCTCATAAAAACTTATGACAACACTCTCATTTAATTCTTTTAAGGAAATTGCCTCTGTCCATCTAGTGAAATAATCTTTTGCAGTAATTATCCACTTGTGGCTTGCACTAGATGGAGGATTGATCATACCAATAAAGTGTATGGCCCACTTCATGAAAGGTTTCTTTGTTCTGACTAGCTATAGGGGCAAGGCTGCAAGCCTTTCTTTTCCTGCAAACATAGCACATTTGATGCATTTTTTCAAGTACTCATGACTATCTTTGAAGATAGATGGCCAATAGTATCTGGCCCTCATGATTTTAAAAGTAGTCCTAGGAGAGAAATGACCTCTAGAAGGTCCATCATGAAACTCAAATAGGACATCAGCTATCTTTTCTGAATCAATGCATCTTAAAAGGACACCATTATTATCCTTTCTAAAAAAAACTTCATCTATCAACACAAAAGGAACATATTGTAATCTATAGTATCTTTTTTTTGCTGAATCCAAACCTGTAGGACATTGTCCTATCTTCAAGTAATGAACCATGTTAGGCAACCAACCTGATGCCTTAGCATGTTCTTCTATAGAATGCACAACCAAAGATACATCCATTTTCTTTGATCTCTTTGAGCTTTCATCCCCTGCCAAATGCTCACAAAGACCTCTTCCTCTAACCAACTTGGTGGTTTGGATATCAATGTCATATTCCATCACCTTGGTGATCCAACTAGCTCTTTTTTCATTCAGGTCCTTGGAAAGAAAAAATTATTTGACACTTGGATGAGTAACCTTCAAGTGTACCTTGCTATGGGTTAATAGATATCTAAACTTATTAAAGCTCTTCACCACAATAAGTACATGTTTTTCTACAAAAGAGTATCTCTATTCATACTCTTCTAAACCTTTGCTAAAGAAAGAAATAGGCTACTCCAATCCCTCTAAATTTTCTTGAGTCAACATTGTAGATATAGAATCATGACCCCCATAAGCATAAAGGATAAAATCCTTATTGAAATTTGTGTTTAACAGGGCAGGAGCTTCTGTTAGAGACTCTTTGATAGCCTAAAAATTAGCTTTCCCTTCTTTAGTCTCACTGAAAGTTGAACTTTTCTTTAACATGGCTGTCAAAGGCTTTAGCATATCTGCAATATTAGGCAAGAAACACCTAACAAAGTTAAGCTTTCCTATGAAAGATTGGAGAATTTTCTTATGACGGGGCAATGGTAGTTCTAGGATGGCTGCAATTCTTTTAGGCTCCACTGTAATTCCTTCTTTGGATACTACATATCCCAATAGTTTTCCTTCATGAACTACAAACACACATTTGTTGGGATTAAGAGATATCCCAAACTCTCTACACCTTTCAAAAATCTTCCTTAGATGTTTGATGTGATCTGTTGCATGTTTAGAATAGATAGTTATGTCATCTACATATACCAATACAAACTTGTACATGAGGTTCTTAAAGGCCATATCCATTGCCTTTCAAAATGTTGCACCTGCATTTGACAAACCAAAGGGCATCTTTTGATAAGCCATGGTTCCCCACTTGGTTGTAAATCTAGTCTTATACTGATCCTCTTAATTAACCTAGATCTGATTGTATCCTGAATAGCCATCCAATAATGAAAATCTCTTGGATCCAAAGACACATTGTAAGATTTGTTCCATAGAGGGTAGTGGATGGTGGTCTTTTAGAGAGGCTCTATTAAGATCCCTAAAGTCAACACATAACCTCAACTCCCCATTCTTCTTCCTAACAGGAACAAGGTGGGAAACACAACTAGTATGTTTGATGGGGTAGATGATACCACTTTCTATCAATTTGAGCACTTCTTTATGCATAAGTGGCTCAAGCTTGGGATTAACAGGCCTTTGCTTTTGCCTCACTGGTTTGGCATTAGGTTCTAATTCAGTAGTGTGCTGAGAAAGGGATGGATCAAAACCTTTAAGGTCTTCATATTTCCATGCAAAAATATCACTGAATTCTTTGAATAATTGGGTGTAAGCTTGCTTCTCCAATTCAGTGTTTACCTTCCCAAATTGTAAGCTCTTACCTGGCTCCAACTCTAATTCAACACAATGTTCTTGTTGAACTACCAAACCAGATTTTTTTTTCTTAACTTCATCATCCTTGTTGAAGATAGTGTCTAAGGTGACAAGACCTCTAGGAAACTTATTAGACTTAAGTTGTATCACTTGATCACCATAGCTCTATGATAGCCTATCTTGATTATGCTATGAAAAAACATCTTCTTCAAACAAGAATTGTAGAATTTGTTCATCATTGTCAAACACCTAACAATTGACATCATTATCAGGAATAGAGGGTCTAACAATCACTTTGATATGTTGTTGGTCTACCTCTTTTGAAATGCTATTTGGAATATCATACTGAGATCCAACAGCAGCTAATCTATCTGCATTCTAATTTAGTTTCCTAGGGATAGCAACAATATTGAAAGCACAAAAAATCTTCTATCACATCCCAAACTCTATGTTTGTATGCTTCCAAAGTGTCATTTTTTGTTTCACTTTTCCCTCTTACTTGGTTGACAACTAATTCACTATCACCATAAACTTTTAGGGCCTTAAGCCCTCTTTTCCTAGCCCACTCTAGTTCATTCACAAGGCTTTCATACTCTACAGTGTTGCTAGTGCAGGAAAAACTGAATCTGAAAGCTATATAATATCTTTCTCCTTTTGGGGACACTAACATAGCACCACCACTAGAACCATGTCTACTTCTAGCTCCATCAAAAACTAGTTCCCAAACCTGATTGCTCTAATCCTCTGAATCAGTGTCTTCTTTGAGAAGGCTTGGCTCTATGGATTCACTTTCTTGTATCAAATAAGTTCCCAAACCAAAATCCCAAATAAGATTTTCTTGGGCCTCTAGAACTCTTTCATCTAGAAGAATATCAGGGATACTTTCTATCTTTGTGCTTGCTTCTCTAATGGTTTGAAAGTCACTGTTATCAAACATAGGGCAATTTACATTGATGGTATTGGATACATATGGCTCTATATGGTGTGTTGCTAATGGTTCTAACTTAATGGTGACCTTGGTCCCATACCTTGTGTGAAATAACATGTGAGACCAATCAGAAGATAGGTAGCCTCCTATCTTGGCTATGAACTCCCTTGATAAACATATGGAAAATAATGCAGGGAGATCTATAATATATATATCAAGGAGGATGGAAAAATTAGGACTAGCATGCAGGATCAAACTGGTGTCTTTGGCCACACTTATAGTATTGACTAAGGACCCATCAAGTTGTGTGACCTTCTTTTGGAAGGGCTCATGTTTTAGTCCTAATTGGTCAGCTACTTTCTTGGGCATTACAGTGCTAGTAGCTCCACTATCTACCATACAATTATGTACTAACTATTTTCCAATAATCAAAGATACATAAAAGGGAGGTGGCTTTGAGTTCCTACCTTGTGTAGAATTGGCTTTGGAGTTGCTACTTGGAGCCTCCTTTTCTTGATCAGTGTTAACCAACACTAGCTTTGTAGCTTCTTTTGTAGGCTGAGGAGTTGCTACTTCAGTCATGGCCTCCTTCAAGATTTCAGACTACCCCAGAATATCCAGAGAGTCCCACATAGACATGGTGACATTCACCTTCTTCATGTTGTCTACAATATTAAAAGGTATCACAGTGTGCACCCTTTGTTTTGCTTTCACCATGATGGGCTCCACCTTTTTTGAAATTTGGCCTTCTTTGCTTGTGATGATAGGAACCTCCTTAGGTGTGATGGGATTAGCTTGCTGCAGCGGCTCTGTAGATGTAGTGGCTTGGGCATTGGAATCTACTCTCTCCATGTCTTGAGCTCTCCTTTTTTCTCTTGTATAGGAAATAAAAAAAACTTCATCATTGATTCCACTGAAGTCTGGTTGCTCCCAATTGAAAAGAGTAGTCTCATTTTCTTGTGGTTCTTGTTGAGGAATTGATCCACTGGATGAGGCCTCTGATTGGGATTGTGAGGCATTTTGAACCATTAGAGCTTGGTTCATCCATCCATTTGAACATGCAGCCTGATTGTGAGGCTGATTACAAGGAAAACACCATTCATTATCCATAGCCATATTATTCTGACTAGGAACCATATCCCTCACTGGATTTACAAAATTGAGAGGTGTAGGGTTATATGGTTGGAATGGTCTTTGATTAAAACTTTGTCTCTGTCCTTGATAACCTTCTTGGTATGGTGGCCTATTTTGTTGATAAGGCTATCCTTGATTCTAATATTGTTGATTAGGACCTTGGCCTTGTGGCTAAAAGGGTGGTCTGATTCCTTGACCTTGTCTTTTTAGATTTGTCATTTGCTTAGTTAAAGTTTGCAGCAAGTTTGTCATTTCTTGCTTACTACTTTCTTGACTATTCTTCATCTCTTGCAGCTCTTGAGAGAAACTTGTTGTTAGCTCTTGACCACTGGTACTGGCTTGAGGTGCTAATATGGTGGGAATAGGAGTAAATGGGGGTACTTATGTAGGTGCAATGGGCTGAAGGCTAGGGAAGATAGGCATAGGTGGTCTTCTACCTATCATGCTTGATTGGATTAAACAATTTTCAGCCCTAACAGCTATGTCAAAAGCTTGGGGTAAAGAAGTACCACCCATAGATTGGATCATGATAGAAATTTGACCATTCAAGCTTTGCAAGTAGTATAGAAAAGCATGGTTATCTAATGGCCTTACTGAGGCTGGAATTCTATTCCATGTTTTGAGGAATCTACTATTGTAATCTATCATTTGTTCTTGAGGGTCTCTCTTAATAGTTGTCAACTGCTCAACCAAAGATAAGGTATCTGATTTATCCTCAAAATGTTTACTCAATGCATCTCCTAACTCATCCCATGAAGTGATAGAACCAACAGTTAAAGTTCTAAACCATTCAAGAGCCTTACCTTTCAGAGAGGCTACTAATAATTTGGTGGCCACATCTTCTTGGGTTATGTTGTGTATGCTAAAGATGGTGGTCACATCTCCTATGTGCTCAAAAGTAGTTGTTTTCCCTTCACCTATAAAATCAAGTACACTCTTTAGTTCCACCAAGGGCACATCATGATGTACAAAAAAAGTCAATGGACTTCCCTAGTTGAAAGGTGTAAAAGAAAACTGTCTTGCCATTGCAGGGGCTGTGATCTGAAGATTGACAACTATGTGAGTTGTATTTGCTGCTTGATTTGAATCTTCTTCTAGATCTATGGTTAGAGATCTTACTCTTCTCCTGGGATGAAAGGGTGAAGGTCTCCTTTCTAAAGTATTAGGAAGTGTAGACTATACTCTCCTTGCAAGAGATGTTCTTTGAGTTGTTTTTCCCTTATAACTTCCTTTTGAGGAAAACTCTACAAATTCAGTAGGCTTTGAGCTCTTAGTCTCAAATTTTCTCATAAACTTTAAACAAGGTAGCCTTGATCTATGAAATCAGTGGAGTCACCAGATATACTTGATAGAACAACTTCTAAAAGTTTATATTATGCAATCTGTATATCAAAGATAGCATGAATTAAATGAAGAAATTTTGTTTGTAGTCCCACCGGGCATACCAGAATTGTTATACACTAAGTTTGCACCCTTGTTTCAAGCTCTCGTAGTCTTGATAACCTAGTATAACATGGGAATCATCTCTAGGTTGTGGGACCTATGCTGACTAAGATGAGACCTCTAGATTCTAGGCTAGTTCCTCTTGGATAATCACCTTAATTTGCTTCTTGACAAGAAAAATAAATCTTTGAGGGAAAGGGATAGAAGGAATGCTTGAAAGGGAAATGACTCAAACAAAACTACCTACTAGGTGATACACCAAAATGAAGGGTTTGAATCTCAGTATAGAGGATGAAAATCATGATCAACTCAGGTCTAGGAGATCACAACTCACTAAATAGGCCTACACAAATATTTCATAGAAGGGTTTGCAATAGAAAAAGGCTATTCAGGGAAAGAGAGAACTTTCACAAACAATAGCATTCTTAAAAGTCTAGACACAATCTACAACCTGTAGACAAACATTCACCTCTGCAACTCTGCATAGGAATGAGACAAGATTGTTAAGGGGTTCAGGTATACCCACAAATGAATTCACATCAAATCATCCACAATAACACACAATAATTGTAGAAAGAGAGAGGGATCAGGAACCCTGAGATATCACTCAAAAACATACATACACTACAATTCAATAAGAGATAACTTAGACAAGGAAGCATAGGGACATGAAGAATTGTCACAAAATACCTCTGCAATGTTTGAATTATCAATGAAAGAATACAACTGTAGAAGCCAGAGGCCAGAGAAAATGCCATAGATAACTCTTAAGAAAGATGGATTTCTTTTTTATAATTGTCTAACTCTTAGGTCTAAAAGCTCCAAAAAACAATATATACATCTCCTACTTTGCACGCAGGGAGGAGTCAAAACCTAACTAAGGTTACATAGATCTACAATAGAATAATAACTAACCCTAACTCTACCAAATCTGATCATAAATATATCTCTACAACATCATGGCTGATTAGATATTTTGTTTACGTGCCCATCCCTGTACTACATTGCTTGCAGACAAGCAACCTGGATTCGTCAATCTTCCTGCACAAAAGTCTTTCCATGAATGCTAAAATTGGTACCTCTGAGGGACAAGAAATGACCCATGATGGCTGCCCAAACTTCTTCATCAACCTTCCCCACTACAAATGTCCTAAAGACATAAATTCTTTAGCTACCTCACCACTACAGCTTGTTTGAATCAATCGCTGGTAGAAAAAACCCTCTGTAGACATATTCAAATTTGAATTATAACTACTAACCGATCATTTTAAAATGTGACCATCGATATCCTTTATCTCCTGGTAGATGAATGGCCCAGATCATCTTTGAAATAGTCACAAACATCTTTGAAAAGTCAATGTCCACCTTGGCATGTTACCAATGAGAAACAAGCATATCAGCACATCAACATGTTTGGACCCACCTAGAGCTTTTCTTCCTTTAAGTCATTTAGTGATTGTACAATTGAAGACCTCCCTTTTTTATTCATGAAATATTTATCCTAACCTTGGTCTAGTTAAGCGACTATGTGAACACTGTAGTCACTAAATATCTTAATCCTTTAGCTGACCCTAGTTAAACTCAGCAAACAAGAGAAATCCCTTAGTCGTCAATTCACAAAATACTTTACTAACCCTGGGCCCAGACTTGCCACTTGTCAACCTTTTATTTGCTTCAACTACTTCATCAGAAAACACCTTGGCACCTCTCTGACATTGGACCCACTGCAACTAAGATTCCAATCCAATAGTGGGAGCATGATCTCATAGCCCCTGAATATTCCTTTCGATCACGCGTCAGCTGTTGATCTCTTCTCTTTTTGACATCTCTACTAATTTTTTGACATGGTCCCACTGACATGTCCCAGTCATCACTATGTGGACCAATCATATTCAATCACATCATCAATCAAGGACCCACCTAATAGAGCTTTAACATTAAAGAAAATTCAACGGTCGGTGTAAGATCTCATGGCTCTAACACAACCCATGAGATCATACACCATCTGTAGGATTAAAAGGGATATAGCCTATTAGGCCCACTCTAACATACTTTACAAATCATCACCAACTGACCAATAGGAGGCCTCCATGTAGGACAACATGGTAGTGGACCCACTAAAGCCTGAAGTGCTACATGGAAAGGAAGATCGATGGCTGTCATAAGATCGCAAGCCTCTGACAGACCCTATGAGATCTTACCATGACCGTTGATCTCTTGAACTAGGACCCCACACATAAAGTGACCACTAGGTCATTTAGTGACTGCATGACTGAAGGAAGTAATGTTCACTGAGTCACAAGGTATTTAGACCTCACTGCCAAACTTTTAGCAATTAAGAGGATTGCTGCAGTCACCAGTTCACCAAATAATAAAAGTAATTGCCGAAAGACTTAGAGCTAATAGAATTAAAGTGCACATGCTAAATTCGGGGACTTATGTGGCCAAAAAGGTAATGACCAAATAGAATGAAGGCTAGGGTTTGTAGGGTTTTTTGGGCACAATGGCTACTTTTATGAATTTTTTTAACTATAGACCAGGGGACAAAAAAAATTGCAGAGGCTAGGAAACCAGACATAAAACCATGAAATTTTTAGGGATGCTTGGTAAGGTTAAAACAGGGACTCCTAAATGAATTTTAGCCAAATTTGTATAGAAATAGGAAAATTAGGGTAACAGTATTTTCCTCTATGTACCTATCATCAAACTCATCAACATGAACATTAGTGCTTTCAACTATCTTATTTGTAACATTATTCAAACATTTGTATGCTTTACTTGTAGTGGAATATCCCAAAAATATTCCTTCATCTCCTTTAGAATCAAATTTTCCATTTCTCTCATCTTTCAAAATAAAGCATTTACTTCCAAAGATTCTGAAATAACTTACAGTAGGTTTGTATCCAAACCATAGTTCATAAGGTGTTCAGTTGGTGTCCTTCAGTTGTACTCGGTTAAGAACATACACAGTGGTACTAACAGCTTCCCTCCAATATGTCTCAGGAACATTCTTCTATATCATCAATGTTCTAGCATAGTCAATTATAGACCTATTCCTCCTTTCAGTAATGCCATTTTGCTAGCGTGTTCTTAGTGCAGATACCTATATTTTGATTCCATGCTCATTAAAAAAATTAGTAAATTCATCAGAGATAAATTCACCTCCTCTATCAGATCTTAAACATTTTATTTCCTTTCTTGTTTCTTTCTCTACCTTAGCTTTATACCACTTAAACATTTTGAAAGCTTCAGATTTCTCTTTTAGGAACATAACAGTCATCAATCTAGTATAGTTATCAACAAAAAGAATAAAATATCTATCACTAGAACAACTTTGAGTTCTCATAGGACCACACAAATTAGTATGAACCAACTCAAGTATCTTCTTTGTTGGATAGTCTTTTCTTTTAAAACTGGACTTAGTCATCTTACCTTTCTAACATTCATGGCACATGGCATGATCAAGTTTTGTCAAGTTAGGCAATCCTCTAACTCTTTTCTTTCTACTAATCTTGATCATGTTGTCAAAGTTCACATGGCATAACCTTCTATGCCAAAACCAAGCATCTTCATCCTTTATCAACAAAGAAGAGGACTAGTCCATATCAAGATAAAATAGATTACCTCTAGATTGTGTACTAGTTTCGACAAGTCTTCCTCCATCATCATATATTTTCACTTTTTCCTCTCAAAAGCCATTCGGTGGCCTAAATTGTTCAGCTGAGCCACACTTATCAAATTATAGTTCAATCCATCTACCTCTTACCATACAAGGTGCATCATTTCCCATTCTCACAGATCCTCCATTATATTCAACAAGATGATCAAACTTCTCTACATCACCGGTCATATGATGTGTACAGCCACTATCTATGATCCATGTATAATTTTTGCTTACTTTAGAGATCAGTGCTATCTCTTCATATTTCTCTTCTTCTTCTGAGTCATCTTTCATAGCCACAAATACAACTTCTATATCATCATTAGAATCAGATTCAGTTTCAATATCTTCAGCAATGTAACATACCTTTTTTCCTTTTTCATATTGGTTGTCTCTATTGTAGTGTCGATAGCCTCTATTGATTCTTCTCCCATATCTTCCTTTAGATCAATCTTTGTATTTATCATCATCTTTCTTTTGTGGACATCTAGCAGTGATGTGACTGACTTCTTTACAGTTAAAGCATGCTAAAGGTAGCTTACCTCTATACCTTCATTTTCCTTTGGGCAATCTTCTAGCCATAATTTCTTCAAGCTCATCAAGTTCATCATTGGTATTGTCATCACTATCACAATTCTTACCATTCCTGCTAGACTTTCCAATCTGTTGGTGCTTCCCTTTAATCTTCAACTTGTAGATTTATACGTTGATGGATAACTTTAATGATACTTTGACTCTACCACCACTCTAAAGTCTATAAGGGAGAGGGCCAATTAACAAGGATCAACAATGAGATCCTCCTACACTTTGAGCCTTAATGCTCAGGTGGGTGTACCCTTGACTCACTACTCCAAAGGAGTCTCAAAACAATATACAATTATGTCCTTTACTAACTGACTAAAAGATATTATCATTTAAATTTTGGTGTGTGTAGTTGATGATGATGAAATGCCTCTAGAGAATGGACCAGTGCCTTAACCTAGGGCAAAGAGTCACCCAATTACATACATCAGCTAAAGATCTTAAATCAAACACTCTTGGGCTCAGGACAAGTTTTTTGCCTACTACCCCTCTCCCTCAAACACTAGGACATCAAATTCTTATTTGGTTGTAAATTCACTAAACTCACCTAGAAGACTTTAATCCTAACTTTGTTAGGAACTCAAAGATGACTTCACAATAAACTTTGTGAGACTAACATATATGAGCTCACAACCAAAATAAGAAAAGATACACAAATGTAAGATTGGAACTCAATAGCATTCTCATTAACATATTCAGGATCAATATACAATTAGAGCAACACAAAGATAGGAAACAGACCCAAAATCCAGCTCCTCTTTCCTCAAATGTTCATACAATCAAAACCATTGGAACTAACCAAAATTTAGAATAGAACCTCAAGACCAAACCCTTACTCTATGAAAAAACTAACTACTTATACCCCTAGTCACCTTGGAATCCTCAAAGAGGATGCATCAAGCTTCGGGTGACTAGGGTTAGGGTTTCAACTACCCAACTAATCAAAACAAAACAAAAGTTATTGCAGGGGAAGAAACATAGGAAACTCAAAGAAAATGAATCTCAGATAGATCTACCATCATCAAAATCTATGAGAATAGTACAGAACAACAAGGAATTGCCATGAAAACCAGTCAAATCAGCCACCTACAAATACACCTCGAGCACAAAATGACACTTCTCCTGGTACAAAAACATCATGCCACTAGCCATAGAGACCCTTGGATCAGTTAGCAACAACCAGTACCACCAAACCAATAAAAAATGGCTGCTAAAACCATAAATTTTAGTACTTTCTATCACAGAAAACCCTCCAAGAAATTTGAATTTGAATTAAAACGGCTACCCCGATAAGGTTTAAAATGTGATCGTCAATTATATTCATTTCCTGGCAAATCGGGTGGTTTACATTTAATCTCACAACAGTCATGAACCCTTTTGAAAATTCTTTAGCCCAATCAGCATACCATAGCCAAATAAGAATCATGCATGTCAGCTCTGCATAGCAAACAAGACCCACAAAGTATAAGCCTTTAAATCGAATGGTCGTCGTATGATCCTGCCACACTTTCAGCCCCATTTGAAAGATTTGGGCCCACTGACAAATCCTAATCACCTTCCCGCTCGACCAATCAGAACATTGCAAGTCAGGGCCACCTGTAAGAGGGCCCACCCTCGTCAACTATTTGAGAAAAGTAGAATCGATGGCTGGCATAAGATGTCATGGCTCTAACAACTTCCATGAGAACTTACGCCAACTGTAGATCTTCTACAGATGTCAAGTCCCATTGACACACATGCTAGCAATCAAGTCCCACTGACTCATCCAAATAAGATTCAAAATCAATGGATGGCACATGATCTCATGGGTTAGGAATATTCCTTGAGATCATGCATCGACCGTAGATTGAAAATCCTTCATTGCAAGCCCCACTGACAAGATGTCACTCAGCATTTCACCAACCAATATGAAACTACCAACTGTGCCAACATGGTAGTGGACCCGCTTAGTTTAAAAGATATGTCACAAAGGAGAATCAATGGCTGGCATATAATCTCATAGATTTGACAGATTCTATGAGAAGATACACCAACCACCCGATTGAACCATGACCAAGACCTAGGCCCAAGGAAAAATTAAAGGCCGAAACTATAGGAAAAATTTAGCGCAGGGAATTAAGAAAAATTAAAGACTGTCGAGCACTAGACTTAGGGAAATATTAAGCACGTGAACCTTGTTAGCCCATTTTCCTGACACAGTAAAAACCCTCAGAAAATGGTCTGCAACTGCAAATTTTCATGGCTATATCTATTTTTCCTCTAGCCTCTGCATTATTTTCATGGTCTCTGGCTAAAACCCTAAGCAAAACTTCATAATATAGCCATTATAAGAGAAAACCCTAACTTACCCTAGCCAAGTTCTATTTTAGTGTTTCTTTTTCAGGGCACTAAAGTCCTAAATACCCATGTGCTAAATCATGATGACCGCTTCGCATGTTGATGGTTTGTCACATGATCGCATAGGCTATCTCCATGCTATGCGATCATGTGACTAAGGTTTTATGTCGGGGTCCCCTTTATTTTTTATGTCTATGCCTAGGAATCCCTGTTAATTTTCTTTTCCTAAGTCCCAGTGCTTCAAATTTTCTAATGTCTTGGCAACTTTAATTTTTCCCAGGCCCGATATTGCTCTAACACCATCTTGATCTAATGGTGGGCGCATGTTCTCATGGAGTGTGTCAGAGGCATGAGATCATGCACCAGCCATTGATTCTTCCATAATTGCAGTGCTTCAAACAGGTGGGCCCACTACCAAGTAGGCATAGTTGGTATCTCTTAATTGGTCGAGAGTGGTGAGTTGGATATGTTGTCAGGTGGGCCCAGTATCTCAGTCATAGATTCAAAATTGATGGTGGTCATATAATCACATGGAATCTTTTAAGCCCATACAATCATGCGACTACCGTCTGATCTCCCAAGTGTTTAGGTCAATGGTTGTGGGTCCAGTGCTAGGTTTTTTGGAGATGGAGGCTTTTCATTGGTCGATAGGTTTGTGACATGGTAGGTGTCGGTGGGGCCTATGTCAGAGGTGACTAGGTGGTATTCAATGAATGGGTGCTTGACAGGTGTACCAAGTGGGACCATAACTTAAATTCAAATGACGAGGTGAATGCTAGTGGTTTTTTGCATGTTCACATAGGCCATTTTCATGCTATGCAATCATGTGACTAACATTTTGTATTGAATCTAAGCGGTAGGGTGGATCTGAGGTGCTACGCGATGCTGATTTGCTCATTTTTTATTATCTATCGATTAATGACATGGCAAAGACTTTTTAAAGGCTTAGTTGACTATTGTATTGATTATTACAAGCCGTCTGATCTACCAGGAATATATTAGATCAACGATCACATTTTAAATCTTAGCTAGTAACTATTTCTTTTTAAATTCAAATCTTTCTGCAGGGTTCTTCCCAGGGTTTGAAGCAGTGATCATATGGGACAAAGGAGGTTGTTCATAATTGATTTCTCTAGGGCAATTGTAGTTAGAGAGTGATGAGGGAGATTTGCACGGTCATCCTGATCATATTTTCTTGCCTCACGTGCCATGCCTGATGAATACAAAGGAAAATTTTTTGATAGCAGTGGGCTAGAGTTTTGATTTTGTCAGAGATTTTCATGATTGGTACACACATGTTTTTATGTAGGCCAACTCTAGCATTTAATTCTTGTTTCCTATGGCAAGAAGTCAGTTGAATTTGTATCTGCAGTTAACCTTGAGTATGAAACATTCTTTACTTCTTATTTTTTAGAGTTTATTGGGTTTCCTACATTCTTTACTTCTTATTGTACTTGGTTCTTGCAGACCTAGTTTTGCCCTAAATCATCCTTTGCTTGGTGCAATCCTTGTTCCTATAAAAGGATTTTCAAGATCATTTAGAAGGGCTCTAAAAATTTGGAATTTTTCTAGTTTTTTTAGTTCCATCAAGGGTCCTTTTCCTGTAGATATTTTCCTTCTTCTCTACATATAGAGTGTTCCCTCTTTCCTTTCTAGCTTTGGAGAATAGAATGCAAGTTGTAACATTTTGTCTCATGTATAAGATTTCAACATGTTTGTACTATTATCAGATTGTCTCCATTTGAGTTTTAGACTTATTGATTGAAGCATCAAGGGTGTTTCAATCCTTCTATTTACATTTCATATGTGTATACAATAGAGTTGTTTTCACATAAGCAACTCGGTCTAGGACTGGTCTTCAAGTGTGTATGAACTGGGCTATCAAGGGTATCTCATGTTTGTCTTTCAGTGGATGCTGATTAATGCATTACTTGTTTATAGGTCTCTTCTAAGGGGAGGGTTAAAATCCTTTAAATGAGTGATAGCACAGTTGGAAACATAGGTGGATTGTTAAACTATGATCTAGTTGATGGTGTATGGCCAATGTAAGGCATCACCATATTTGAATGTATTGTCTTCTTGTTTCATAGCTCTTTGTTGTAGTGAGGTATTTGAATCTACTACCCATTGGATAAGGCACTGGTCTATTAGAGATTAGGGGTATTTCAAGAGTCCTTTCAACCCAACATCAATTATTCAAATCAAATACCTTTCCCTTTCATGTTGGTAGTAGTAGTAGGAGGTCCTCTCTAGTCTTTAGATTCATTCTATGCAAATAGGGCTATTGCATAAGAGTTGTTTTCATTGGGATATAGGATACCCAAAAGGGTTTGAAGACTATTCCACAATAATCTATCTGTAGTCCTATTTTTTATCATGAGGTATCTTGAGTGCAGATAAGGCAATACCTGCCTGAGTGATGTGGAGCTCAAAGAATAAGGAGGATTCCTTTCAATCCTCATCAATTAGACTATTTTCTTGTCAAACTTGAGTGCCTATTTTGAGAATCAAGCCCATACATTAACTCAAGTTTGGTTCTACAAGGAAAAGCTCCAAAAAATTGGTGACTCTGCTAGCGAGGTCATAATAAATGGTCAAAAGTAAAAACAAAGTATTTTCTAAAATCTTCTCACTACGTGCTGAGTGGCAGCTCTAATTTCTCTATTTGATTAGTGAATCTTCTGATAAATAGTGCATGCTTACTTGGTGGAGTTTTGTGTTGATTGGAAGAAGATAGAGAGATAAGTACAAAATATTTTCCTCTTCAAGGAGGTGGCAACTCTATATTGGAAAGAACTTGATGGAGCTGAATGGTGAGCTCTAGATCTACCTTGCTTCCACTCAACAAGTTAAGTGTTCCTACTTTGGAGCTTCCAGGTATTTTGGTTTTCATATGCCCTATTTTTATGAAAATCAGCTGTAAAGAAAATGTTTCCCTATCAAGTCTTTTTCACTAGCATAAAGGGATAAGTAGTGGTGGGCAATTCCTTATGGAGGAATATAGACCCTTTTGTTTTGATGGCATTGAAGGTGCCCCTAATGAGTTCTCCATTGAGGATTGGGAGTGCTTACCTAGATTCATGGTTGATGGATCTGTTTTGGAAAGCCAGCATGTAGATGATGTTAGGGGTCTTTTTGGTGAAATGGATATTGAACATGAAGATGTTGCTATGAGGCTACTTGTACAGACATTTTCTGATGGTGCAAAGAAGTGGTTCCTATCCTTGCCTTTATGTTCAATCCCTTCTTGGGATGTGTTGAGAGCTAATTTTGTAAAGTATTTTGATAAAGTTGTTGCTCTCAAGAAGGAATTAGCAAAAATAAAAATGGAGAACTGGTAGTTAATGGAGGACATAAGATTACTAAGACTAGTGGTTCCTAATGATAATCATGAGGAGACCAGTGTTTTTGATATTGATTCTCATTATGTAGAAAGTATTGAATATGAAGCTGATTTTGAGGTTAGTGCATATGAGGGTGCTAAAGATGGATCTGAGATTGATAATGTTTCCAATTTATCTATAGATTTTTCTTCTTTTCAATATCAAAGTTCTTGTTTCTTGTCCCGGTTTGATGATGTTTTGTGTGAGTGGCAAGAAAATGAATATGATGCAGATGATGATTCCTGCATTGGTTTCTTCACACAAGGTGATCTAAGGCTAGAGGTTTCTATTCTTATCTTGGACAAGGAAGATGTTTACAATAGGGGTGAAGCTGAGGAAGATGAAAGTATGGCCCAATGTCCATTAAGTAGTGAAGAGATTTCAACACTTCTGGCTAAAGAATTTCAAAGGTATGCACCTATTGTGGATTTTGATTTGCAGCTCCCCTATGATTTATCCTTTGACACTAATAATGAGGCTAGTGTTCAAAGTGATCAGAAGGATCCATGTATATTATAGTTCCCCTCATGTAGTCACTCTACAAAAGAAGAGGTATAAGGACATGATAGTGTTTTTCCCTATCATAAAGATTGTAGTGATGCACAAGTTTTTTGTTCATATCCTTTTCCTTCTTTTACTAAATATGATAGTGATGGTGACAGTATTGAGGACCTTCTCTTCAATAGTTGGGACAAAACTTCTTTTAGTAAAAATAATGATGCAAATCAGTTGTTCCCCAGTCACAAATGTTTTCAAATAGACTTTCACTTGGTTCATGAAGATATCATAGAGGAACCAAGTTGCTTAGAGGTTGAGGCAATGTATGAAGGCAAATCAGAGGATCCAGGTCCTTCTCAGCCAGGTACTTTTGTAGTAATGCATGATGCTCCATGTGCTTTATTTTTTGATGCATTACTAGATGAGTCTTTCATTTTTTCCAGTCATCAAGAAGAAGTAAGGGATGTTCCTTACTTCTTGGAGTATAAATATAAATGTAATGGTTATGACTGGAAGAACATGGGCAGTGATTAGTACAGTTTTGTTTTTCAGGCCAGGAATTATCACATATTTTGGCAGCAAGATGGTCAAGATAATTTTAGGTGTTGGGTCACATATGTAGATGAAAATCAGATTTTTTATTATGGAGGGTCATTGATTTTATTTTGGTAGCTTGGGGCCACCAAGTGAAGTTGTAAGATTTTTTAAATATTTGTAAATATCTTTCCCTTTACTGTTGTGTGTTTCTTTCCCTGGTCTAGTTGCCAATTTTTGAGGTCCCTATGTTTTTGTCCAATAGGTGGTATGCTTCACCCAGTGATTCATGAATTCTTTCCATGCCTACCATGCCTACAAGAGGCATGCATCCCTAGCAAGAGCCACTATTAGCCCATTTTCTTGTCACAGCAAAAACCCTTAGAAAATGGTCTACACCTACAAATTTTCATGGCTATATCTATTTTTCCTCCAGCCTCTACATTATTTTCATGGTCTCTGGCTAAAACCCTAAGAAAAAATTCATAATCTAGCCATTACAAGAGAAAACCCTAACTTACCCCGACTAGGTTCTATTTTAGTGTTGCTTTTTGAGGGCACTAAAGTCCTAAATACCCATGTGCTAAATCATGATGACCACTTCACATGTTGATAGTTTGTCACATGATCACATAGGCTATCTCCATGCTTTGTGATCATGTGAATAAGGTTTTATGTTGGGGTCCCATTTAGTTTTTATATCTATGCCTAGGTCTCCCCGTTAATTTTCTTTCCCTAAGTCACAGTGCCTCAAATTTTCTAATGTCCTGGTGGCTTTAATTTTTCCTGGGCTTGACGTCTCTCTGACACAATATTGATCTAATGGTGGGTGCATGTTCTCATGGAGCATGTCAGAGGCATTAGATCATGTGCCAACCATTGATTCTTCCACAGTTGCAACACTTCAAACGGGCAGGTCCACTACCAGGTAGGCACAGTTGGTATCTCTTTATTGATCGAGAGCGGTGAGTTGGATATGATATCAGGTGGGCCCAGTATCTCAGTCATAGATTCAAAATTGATGGTGGTCATATTGTTATCACCTTGAAAAAATTCCATGGCTCTAGCCCTTTTCTTCTGGTCTCTGTAGTTGTTTTTAGGTCTTTGGCATAAACCCTTAGTTCAAATTTCAAAAATTTAGCCGTTGGTGTGAAAAACCCTAAAAATGCCCTGGCCTTGTTCTAATTTTATTTTACTCTATTTAGGAAACTTAAATCTCTTTTAGCGCATCTACTTAATTATTAACCCCTTTGTCACATGATCGCGTGAACCTTTTTTATGTTACGTGATCTTGCGACTAAAGGTTTTATTTTCAGGCCCCTTTTACTATTTCCTAAGTCTCTAACCCCCAGTGGCCTTTAATTTTCCTAAGTCCTAGAGCTAATAGTTTTCCTAAGTCAGTGCCTTAATATTTCCTATGTTTTCAAGTTGATCTTTCCTAGGCCCAGCTCTGACACCATCTTGATCCAATGATGGGTGTATGTTCTTATGAAATTTGTCAGAGGCTTGCGATCATGCGCTAGCCATTGATTTTACTTTATGATGTATCCCTTCTAAGATTCAGGTCCACATGCCATGTTGGCATAGTTGGTGTTCTCTCATTGGTCGATGTGTTACTGAGAAGGATCTTGTCAGTAGGCTTTTAGAAAGGCTTTTCAATTTATGGTCGGCACATGATCTCAAGGAATATTCCTACCCCATGAGATCATTCACCATCCATTGATCTCATATCTTTCTTGGACGTGTCAGTGGGACCTAGTTGTTGGTTTGTCTATCAGTGGGACTTGACATCTACAGGGAATCTATGATTGGTGTAAGTTCTCATGGAAGTTGTCAGAGCCATGAGATCTTACACTAGCCATCGATTCTACTTTTTCTCAAATGGCTGATGGGGTGGGTCCTTTGACAGGTGGTACTGACTTGCATTATTTTGATTGGTCAAGTAGGAGGGTGATTTGGATTTGTTAGTGGGCCTAAATCTTTCAAAGGGGATGATAGTGTGGTGGGATCTACATTTGTCACATGATCACATGGAATATTTTCAGGCCATGTGATCATGCAACAACCGTTCAATTAAAGGCTTACTAAGCATGAGCAGCAAATGGTGTGGTGAAAGGTGGCATAGTGCGGGCCTAGGTGGGGTCTAATGTTTGGTTGTCCTAACAAATAAGGTTACCACCTGATGAATTTCAATACTTTTCACTCATTCACGAAATGAGATGACGGTACTCTAAATTGAATGGTGATTCAATGAGTGTGTATTCGTGTGATCGCTAAACTATTTGGCAGATAGATAAAGTTCTTTGCAAACTGACGAAAACCTTTAGTCGCCAGTTTGCTAAGTGTGGTGGGGGTCCTTTTAAAGGGTAAATCATAAAGCCTATGAAATGGAAGGATCTAACGGCCAGGACTTAAAGTTGGCCTAGATTTAAATTATGATGGTCGATTCGTTGTTGGTGCTTGGAAATGACCATTGTATTTCAAATTGAAATTTGTGAAGGGTTTCTAGTGATAGAAAAGACCAAAATTGAATGCTTTCATGGCTAGATCTGGTAGAATTGGTTTTACCAACTGTTGCAATGTGGTCCAAGGTGTTTTATGATCATTTGTAGGGGTCTGTACTATGTTCTTTGTGCTCGAGGCATGTTGCAGGTGGCCGAACAGGTTGACATTTTGGGCATTTTTGTGATTCTCAGTACCTTCTCAGTGAAATTCTCATGATTAAGGATCACTTCAGGATCTATTTTCTCCTGGTTGCCTAGGTTTCTTCCCCTACATTTAATTTTTGACTGTTTTAGTTGGTTTAGCAGATGAAACCCTAACCCTAGTCATCTATAGCTTGTTGCATCCTATTTTGGGATTCCAAGATGACTAGGGGGTATATATTGTAGCTTTTTTTATTTTGTAAGTGTTCCAAAACTTTCTTTTTGGTCCCTAGTTGTTGATGGTATTATACTAAACAAGGAGAGCTTGGATTTTGGGTCTTTTTCCTTTGCATTTTATTGTTTGATAATGTATTGATCTTGCAAATTTTAATGAGAATACATTTGGATTCCAATCACATGTTTGTGTATGTCTTCTTATTTTTTTCTTGAGCTCATATATGTTAAATTCACAAAGTGGGTTATCATATGGTAAACAAAGAGTATTTTGAAATTATCTTTGAGTTCCTAACAAAGTTAGGACTAAAGTCTTTTAGGTAGTTTCAGTGAGTTCATTACTAGATAAGGATTTGATGTCCTGATATGTGAGTGAGAAGGATAATAGGCAAAGCACTTATCCTAAATTCAAGTGTGTTTAAGTTAGGGTTCAGTTAATATATGTTATTACGTGACTCTTTGCCCTTGGATAAAGCACTAGTCCATTCTCTTGATGTGGTCCATCATCATCAATCACAGACACATAAATTAAATGATAAAATCTTTCAATCAATTAGTAAGGGGTATAGTTATATAACATTTTGTGATTCCTTTGAAGAAGTGAATCAAGGGTACACCCACTGGAGCATCTTGGCTCAAAGTGTAGGAGGATCTCATTGTTGATCCTTGTTAATTGGCCCTCTTCCTTGTAGAATTTGGAGTGGTGATAGAGTCAAAGTATCATTAAAGTTATCCATCAAAGTATAAATCTACAAGTTGAAGATCAAAGGGAACCACCAAAAAAATGGTGACTTTGCTAGGGAGAGTCTAGCGATAAAAGTTTGCAAAGTGCACTCTTGTTTTCCTATTGTGTTCAGTTAAAGATTTCTCATTTTGGTGGGTGGCGACTGAAAAGGTTAAGAAATAGTGCTATAGACTTTTAAAGATGGACAAAAGGAGGAATACTAGGTCCTTTGTCAGAAAAAATTTGGAGGTCACTCTGGAACAGTTGCCTAGGTAGGAGAAAAAGAGCTAGATCAGAAGAAATGGTAAGTATAATAGTGCTCCCATAAGAGAATAAAGAAATACCAGAGGTAGAGCACGACATGTTTCCTCAAGTGAGGAAGGTTCACAGGATAGAAGTTCTAGATCAGATGGTGGTCACTCTGAAGATAAATTTTATGATACCCCAGAGGCTGTATTTCAAGACAAGGGTTCATTGCCTGCAAGTCAGGATGAACAAGCCAAAGAGATGGGTTTTGAGATTGATTTAGATCTTGATGAAGATAATTTCAAAAGGGAGCCCATGAGACCAAGGCAAGTCCATTTCCCATATCAAAATCTCACTGATATGGATGTGTCATCAGGTTATGATGACATTATGATAGACCCAGATGATTTAAATGCACTAAGGTTATAGTTGGTAGAGGAGGATGCCATACATAAGAGGTTACAAAAGGAGAGAGAAGCTAAAAAGGTGAATGCTTTAATAGAAAGAAAGTCTCTCCTTAGAAAGATTAATGAAATGAAGGAGAGAAACAAGATGCTTGCTTCTGTTCCTAAGACTTTGCAACATGATGTCTTTGGTGATCTTGATGCTTTGAGGAGTGAGTAGGAGTGCTTACTGCAAGATTAGGAATTTGATGAGGGCCCTGTGTTTAGACAGGTTCAAAGTTATGCTTCCCTCCCTAAAGATAAAGATGGGCATGAGATCACTAGGCCTGTTGTTGCCGCTGGTGAAAGAGGAAAGCAAAAGATGGTGGGACATCAAAAAAATAGATCATTGACAATACCGGGGATCCCACCACAAAATTCAAATAAGGACATAGAGATAGAAAGAAGAAGAAAAGAAGAATAGGACCTTGCAAGAGAACTAGAGAGGGGTGAAATTGAAGCCTCCATTGCAGAAAAGAGAAGAAAGATCTAGTTCTTGAGGGATTCATCTGCAAATGCTCTTGGTCCACCTGCTACTAAATTAGGTATGCCATCTATGACTACTACTATTCCACTTAGTAATGCTACTACTAGTTCAATTCCTTCTTCATTTTCTAGGATAGGTGCTGATCCTAGACAACAGTCAAATGAACAAGTAGATGGAAATATAAATGCAAATGTTGATCCTAGGGTTAACACTAGTTCATGTTTTCAAAGAAGACCTATGCAATTAGAAGGCTATAGGCAAATTAGTTTTGATGGAATTCCTAGCTACCCAAATGCTTTTCCAAATGATATAAGAGATAAGCTACCTAAGTTTGCTGGTAACAATGCTATTAGTTGTGAGGAGCATCTTAGGATATTTGTTGATATGCTTAATAATTATGAGGTAGAGAATGAGGATGTAGTCATGAAATTATTTGTTCAATCTCTAATGGATGATGCTAGAGATTGGTTTAAGAGACTTCCTGATAAATGTATTGATACTTGGGATTCTTTTGAGAGATGTTTTAAAGAGAGTATGGTGACAGGTCTAATGCTAGTTTCATGTTGAATGAATTCAATACCATAAGGAAAAATTAGAATGAGTCTGCAGCTAAATTCAACATGAGATTTCAGAAGGGTATGCATAAGTTGTTCCAAGTTATGCGGTTAGATGACAATGTTTGTCTAACTACATACTTCAATACATTTGATGGAAAGATGGGATACTTGTTGAAGGACAAGGAACCAAGAACTCTTAGAGATTCTTTTAGGATTGCTATCAATATTGAGAACAATATGAAGGTATCAGGGAAGTTGGGTGGGAAGAGAGATGACCCTAAGTTGTTTGGGGAAAAGAAATACAAAAAAGAAAATGATAGGAGTGTTGGAACTAGGAGGCAAGAAGAAGATAAATTGGAGAAGGTGCTCAATGCATTGAAGGATTTGAAGGCACCTACAAATAGGAACATCAGTGCTCCTACCAATGAAAGACCTTAGTTCAATAACAATTTCAATAAGCAGAATATATTGCAGAATTACCCCTACAACACCCAATGGAAGGATGGCAAGCCTATTGTCCCTGCTACAAGAGGAAACAATGACAGAGGTGTCATTGACCCTCTACAAAAAGCTTCAATAAATGTCATGGAGGACATACCTTGGTGTGTTGCATGCTAGTCCCCTCATTCTACAGAGCATTGTGTGGTTGCGCATTCTATGGCGGCAAATCAAGATTGTGGCAATGAGGAGATAGATCAAGAAGAAGATCAAGATGATGTTGGATGCAACATGGCTACTTCATATCTAGGATATGAAGATGATTCTAATTTTGATGAAGAAGTAGATGTAAATGTGAAGAGACACACTCAAGTCCTTTTTCATCAAGAGGTTTTTTCTAATAGTGAAGACCTTGATAAGAAGACATGTAATATGAACTCTTCTTCTGAGCTAGTAAATTTAAGAAGACCTTCTAGAGAAGAGATGGATAGGATTACTACAGAAATGATTGCCTAAGTGCAAACTAGAGGCATGGTGGCAAGGAATACAAATGAGAAAGCTGGAGGAATGTTTATAAAGAGTACTAACTCTGAAGAGCCTAGTGAGAACAAATCAAAAGGTGATCACATGGTGAAATTCAAGAATGTAAAAGGTAAGAATTGTGAGCCTAAGGGAGTTGGAGTTGAAATATTTTCTAGTGAGATTGAGAAGCTAGTTAACACAATGGCTAAGATTGAAAAAATTAGGGTGGTCAATACACCTAATGTATCGAATAAGAAAAAGGACATTAAGGCAGTGCAGATTGAGATTCCTTCCTCTGCTCCTATTGATCTGTTATCTGTATTGTCCCAAATTAAAGTTAAGGTTCCATTGTCAGAATTGTTGAGGATCCCTGAACACAAAGATAGGGCTATTACATGGGTAGATAATGTTCATAAAAATGATGTTACATGCAATGGATCTCAGGATAAAGCTTTGAAAGGTGTTGTTGCTTAGGGAATTGTATCTCAAATTCCTCCTATATATTTGGATAGTTCTATCAATGCTAGCCTGGAAAACATTGATCCATTCTTTTTAAGTGTCCTTGTGAATGGAATGAAACTAAGAAATTGTATGATAGATAGTGGTGCCTCTAACACTATTATGCCTTTTAATATTATGGAAAAATTGGGCCTTAAAGTTGATATAGTTCAAGGTAGATGTTTTGCAATGGATCAGAGGGAGGTACCAATCATTGGGACTATCAATGGAATGCCATACAGGCTGACAACATATCCAAAGAAAGAGTTGACAATGACTATTTTGGTGGTGGAAATCCCTCCTCATTATGGGATGCTGCTATCTAGAATGTGGAGTGATGCCATGGGTGGAAGTTTACAGTGTGATCTGTCCTATGCCACTTTCAAGGTTGATGACCAATTTTTCAAGATTGATTGAGAACCAAGATTATGCCACATGATTGAGAGAAGTATTGACAATGAAACTACATGTTTTGTGGATACTGATATTAATGCTTTTAGGGCAGAGATCCATGTACTTGAGAAGGAACCTATTTTATCACCTATTTCTGTTGAGGTAAGTGTTAATTCTATGAGGGGTGATTTGTGTGTAATATACTTTGATGGTGCAAATTGGAAGGATGGAGCAGGAGCAGGTATTTTACTTATTTCTCCTGATGGAAACACCTACAAATTTTCTTTCACATTGAATTTCTTTTGTACCAACAATATAGCAAAATATGAGGCATTGTTGTTAGGACTGAGGTTGGCATAAAAACATGGTATTAAGTGCATAAGTGTTGTTGGTGATTCTAAATTGGTGGTGTCCCAAGTCAAGTCAGTATATTCTTCCAAGAATAAAAGGTTAAAACAATATAGGAATGTAGTTTGGGATTTGATTGAACATTTTCATGCCTTCAGTATTGAGTGGAAGGATAGGAGTAACAATAAGATGGCTGACTTGTTAGCCAATATAGCAATTAATCCCAGTGATATTACTTTTACTAACATCTCTAAAGTTGAAATTTAGGCTAGGCCTAGTATACCAGACAATATTGAAAATTGGCAAGTTTTTGATGATGATAATGATATCTTGAAGTTTATGAGTTGTAAAGATCAGTATCATGGTCAAGAATTTGATTGTTCAACCTTGGTTGAGTCAGTAGAAGGAAAAGAGGTTGTCTTTGGAAATGAAGTCATTCAACTTAGAACTAACAAGGTGCCCAAGGGGCTTGTTGTCTTGGAAACTGTCTTTGATAACCAGGATAGAGTTCAAAAGAATATCAAAGGAGAAGATCATGCTGATCTAGAGGAGATAAATATTGGAACACATGAGGCACCTAAGAAGGTGTACATTGGTAGGGACATGTCTCACAATGTGAGAAAATATCTGATTGAATTACTAAGAAAATCCAGGCATGTTTTTGCATGGTCATATGATGACCTAAAGGTTTATAGAGAAGACTTATTTCAGCATATTATTCCTTTGAGGGAAGATGCTAAACCATTCCAGCAAAAACAAAGGCCTATTAATCCTACTTTAGCACCCAAGATGCAAGAGGAGTTGATGAAGTTAAGAGATGCTAAAATTATCAAGCCTATAAGGCACTCTTCTTGGGTTTCAAATCTTGTCCCTGTTAGAAAGAAAAATGGTGATATCAGACTTTGTGTGGACTTCAGGAATTTGAACATCAGCTCATTAAAGGATAACTATTGTCTACCCAATATGGAAGCTATGTTGTAGAGAGTGACCAGAACAGAATTGATGTCTATGATGGATGGTTTCTTTGGATACAATCAGGTAATTGTGAAAGAATCAAAACAATTCAAGATAGCTTTCACAACACCTTGGGGGACATATGTCTATGTGAGAATTCCTTTTGGTCTCAAAAATGCTGGTGCTACTTTTTAGAGGGCAATGGATGCTGCCTTTTCAGATTTCATAAATGATTTCCTTGTTTTTATCAAGATGATTTAACTACCTATTCCAAGAAGGAAGAAGACCTTTTTACTCATTTAGAGAAGATATTTGTGAGGGCTTTGGCATATGGCATTTCATTAAACCTAAGGAAATGTGCATTTGGTGTCACTGAAGGTAAGTTGCTTGGCCACTTAGTTGGGAAGCAAGGAGTGAGAATTGACCCTAAGAGGGTAGCAGCTATTGACAAGATTCAAAGGCCAAAAAATGTTAAAGGGATTCAGTCCTTCTTTGGTCAGGTCAATTTTTTAAGAAGGTTTGTGACAAATTTTGCAGAGGTTACTAGACCTATTTCTAAGATGTTGAAGAAGGGATCTGTAATCAATTGGGAGGGTGAGCCTGATGAGGCTTTCAAAAATATCAAGCAGGCTATTAAAGATGCACCTGTGCTTAAGGCACCTGATTATAATGTCCCAATGCACATCTTTTCCTTTGCATCTTTTCATACTATTGCTACAGTTTTGTTACAAGAGAATAAGGATGGTTTTGAGTAGCCTATTGCATTCTTCAGTAAATATTTGTAGGCTGCTGAATTGAAGTATGACATAAATGAGAAACAAGAATATGCACTTGTGAAGGCAGTCAAGACTTTTAGGTGTTACTTGGTGGGGCCAGTTGTGATTGCTTTTGTGCCAAGTGCAGCAGTCAAAGATATTTTCTCATAGCATGAGGTGTCTGGGAGAAGATGCAGATGGATCAATAGGATCCAAGAGTTCAACATTGATATACAAATTACTAAATTGGTTAGAGGACAAAGATTGGCAAAACTGATGGCTCAATCCAATCTTGATGCTAATCAGGTAAATCATTCTAAAATTGATTATACATGTGACATGGATGATTGTATCTAGTATTAGGATATTATCTATTACTTAAGAAATATGAAATGTCTAGCAAACATGGATGACAATAAGAAGAGGACATTGAAATTACAGGCCATCAAGTATGTAATTGTGAAATGTAAATTGTATAGAAAGAATTTAGATTGCATACTTTTGAAATGTGTAGATGAGGATTAGGCTGAAGTATTGTTGAAAGAAATGCATGAGGGAGTTTGTGGTGGACATTACATGGGTAAAACAACTGCTCATAAAATCTTGAGAGAAAGTTTTTGGTGGCTCACAATCTTCAAGGATGCAGAACAATTGGTAAGGAGGTGTGATGCTTGTCAAAGGTTCTCTGGTAAGCTTAAATTTTTAGGTAACATGTCATTAAAACTAGTAGAAGTACAAGCTCCTTTTCAACAATGGGGAATAGATTTCATAGGGGAGATACCAAACAAGTCAATTGGAGGACACTCGTGGATCTTAGTTGCCACTGATTACTTTACAAAGTGGGTAGAGGCTATACCTACAAGAAATTCAACTAGTAAGGTGGTAACTGATTTTCTATTGAATAATATTGTTATAAGGTTTGGGTGCCCTGAGAGAATAGTAAGTGATAATGACATGTGCTTCAGGTCTATTGAATATAAGGATTTTTGCAAAGGTTTAGGAATTAAAACTTCTTATTCCTCACCTTATCATCCATGGGGAAATGGACAGGCATAATCTACTAATAAGAGTTTGATTAAGATCCTCAGGAGGATCCTTGAAAAGAATAAGAAGGCATGGAATTCAAAATTTCCATTAGCCCTATGGGCTAATAGGGTGACTGTGAAGAAGGCAATTGGTTATGCACCATTTGACCTAGTATATGGAATATATGCAAGAATGCCTCAAAATAATCTACTAGAAATGTATAAATTTGTGCAATTATATGATGATGGCATAGATGATGAAATGTAGTTGAGAATTGAGGACCTCATTAGGTTGGATGAGACTAGAAGAGAATCAGTTGCAAGAAATGCCAAACTACAGTTGCAGGTTAAGAATTTGTATGAAAAGAAGATTGTTGAAAGAAGGTTTGAGCCTGATGACCTAGTATTAATTTGGAATGCCAGACTAGAGGATAAGGGAAAACATGGAAATTTTGACCCCATCTGGCTAGGACCATATCAAATTCATGAAAAATGGGGCCAGGATTCATACATTGTGAAAGAGTTAAATGGTGAAGTTCAAGAATTGTCAGTTCATGCACAATTCTTGAAGAAATACTTCAATTGAAGGTATTCTATTTCCATGAACAGTAGTTAGGACTATACATTCTGTAAATTTTGTAAAGTTGCTTTCCCCTATCCTATTTTGTCCTATTCTATAGCATTTTGGTCATGTTTCTCCCTATTGTCTATCAATTTTCTAGTGGGATGGTCTACTTTAACTAGTGATTCTAAGTCCTTACTATGCCTGCAAGAGGCATACATCCCCAGACAGAGCCACAATTAGCACCTTGAAAAAATTCCATGGCTCTAGCCCTTTTCTTCTGGTCTCTGCAGTTGTTTTTAGGTATTTGGCATAAACCCTTAGTTCAAATTTCAAAAATTTAGCCATTGGTGTGAAAAGCCCTAAAAATGCCCTAGCCTTGTTCTAATTTTGTGTTACTTTATTTAGGCCACTTAAATCTCTTTTAGCGCATGTGCTTAATTATTAACCACTTTGTCTCATGATCACGTGAACCTTTTTTATGTTACGCGATCTTGCGACTAAAGGTTTTATTTTTGGGCCCCTTTTAATATTTCCTAAGTCTCTAACTCCCGACGGCCTTTAAATTTCCTAAGTCCCAGGGCTAATATTTTTCCTAAGTCAGTGCCTTAATATTTCCTATGTTTTCAGCTTGACCTTTCCTGGGCCCAGCTCTAACACCATCTTGATCCAACAGTGGGCGTATGTTCTTATGAAATTTGTCATAGGCTTGCGATCATGTGCTAGCCATTGATTTTACTTTATGATGTATCCCTTCTAAGATTCAGGTCCACATGCCATGTTGGCATAGTTGGCATTCTCTCATTGGTTGGCATGTTGTTGAGAAGGATCTTGTTAGTAGGCATGTAGAAAGGCTTTTCAATCTACGGTCGGTGCACGATCTCAAGGAATATTCCTACCCCATGAGATCATGAGCCATCTGTTGATCTCGAATCTTTCTTGGACGTGTCAGTGGGACTTGGTTGTTGGTGTGTCTATCAATGGGACCTAACATCTAGAGGGAATCTATGATTGGCGTAAGTTCTCATGGAAGTTGTCAGAGCCATGAGATCTTACACCAACCGTCGATTCTACTTTTTCTCAGATGGCTGACACGGTGGGTCCTTTAACAGGTGGTGCTGACTTGCGTTATTCTGATTGGTTGAGCAGGAGGGTGATTTGGATTTTTTAGTGGGCCCAAATCTTTCAAAGGGGCTGACAGTTTGGTAGGATCTATGTCTATCACATGATCACATGAAATCTTTTCAGGCCATGTGATCATGCGACAATCATTAGATTAAAGGCTTACTAATTGTGGGTCCTATGTCAGAGATGACTAAGCATGAGCAGTGAATGGTGTGGTGATAGGTGGCATAGTGTGGGCCCAAGTGGGGTCTAAAGTTTGGTGGTCCTGACAAATAACGTTAGTGGCCTGATGAATTTCAATGCTTTTCACTCGTTCATGAAATGAGATGATGGTACTCTAAATTGAATGGTGATTCAGCGAGTGTGTATTCATGTAATCGCTAAACTATTTGGTAGATAGATAAAGTTATTTGTGAACTGAGGAAAACCTTCAGTTGCCATTTCACTAAGTGTCGTGGGGGTCTTTTTAAAGGTTAAATCATAAAGCCAGTGAAATGGAAGGATCTAACGGTCAGGACTTAAAGTTGGCCTAGATTTAAATTATGACCACCGATTCACTGCTGGCACTTGGAAATGACTGTTGTATTTCAAATTCAAATTTATGAAGGGTTTCCAGTGACATAAAGGACCAAAATTGAATGCTTTCATGGCTAGATCTTATAGAATTGGTTTTGTCGACTATTGCAGTGTGGTCCAGGCTATTTTATGATCATTTGCACGGGTCTGTACTATGTTTTTTGTGCTCAAGGTGTGTTGCAGAGGGCCGAATAGGTTGACATTTTGGGCATTTTTATGATTCTCAATACCTTCTCAATGAAATTATCATGATTAAGGATCACTCTGGGATCTATTTTCTCCTAGTTTCTTGGGTTTCTTCCCCTGCATTTAATTTTTGACTATTTCAGTTGGTTTAGTGGATGAAACCCTAACCCTAGTCATTTGTAGCTTGTTGCATCCTATTTTGGGATTCCAAGATGACTAGGGGGTATATATTGTAGCTTTTTTGATTTTCTAACTGTTGCAAAACTTTCTTTTTGGTCCCTGGTTGTTGATGGTATTATACCAAACAAGGAGAGCTTGGATTTTGTGTCTTTTTCCTCAGCATTTTGTTGTTTGATAATGTATTGATCCTGCAAATTTTAATGAGAATACATTTGGATTCCAATCACATGTTTGTGTATGTCTTCTTATTTTGTTCTTGAGCTCATATATGTTAATTTTACGAAGTGGTTTATCATATGGTAAACAAAGAGTATTTTGAAATTATCTTTGAGTTCCTAACAAAGTTAGGATTAAATTCTTTCAGGTAGTTATAGTGAGTTCATGGCTAGATAAGGATTTGATGTCCTGATATGTGAGTGAGAAGGATAATAGGCAAAACACTTATCATGAATTCAAGTGTGTTTAAGTTAGGGTTCAGTTGATATATGTTATTAGGTGACTCTTTGCCCTTGGATAAAGCACTGGTCCATTCTCTAGAGGTGGTCCATCATCATCAATCACACACACACAAATTAAATGATAAAATCTTTCAATTAGTGAGTAAGGGGTATAGTTCTATAGTATTTTGTGATTCCTTTGAAGAAGTGAATCAAGGGTACACCTGCTTGAGCATCTTGGCTCAAAGTGTAGAAGGATCTCATTGTTGATCCTTGTTAATTGGCCCTCTTCATTGTAGACTTTCGAGTGGTGATAGAGTCAAAGTATCATTAAAGTTATCCATCAAAGTATAAATCTACAAGTTGAAGATCAAAGGGAACCACCAACACGTATAATTGCATGGAATCTTTTGAGCTCATGCGATCATGCGACTACCATCCGATCTCCCAAGCATTTGGGTCAATGGTTGTGGGTCCAGTGCCAGGTGTTGTGGAGATGGTGGCTTTTCATTGGTCAGTAGGTTTGTGACATGGTAGGTGTTAGTGGGGCCTGTGTCAGAGGTGACTAGATAGTATTTAGTGAATGGGTGCTTGACAGGTGTAATAGGTGGGACCATAACTTAAAGGAAAATGATGACGTGAATGCTGGCAGTTTGTCACATGTTCACATAGGCCATTTTCATGCTATGTAATCAAGCGACTAACATTTTGTATTAAATCTAAGTGGCAGGGTGGGTCTAAGGTGCTACGTGATGCTAAGGTGCTTATTTTTTATGATCTATTGACTGATGACATGGCAAAGAATTTTTAAAGGCTTAGTTGACTATTGTATTGATTATTGTCAGCCACTCAATCTACCGAGAATATATTAGATCAATGATCACATTTTAAATCTGAGCTAGTAATCGTTTCTTTTTAAATTCAAATCTTTCTATAGGTTTCTTGTTAGGGTTTGAAGCAACGGTCATATGGGACAAAGGAGATGGTTCAGAATTGATTTCTCTGAGGCAGTTACAATTAGTGAGTGATGAGGGAGATTTGCACGGCTGTCCTAATTATATTTTCTTGCCTAGGGTGCCATGCCTAATGAATACAAAGGACAATTTTTTGATAGCAGGTGGCTAGAGTTTTGATTTTGTCAGAGATTTCCATGATTGGTACACACATGCTTTTATGTAGGCTGACTCTGGCATTTAATTCTTGTTTCTTGCAGCAAGAAGTTAGTGGAATTTTTATCTACAGTTAACCTTGAGTATGAAACCAATGCATTTGTACGTTAGATTTGATCTGATTTTCTAGAGTTTCTTAGCTTTTCTGCATTATTTACTTCTTATTATACTTGGTTCTTGCAGACCTAGTTTTTCCTTAAATGATCCTTTGCTTGTTGCAATCCTTGTTCCTATAAAAGGATTTTCAAGATCATTTAGAAGGGTTCTAAAAATTTGAAAGTTTTCTACTTTTTTCAGTTCCATGAAGGGTCCTTTTCCTGTAGATATTTTCCTTCTTCTCTACATATAGAGTGTTCCCTCTTTCCTTTCTGGCTTTGGAGAATAGAATACAAGCTGTAACATTTTGTCTTATGTATAAGATTTCAACATGTTTGTACTATTATCATATTGTCTCCATTTGAGTTTTAGACTTATTGATTGAAGCATCAAGGGTGTTTCAATCCTTCTATTTGCATTTCCTATGTGTCTGCAATAGAGTTATTTTCATAGAAGCAACTATGTCTAGGACTGATCTTTAGGTGTGCATGAACTGGGTTATCAAGGGTATCTCATGTTTGTCTTTCAGTGGATGTTGAATAATGTATTACTTGTTTATAGGTCTCTTCTAAGGGTAGGGTTAAAATCCTTTAAATGAGTGATAGCACAGTTGATAACATAGGTGGATTGTTAAAGTATGATCTAGTTGATAGTGTATGGCCGATGTAATGCATCACCATATTTGAATGTGTTGTCTTCTTGTTTCATATCTGTCTATTGCAGTGAGGTATTTGACTTTGCTACCTATTGGATAAGGCACTGGTCTATGAGAGATTAGGGGTATTTCAGGAGTCCTTTCAACCCAACATCAATTATTCAAATCAAATACCTTTCCCTTTCATGTTGGTAGTGGTAGTAGGAGGTCCTCTCTAGTCTTTAGATTCATTCTATGCAAATAGGGCTATTGCATAAGAGTTGTTTTCATTGGGGTACAGGATACCCAAAAGGGTTTGAAGACTATTCCACAATAATCTATCTGTAGGCCTATTGTTTATCATGAGGTGTCTTAAGTGTGCAGATAAGGCAATACCCACCTGAGTGATGTGGAGCTCAAAGGAGGATTATTTTCAATCCTCATCAATTGGAGTATTTTCTTGTCAAATTTGAGTGCCTATTTTGAAAATCAAGCCTATACATTGATTCAAGTTTGGTTTTGCAAGGAAGAGTTCCAACAAATTGGCGATTCTGCTGGGGAGGCCATAATAAAGAGTCAAAAGTAAAAACAAAGTATTTGCTAAAATCTTCTCACTACATGCTGAGTGGCAGCTCTGATTTCTCTGTTTGATCAGTGCATCTTCTGATAAACAATGCATGCTTACTTGGTGGATTTTTGTGTTCATTGGAACAAGATACAGAGACAAGTATAAAATATTTTCCTCTTCAAGGAGATGGTGAGTCTATATTGCAAAGAACCTAATGGAGCTGAATGGTGAGCTCTAGATCTACCTTGCTTCCAGTCAATAAGTTAAGTGTTCCTACTTTGGAGCTTCCAGGTATTTTAGTTTTCATATGCCCTATTTTTATGAAAATTAGTTGTAAAGAAAATGTTTCCCTATCAAGTCTTTTACACTAGCATAAAGGGATAAGTAGTGGTGGGTAGTTCCTTATGGAGGAATATAGGCCCTTTCATTTTCATGGCATTGAACGTGCCCCTAATGAGTTCTCTGCTGAGGATGGGGAGTGCTTGCCTAGATTCATGGATGATGGATCTATTTTGGCAAGCCAACATGTAGATGATGTTATGGGTCTTTTTGGTGAAATGGATATTGAACATGAAGATTTTCCAATGAGGCTGCTTGTGCAGACATTTTTTGATGGTGCAAGGAAGTGGTGCCTATACTTTCCTTCATGTTCAATCCCTTCTTGGGATGTATTGAGAGCTAAGTTTGTTGATTATTTTGATAAAGTTGCTACTCTCAAGAAGGAATTACCAAAAATAAAAATAGAGAATTGGCAATTAATGGAGGACATAAGATTACTAAGACTTGTGGTTCCTGATGACAATCATGAGGAGACCAGCATTTCTAATATTGATTCTCATTATGCAGAAAGTATTGACTATGAAGCTTATTTTAAGGTTAGTGCATATGAGGGTGTCCAAGATGGATCTGAGATTGATAATGTTTCCAATTTTTCTGTAGATTTTTTTTCTTTTCAATATCAGAGTTCTTGTTTCTTGTCCTAGTTTGATGATGTTTTGTGTGAGTGGCAAGAAAATGAATATGATGCAGATGATGATTCCTGCATTAGTTTCTTCACACAAGATGATCTAAGGCCATAGGTCTCTATTCTTGTCTTGGACAAAGAAGATGTTTGCAATAGGGGTGAAGCTGAGGAAGATGAAAGTATGGCCCAAAGTACATTAAGCAATGAAGAGATTTCTGTTAGAGTATTATTTCCTTTTTACTCTAGTTGCTTAAGCGTCTCTTAGGTGCATTATTAATTAATTCTTAATTAATAATGTGCAACCTAGTATTTCCCTTTTAGGGTTTCATTCACCTTTTTAAGGTTGAACTTTGTAATTGTCTTTTTTAATTCAGTTGATAATTTTGCTCTCACATTTTGAGTGAACATCTGAGTTCTGCTTTTTCATCTTTGTGCTTCTACTTTATATCAGGTTCTTGCATGTAGGTGTATTCGGGGTCTGTGGATTTGCATGTTTGTCAAATTCTACATGGTATCAGAGCCGCCCTGTTGCTGCCTGATCAAAGTTTTTTGAAGCCACGATTCGAGGGCGTCATCTGCAGCTTCTCTGGGGTTTTCTGTCACTTTGAAGGAGGAAGGAGCTTCTGGAGCAGATTGAGCAGAAACAGACTCTTGCATTGCGTTCAGAAGGCCCGGGAGAGTCGAAATCATATAAAACTCGACTACATTTGGCCTCCGTGACCCAAGGGAAAAATATACAAACTACAAGGGCCGTACAGCTCAAAAATTGAGAAAAAAATCTCGAAAAATGTGAAAAAATTTTGTTTTCTAAAGCTTTAAGGCGCTGCCACCAGCGCACCGCCAGCGTGCCACCCGCGCGCCACCCGCGCGCTGCTCAAAGGCCAGTTCGCCACCGCAGCCGGTGGAACCGCCACCCGGCCACCGGCCCGCCACCAGCCGGCTGACGCAGGTGACATCATACGGCTGACGCAGGTGACGTCATATAGCTGACACCGGTGATGTCATACAGCAGACGGGTGACGGCCATTTGGACGTCAAATTTAATCCCGTCTCTGTGTTTTTCCAGAGAGTTGTTTTTTGGAGGGGCAGTTGGTTTTTCGACCGTAACTTGAGCATACGGTGTCATTTTTTGAAAAATGAAATATCGCCGGAAAGGTCTTTCCAAGACGGACACAATGATGCTGGTTTGGTTTGCTGATTCAGCCATTTGAGTTCTCTTTTTTAGCGTCAAAGTCAAGGCTTTGTTTTCCCTCCTACTCTGCATCCGGCATTCCAGGTTTTTCTCTAGTTTTGTTTGTACTTTCAGTGGTTGATTACTTGCTGTACGGGGGTTAGAATCCTACTTTGTGAGGGGGTGCATTTCCTTTCTGTAATTTATTTCAGAACAGACCCTTCTACTTCTATCTTCTTCTTCTCTTAATGTCGGATCCCTCTGTGGCCCGGCTAACACCGCACAATTACCACACATGGAAAGCACACATGACCAGGCTGGTCATGTCACATGGCTTATGGTCATGTCTGGATGAACACCAACCTGTCCTGCAGTGTCCCTTTGAGGTTCTTCAGCACAGGAACAAAATGGATGAAGCCATGGGTTTGATTGCACTGAACATCTCTGACAGTCTCTTATTTCACCTGGAAGGTTTGACCACTCCTAGGGCTATTTGGAGCAAGTTTTCAACCTTGTTTGGTATAGTCAATGAATTTCGAAAGCTTCAGATTGATGCAGAGTTGACCTCTTTGACTCCTTCTGATTTCCCCACTATAGAGGACTTCTTGATGAAGTTCAAATCTTTGCGTACAGTTTTGCAGGGATGTGGAAAAATCAAGACAGATGATGAGTGTATCTATTTGATACTCTCAAAGTTGTGAGGACAGTACCAGATCTTTTCTTCCACTTTCTACTCCACCATGGATGCTTTGGGTACCAGACATGTTATGCCCTCTTTTGAGAATTTCTGTGACAGGTTGACTCGTGAGCAGTCCAAGATCACTCAGATGGATTCACTTGCAGGTTCACAGTCACAGGCATTGCTTGCCAAGTCATCTCAGGACACACAGAAGCTGAAGCCGAAGCAGATATCTGACTCCTCCTCTCCGCACTCTACTGACACACCATCTTCTTCTAAGAAGGAGAATCAGAAGACTCAGATCCCCACATGTTCCTATTGTCAGAAGAGGAACCATGATGAGTCACAGTGTTTTTAGAAGAGATGTGATGGTTATGAGAAACAGATTGCAGATTTGCAAGCTCTCCTTCAGAAGAGCACTATTTCCTCTCCATCCTCTTCCACCTCACAGGGGTCTACTTTTCAGTCTTCTGCATCTTCTTCGACATCTGGACAGGATTTTGGACAGGGTCATGCATTACGGGCATCTGTTGCATCCCCTTTACAGGTCCCTTGGATACTGGATTTCGGTGCTTCTCACCATATGGCATCTTCTCAGGAGTTGTTTTCTTCTTTTGAGACTTCTCCTATTCCTCATATTCTCATGGGGAATAACACTGTACAGACAGTCTGTGGGATAGGTTCAGTCAGCATTTAGGATGGCACATTCAATGATGTATTGTATGTTCCATCTCTCTCTACAAACCTTCTCTCCATTTATCAGATTACTCGCAGTGGGTCAGGGAAGACAGTTGAGTTCACGGCCGATTCAGCCTTCATCAGGGATAGTGTGACAGGAGGCATTATTGCTACAGGGACAGTTGATCATTCCTCCCACCTCTACATCTTTTCTCATTTTGGTCCACCATCTCCATTGTCGGAGCTAAGCTCTCCTCTTTCATGAGAGCATCATGTGGTGCAGTCAGGTAGCTTGAACCTCTGTGTTGTTCCTGAGACCCGTGTTGTGACTGCTAAACCACATCCTGAGGAGTACTTTTCTCTTCAGCCGGATTCTTCTTCAGCACTGCTTGATCCTCCAGCTCCATTCATCGAGCCACCAGGTGCAGTTGTTGAGGATTCTTCAGAGGACACTCATCTCCTCTCTCATGACAGTGTCAGCACACCTGTCATACCACTTGCATTGGGGATTCCCTTTCAGGATCCTCGTGTCTTCACATTTGAGCATCAGCTTGGCCTTCCAGTGACACCTCATCCTTCGAGGTCACCTCTTCAGCACCCACTGACCTTCACTCCTCTGCATTGGAGTCACAGTGGTTTGCTCATTGCTCCAGGGGTTCTTTCATTCTGGGGGGCTTTGGAGCATCGACCCTCTCTCTCGGGGGGGGTTAGCAGCACGCATTGTACTACTGGCTTTGAGAGAGTCTCTTGAAGTCATGCCTTTTGTCTTTGCTTTCTTTTATATCTCTTTTTGGAGAGGGGTTTTTCCCACTGGGTTTTCTCCTTTGTCTCCGGTTTACAAAGATTTCCTTGTACTGGGTACCTGATCAGGCCTTGTTGCCGGGACCCATTTCTTGCTTTCTTAGTCTTGCTAGGTCTGCTTTCTCCCTGCGTTCAGCTTAAGGGGGGGTGTTAGAGTATTATTTCCTTTTTACTCTAGTTGCTTAAGCATCTCTTAGGTGCATTATTAATTAATTCTTAATTAATAATGTGCAACCTAGTATTTCCCTTTTAGGGTTTCATTCACCTTTTTAAGGTTGAACTTTGTAATTGTTTTTTTAATTCAGTTGATAATTTTGCTCTCACATTTTGAGTGAACATCTGAGTTCTGCTTTTTCATCTTTGTGCTTCTACTTTGTATCAGGTTCTTGCATGCAGGTGTATTCAGGGTCTGTGGATTTGCATGTTTGTCAAATTCTACAATTTCAGCACTTCTAGCTAAATAATTTCAAAGGTATGCACCTATTGTGGATTTTGATTTGCAGCTCCCCTATGATTTATCCTTTGACACTGATAATGAGGCCAGTGTTCAAAGTGATCAGAAGGACCCATGTATATTATAGTTCCCCTCATGTAGTGACTCTACAAAAGAAGAGGTAGAAGGACATGAAAATGTGTTTCCCTGTCATAAATATTACAGTGATGAACAAGTTTCTTGTTCATATCCTTTTCCTTCTTTTGCTAAATATGACAGTGATGGTGACAGTATTGAGGACCTTCTCTTCAATAGTTGGGACAGAACTTCTTTTAGTAAAAATAATGATGCAGATCAGTTGTTCCCCTATCACAAAAGTTTTGAAATAGACTTTCACTTGGTTCATGATCCAGTTCATGAAGATATCATAGAGGAACCAAGTTTCTTAGTGGCTGAGGCAATGTATGAAGGCAAATTAGAGGATCCAGGTCCTTCTTAGCTAGGTACTTTTGTAGTAATGCATGATGCTCCATGTGCTTTATTTTTTGATGCATTACTAGATGAGTCTTTCATTTTTTCCAGTCATCAAGAAGAAGTAAGTGATGTTCCTTACTTCTTGGAGTATGAATATGAATGTAATGGTTATGACTAGAAGAAGATGGGTAGTGATCAGTACAATTTTGTTTTTCAGCCCATGAATTATCACATATGTTGGCAGCAAGATGGTCGAGATAATTTTAGGTGTTGTGTCACATATGTAGATGAAAATCAGATTTTTTATTCTGGAGGGTCACTGATTTTATTTTGGTGGCTTGGGGCCACCAAGTGAAGTTGTAAGATTTTTGTAAATATTTGTAAATATCTTTCCCTTTACTGTTGTGTGTTTCTTTCCCTAGTTTGGTTGCCAGTTTTTGAGGTCCCTATGTTTTTGTCTAGTAGGTGGTCTACTTCACCCAGTGATTCATGAATTCTTCCCATGCTTGCAAGAGGCATGCATCCCCAGCTAGAGCCACTATTAGCCCATTTTCCTGTCACAGCAAAACCCTCAAAAAATGGTTTGCACCTACAAATTTTCATGGCTATATCTATTTTTCCTCTAGCCTCTGCATTATTTTCATGGTCTCTGGCTGAAACCCTAAGAAAAAAATCATAATCTAGACATTACAAGAGAAAACCCTAACTTACCCTAGCCAAGTTCTATTTTAGTGTTTCTTTTTTAGGGCACTAAAGTCCTAAATACCCATGTGCTAAATCATGATGACCGCTTCACATGTTGATGGTTTGTCGCATGATCACTTAGGCTATCTCCATGATATGTGATCATGTGACTAAGGTTTTATGTTGGGGTTCCCTTTAGTTTTTATGTCTATGCCTAGGTCTCCCCATTAATTTTCTTTTCCTAAGTTCTAGTGCCTCAAATTTTCTAATGTCCCAGGGGCTTTAATTTTTCCTAGGCCCGACATCTCTCTGACACCATCTTGATCTAATAGTGGGTGCATGTTCTCATGGAGTGGGTCAGAGGCATGAGATCATGCATCGACCATTGATTCTTCCACAATTACAGCACTTCAAATGGGCGGATCCACTGCCAGGTAGGCATAGTTGGTATCTCTTAATTGGTCTAGAGCAATGAGTTGGATATGCTATCAGGCAAGCCTAGTATCTCAGTCACAGATTCAAAATTGACGGTGGTCATATAATCGCATGGAATCTTTTGAGCCCATGTCATCATTCGACTACCATCTAATCTCCCAAGCATTCAGGTCAACGATTGTGGGTCCAGTGCTAGGTGTTGTTGAGATGGAGGCTTTTCATTGGTCAGTAGGTTTGTGACATGGTAGGTGTCAGTGGGGCCTATGTCAGAGGTGACTGGGTGGTATTTAGTGAATGGGTGCTTGATAGTTGTACCAGGTGGGACCATAACTTAAAGACAACTAATGAGGTGAATGCTGGCAATTTGTCACATGTTTGCATAGGCCATTTTCATGTTATGCGATCATGTGACTAACATTTTGTATTGAATCTAAGGGGCAGGGTGGGTTCGAGGTGCTACAAGAAGCTGAGGTGCTTATTTTTTATTAGTTATTGACTGATGACATGGAAAAGACTTTTTAAAGGCTTAGTTGACTATTGTATTGACTATTGCGAGCTGCCCGATCTACCAAGAATATATTAGATCAATGGTCACATTTTAAATCTGACCAGTAACCGTTTCCTTTTAAATTCAAATCTTTTTGAAGGGTTCTTGCTGAGGTTTCAAGCAGTGGCTGTATGGGACAAAGGAGGTGGTTAAGAATTGATTTCTCTAGGGTAGTTGCAGTTAGAGAGTGATGAGGGAGATTTGCGGGGCCGTCCTGATCAGATTTTCTTTCCTGGGGTGCCATGCCTGATGAATACAAAGGACAATTTTTTGATAGCAAGTGGCTAGAGTTTTGATTTTGTCATAGATTTCCATGACTGGTACACACATGTTTTTATGTAGGTTGACTCTAGCATTTAATTCTGATTTCCTACAGCAAGAAGTTAGTTGAATTTGTATCTGCAGTTAACCTTGAGTATGAAACCAATGCATTTGTACATCAAATTTGATCTGATTTTCTAGAGTTTCTTAGGTTTCCTGCATTCTTTACTTCTTATTGTACTTGGTTCTTGCAAACCTAGTTTTTCCCTAAATGATCCTTTGCTTGTTGCAATCCTTGTTCCTATAAAAGGATTTTCAAGATCATTTAGAAGGGTTCTAAAAATTTGGAAGTTTTTTAGTTTTTTCAGTTCCATGAAGGGTCTTTTTCTTGTAGATATTTTCCTTCTTCTCTGCATATAGAGTGTTCCCTCTTTCCTTTCTAGCTTTGGAGAATAGAATGCAAGCTGTAACATTTTGTCTTATGTATAAGATTTCAACATGTTTGTACTATTATCAGATTGTCTCCATTTGAGTTTTAGACTTATTGATTGAAGCATCAAGGGTGTTTTAATCCTTCTTTTTGCATTTCCTATGTGTCTGCAATAGAGTTGTTTTCATAGAAGCAACTAGGTCTAGGACTGGTCTTCAGGTGTGTATGAACTGGGGTATCAAGGGTATCTCATGTTTGTCTTTTAGTGGATGCTAATTAATGTATTACTTGTTTATAGGTCTCTTCTAAGGGGAGGGTTAAAATCCTTTAAATGAGTGATAGCACAATTGGGAACATAGGTGGATTGTTAAACTGTGATCTGGTTGATGGTGTATGGCCGATCTAAGGTATCACCATATTTGAATGTATTGTCTTCTTGTTTCATACCTCTCAATTGTAGTGAGGTATTTGACTCTACTGCCCATTGGATAAGGCACTGGTCTATGAGATATTAGGGGTATTTCAGGAGTCCTTTCAACCCAACATCAATTATTCAAATCAAATACCTTTCCCTTTCATGTTGGTAGTGGTAGTAGGAGGTCCTCTCTAGTCTTCAGATTCATTCTATGCAAATAGGGCTATTGCATAAGAGTTGTTTTCATTGGGGTATAGGATACCCAAAAGGGTTTGAAGACTATTCCACAATAATCTATTTGTAGGCCTATTATTTATCATGAGGTGTCTTGAGTGTGTAGATAAGGCAATACCCACCTGAGTGATGTGGAGCTCAAAGAAGAAGGAGGATTCCTTTCAATCCTCATCAATTAGACTATTTTCTTGTCAAACTTCAGTGCCTATTTTGAGAATCAAGCCCATATATTGATTCAAGTTTGGTTCTGCAAAGAAAAGCTCTAATAGACCTTTAGGAACTTAAGTGACCCGAAAAAGTAACAACAAATTAGAACAGGGCCAAGGTAAAACAAAGGGTTCTTCATGCAACAGCTAGATTTTTGAAATTGTGCTTAGGGCTTGAGGCCAGAGACATGAAAAAAAAAATTTGTAGAGACCAAAGGAAAAGATCAGAAACCATGAAAATTTTTGCAAGTGCTAACACAATCTTCAAAGAAGACATGAAAGCAGATTCAACAGAAGGAACAACACTATTATCAAAATTGTTTAATTCAAAGGTTGTAAGTTTACCAATCAGAGTGTCAAGAGTAAGGTTGGATGTAGCTCTTGTTTCATGAATTACAAAAATCCTAATTGCATAAACCAATAGCAAAGTTCTGAGAATCTTGCTTATCACTGTTTCATCATCAATCACTCCATCAGATGATCTAATAGCATGTACCACCTCTTTGAGTCTATTTGAATATTGGACAATATTCTCACCTTCTTTCATTCTCATATCATCAAATCTACCTCTCAAACTTTTAGCTCAGGTTCTTTTGACATTTAGATCTCCATTGTATATTTGGGCTAATTTATCCCACATTTCTTTGGTAGTCATGCATGTCTTGATATCTTCAAATTTAACATCGGTATAGGCAGCAACAAGTTCCATCATAGTTACATTGTGTTCATGTTTGTCCTTTAATTGATCAAGAGTTAAGGGACCAGTGGGCAGTTGTATGTAGCCATTCTCCATCAGATCTAGTGCTGAGTTCCCAATTCCAAATATGTGTAGCTTTATTCTACTTTTCCATACTGTGAAGTTCTCTTTGTTCAGTTTTGGTACTTCCCTCTTATACATCTTGAGACCTTTATACTTAAGTCCTTAAAACTCTATTCCAAGAAACCAGTGCTCTGATACCAATTGTTAGAATAACTGAGAGGGGGGTGAATCAGTTATCCAGTGTCCCAAAACAAAATGTATAATCCAAAACAACTTCTTCAATTTCTGCTCATCGGTAAGCACTAAATACTTTCATTGTCTATGCTTTTACCGATTACCAATTTAATGCTAAAATAGTTTACCGATCAAATCTAACATGTAACATGTAAAGAATGATAACAAACAAATATCACAATCAACACATAACACAAGAGATTTAACGTGGAAACCCTATAAAGGGAAAAACCACATGGGACCGGCAACCCAAAATTGTTCACTCTTCTGAAGTGAGGTCGGTTAAGACCCAACCTTGTTAAAGGTTACAAACACACTATCAGGTGTGACCTTGTTAAAGGATTTTAGACTAGAAGTTATCATCCAACCAACATTCACTATGGGGTTGATAGGATAACAATGTTCATTCTATGAATGATACATCATAAGACTTTCAGAGTCCACTCAGTTAAGAGATTTTGACTATATACAATGGTTAAATATGTAACAATAAATGACCTTCCTTAATATAACTTTAATTTGTAGATTACAGATCAATATTTAGTTCATACAAATCCTTCTGATCAATGTTTCACTTCAGATTCAATACATTATCAACTTACTGTATGTCGGTAATTGCTCTTTGTAGCGCAGTAATTGCTCTGCAGCTCGGTTCTTACTAACTAGTATGATCAAAATGCATGCAACCTTGTTCATGCGATAATCTTGCAGCTTCTTCTTCCAGCATCTTCCATAAAGAAATTTTGTTCTCTTATATAGACGAGTAAATCATTTCCTTCTTCATGATCAGATTTTGCTGCTTAACCACATTCATAGATTTTGCTGCTTCAAATTTTCTTGGTACTTGTGTCAATAACATGTTTCAATCTTCTCCGTTAGATCTTCCCTGAATTTTGTTAGCCATTGATTTGTGTAACAAACATTATCTATTACCTTGATGTTATATTCTTGCTAGCTCATCAATCTTATCAGCTAAACTAATCATTTAATACATTCTGTTCTACTCAATTAACAAAGAAATGCATCGGTGAACACTACTTGGTTAATACTGTGATCGGTATACACTACACTCCGTTGGTGTATACTAGAAATGCTTCATTTACCAACAACACTGCTTTGTGTCTTTCAACTCTATACTTTATCATAGATGAATGCAATAAAATAAAGTCAATATCATCAAGTCATAGACTCATCAACAAGTTACTCAATGTGTTCCTTATCCTCATCTATCATGTACATCTTTCCTCATGTAGATTTCTCTATTCTTCATCTCTTTTTCACCTTTCCTCAGATGTGTCAGTATAGTAACTTACAAGATAAGTGTTGTCAAACTAGTTGACATCAATGACAACATAATTGTAATTTAATCATATTGCATATCTAATCAACAACTCCTCATTGATCTTTAATCATAGATTCTTCAATCAGATTCCAAATCAGTTGTAGTTTAACACTTTCTACTTATCTTCTTTGTTCTTTTATTTTATATTTCTACCTTCAGACTCATCAAATTCATATCCCACTTGTATAGTCTAGTTCAATCTCTCCACAACACTATTGTGTTGTTGCTTCCTTGGAGTACAACCAATATTCTAATAGATGTTAAATTCATCACTAACAAACTCTTAACCTCTATCAAATCTTAAGAATTTGATTTTTCTATCAACTTCATTTTGAACTCTAGCATTGAATATGTTGAACTTTTCCAATGCCTCAAATTTTTAACTCAAGAATTTAATCGAAGATATTCTATAATTATCATCAATAAAGAACATAAAATACCTTTCACATTATAGACTCCTTATTCTAGCTGGACCACATAAGTCCATGTACACCAAATCCAATAGTTTGGTTGCATATTATTCTTTTCCCCTGAAAGTTCCCTTTGTTTGTGTTCCCATTTGAAATTCTCTACAAACATTGTTATCCAACTTTTTTAATCTCATTAGATCTATTACTAAACTTGTTTAATTAATCTTTACTAAATTTTCAAAGCTAATGTGACACATTCTCTAACTCCATATCTATATTTCATTCATATATGATAACAAGCAATGCCTTGTGGTAGCATCCAGCTAATAAATATTTCATCTAGTCCTTTTTCTTGCATAAATAAAAAATGCAGATCACTTCCAGATCTCATAGCCACAATCCTAAAAAATAGTTCATTGTACCCATTTTGACACATCTATCCAATTCTTAAAAGATTATGATGCAATCTTTTCATATAGTACACATCAATCAGTATTATTTTTTTGATCAAAAGTAATAGAACCTATTCCAACAATTTGTGCATTTTGATCATCTCCACACCTTAAAAAACCACCTTCATATTTTTCATGTTTTTAAAACTTCCTTTTGTCACTAGTACTATGATTAGGGAAACTACTATCAATAAAAAATTCATTATTATCTCTTCTAATAGGTATTGCAATTGTAACAATTTCAGTATTACTTTCTCGAGATGTCACATTACTAACTTAAGTTCAGGTTCAAATTATTCAACATAAAATAAATAGTAATCATCTTATGATTGATCATTTGAGATACTAGCATCTTCATTAACAAAATATGCATTCTTATTAAATTTTATTTTTGGTCTTTTTTCTATTTTCAAATATCTAACAGTTATATGATCAACCTTTGCACACCTAAAACATTTAAGAGGTAAGATACCTTTATACTTACCAATTCCTATTTTCTTCTGATTCATATGTGCTCTCATCATCTAGATTGTCATCAATATTTTTTGAATTGAAGGCTATCTTAGATTTTATTTTTTTTTATTTTTTAATCTTTCTCATCTTGAATGTGCTCAGAATGCCAAACAATTTTTCTCTAGTGGTTTTTTTTAATCATATGTTTCTTTAATTGTTGAGACCTTATCACTTTAGCTTTCTGACAAGTCTTCAAAATTTTCACCATTACATCTTTATCAAAGATGGGAATAATTAAATTATGCACCATCTAATCTCTCCAACTAGTTAGAATCAGTATCTAGGAAACAAATTTCTAATAGAAATTACTGAATGTCCTAGACATCTGAGAAGGAGGTGTTAGCACCTAAAAGAATTTTTCATGGCTATGTGATTTTTTCCCCTGGTCCCTACATGTTTTTCTCTATCTCTGGCCTTAAATCCTAGGTCTAATTTCATATTTCTAGCCATTGGGGGTTGAAAGCCCTTATTCTGTTGTTACCTTTTTCAAGCCACTTAAGTGATCTTAAATGCATGTGCGCTTTACTTTCCCAGTTTGTCACCAGGTCTCTAAGTATTTTGGTGGTTAATGTTTTATTTCGTGACTTGGATTTTGCCTCAGTCGCGATATCTCTTGTTCTTGGTGGTTAAACCCAAAACATTCAATGACTCTACTAGGGGCTTATATCTTCTCTTCATTTTTTGAATTGCATGATGGTGGCCCCCTTTTATAGAGATAATACAGGTGGATATGTTGTCATTTGGAGCTGATGTGTTCTTCTTCGATTGGTTGAGGACAGTGACATGGAATTTGTCAGCGGGGCCTAGCATTCAGTTGCTTTAAGATCTAACGGCTGGCATATGATCGCATGGAATCTTTCCAAGCTATGCAATCATGTGATAACCATATGATCTTCCAGCATGTTTAAGCCGACGTTGCGGTGGGTCTGAATTACCAAGTCATGTTGAGTGCCAAGTGTTGCAGATTTGTTTTGTTTTGACTGGCCGAGTGGGTTTGGTGACAAGGACATGTCAGTGGGCCTGAATCTTTCAAGAGGAATGACAGTGTAAGAAGATCTATGGTTGTCACTTGATCGCATGGAATCTTTCCAAGCCATGCAATCATGCGACCACCGTCTGATTTAAAAGCTTGTAAGTGGTGGGTCTGCGTTTCAGTCAACGCTAAGGTGCTTGATTTTCATTGGTTTCCAAAGTACTAATGTGGAAGAGACTTTTCAAAGGGCTTGTGATTATTGTAAAGAATGACGAGAACCGCCTGATATGCTGGGAAATGCATGAGATCAATGGTCATTTTAAAAACTGGCTGATTAACCATTGCCACCTGAATTTCAATTTTTTTGAAAAGGTTTTTCAGCAACAAAAAGAATGGGTATTCAATGCTTAAGCGATTGGATCTGGTGGTTGTGATTTTGTCAACTGTTGCAATATGGTCCAGGGAGTTTGATGATTGATTGCAAAGGATTTGTACAATGAAGGAGTGGGCAACTAGACTACTCAAGGCATGTTGCAAGTGAATGATCAGACTGATAAACATGGTAGATTTAATGATCTTCGGTACACTGTTTTGAGAGATATCATAAAAGGAGATCATTCTAGGATCTGATCAGACCAGGTTGTTTGGTTTTCCTCCAATGTATTAAATTCTAATTAAATTTAGTTGGTTTGGTGGGTGAAAGCCCTAACCTCTACCCTAGTCATCTGTAGCTTGTTGCATCCTAATTTTTAGGATTCCAAGGTGACTAGTGATATATTGCAGCTATTTTTGCTTTTTGTTGTTGGTGATGTTATGTTGATAGTCAATGTAAAAGATTGAACAAGGAGAGCTAGGATTTTGGGTTTGTTTCCTAGCATTGTGTTGTTTTGGTAATTTATAGATTCTATAGATTTTAATGAGAATACACTTGAATTCCAATCTCAGATTTATGTTTGTCTTCTTTTTTTGATCTTGGGCTCATATATGTTAATGTCACAAAGTGAGTTAGCATATGGTATACAAAGAATATTGTGGAATTATCTTTGAGTTCCTAACAAAGTTAGGATTAAAGTCTTTAACGTAGTTTCAGTGACGTCATGGTTGGATAGGAATTTGATGATCGGGTTTGGGAGTGAGAGTGATAATATAGGCAAAGCACTTATTCTAAGTTCAAGAGTGTTTGAGTTAGGATTTTTAGTTGATATATGTTATTGAATGACTCTATGCCCTAGGTTAAGGCACTGATCCATTCTCTAGAAGTAGTTCATCATCATCAATCACACATTTAAATGATAAAATCTTTAAAATTAGTTTGTAAATGGTATAAATGCATAATATTTAGTGATTCCTTTGAAGAAGTGAATCAAGGGTACACCTGCCTAAGCATCTAGGCTCAAAGTGTAGGAGGATCCTTATTGATCCTTGTTAATTGGCCCTTTTCCTTGCAGACTTTGGAGTGGTGATAAAGTCAGTGACATTAGTTTGTTAATCATAGTGTAAACCTACTAGTAGAAAGAGAAGTAACACCAATAGGAGGTTGAATTAGTTGTAAATTAAAAAATATATATCAATTTTATAAATTTGCATCCAACAGATTAATTCTTTAACCACTTAACCAAATCATATGTAAACATCAGTAAGAAAAAAATGAATCACACACATGAACAATACAAAATAAATTAGTTTTTTATTTTACTAAAACCAAAAGCTTCAATAGACTTACATAGGAATCTCCAATCTACTTCTTATAAGCTTTTTTGATATCAAGTCATATAATCATGCTTGGATAATTTTATTTTTATATTTAAAGAATTTCTTTATGGGCTATGATAACGCCATCAAATATTTATCTTCCAAACACAAATCATGTTTTTTCTTTTAATATAATCGTTGGTAATATCTTCCTTGATTTGTTAGCCTACAAGTCTACAAGTTCTCCTACATGGAATGCTATAAGTAGGACTCGAAGTAATACAACTCATGCACAAGATAATGAAAGAAATATATATCTAATGAAATTATAATGTTTAAATGAAATATGCAATTAAACTAAGGAAGATAATAGTGTTTTATGAAAACCATGTCTAACTATCAAATTTTAAAGATCTAATGTAGATCATACAAAGTAGATCTAGATTTAACTACAAAAATGAGAAGTATGTAATGGGTATAATGTAGATCTAAAACCCAAATAATAATTGGAGAGGTTATGTGCCAGTTTCACCAAATATGTACAAAATAAAATAGAATCAATGGATGTATGGATGAATGATTACTTTCTTTTCCATTAATTATGAATCTAGTAAGGAAGATGCACCCAATATGATCAATATGTATCTCAATAAATAACTAGGAAGAATGATTCATTCATGAAATATGTGATTGATGAAATGAGAATAATAAAATATAGTAATGTAAATGATTAGCTAGGAAAATTCACTAAAAAGCGTAAAAATAGACTATATTAGACAGGTAATGAGAAAAAAATTATGGAAATAGAAACTAGAAGATAGATCATACCTATGAATAAAATATAAGCTCAAAATGGTAGGGACGTGATGGCAATAGAGACTTATTCCTAGTGGCTTTATCTAATTTTTTGACCAATTATCTGACTACTCCTGACCTATCCAAATCTAATATGATAGCTCTGTAATGTATTATTACAAAGAAAAATGGGGAGAAGCATGTATAAAGTGTTTTTTCTTGGTCAAAACCCTATAAAGGAATCAACCATGAAATATGAAATGACATTGTAGGAAATGAACTAAGTAACAAGGGAAAATAATAGAATCAACTTGCATAAACCCTCATTGATGGATGTAGAAATTTCACATACCCATGAAAATACTTGAATGTACTTGAAATCCAAAAATTTTACTTTGGAATGTAATTTAGAATAAATGATTCCCTAAATAATGCATATATCTATGAACACTACTCTGAGATATTGAATGTAGATATGCTTCACAACCACTTATAAAGAAGACAAAAGGTGGATGAAAGAATGAATATTATTTCTTAGGTTGATAATTCCTCTACTTGTACATTGTGGGAGATATTTTTTTGTACAATGAAAAATAATGCCATTGACTTTAATGATCTTCAAGAATTAGCAACTTGGAGATTTTGATTTTAGATTATTTCCTTCAAGTTATGAATCTAGTTGCTCTTTCTTTCTTGAAAACTTGATAGGTTGAATGCTAAAAATGCTTGAGTGTATACATTTGTTGCAAAATAAGGAGAGATGAGGTGATTTTGTAATAACTCCATTATTTATGCATTTAAATTTTATCTAGGCCAGCCACAAAAAAAAATCTTGCAATAAGCCCTCGATGTCAAGCCCCAAATTAAATTTAGACCTCAAAACATGGGACAAGTCATGATTTTCCACATGTCCCATCATAAATAGGCTAAAATTTTAACTATATCTCAAGGAGATTGAAAAGGAGAGGGAAAAGTAAATACAAATTGATAGGATCAAGCATAAAAGACATTTGGACCTCGAGATCGCTAAAATAGGGTATAATAGCACCTAAAACATCCAATAATGGGTGCTGACTATTTGGAAATTTTGAAATTATAACTAAATGGGTACTATAAAACCAATTTATTTAAGATCTTGAAGCCAAAAGAAATAAAGAATTACTGGTATGTAAAGGGTGTACTCAAGTTGAAGGTATGGATTTGGAAGAAAAGTCTTCTCTAGTGTCTTGAATGGAAGCTATAAGAATGTTTCTTACTAGTTTCTTTCTTCTAAGGATTTGAAAGTATATCAAATAGATTTAAAGTCTACTACTTTAAATGGAGAATATTAAAAGAAAGTTTTCATTAAGAAATTGGATGGTTTTTAGTTTAAAAAAGATGTAGATATGGTCGACATTCTTAAAAGGGAACTTTATAGACTAAAGAAAGTTTTAGGGATCAATATGATAGGTTGGAAAAGTATTTACTAAGATAAAAGTTTAACAAAAGTAAAATCTATGTACCAATGTCTATCTTAAGGATGAATATGATAAAGTGTTGATAGTGCCAGTATATATTCATGACATCCTATTTAGAGGAGATGATAATGTGTGTAAGAAATTTTTAAAGAAATACATGAGGATTTTGAAGTGTTTATGAATAGTAAATTAACTCTCTTACATGACCTCCAAGTTTGTCCAATAAAATGTGGGATTTTTTTTATTAGACCAAGTATATCATGGAGATGTTGAAGAATATTGTAATGGAGGATTGAAAACTAGTTAGAACTCTCTTCACAAATAGTAGTGACATGAGTAAGAATGTTGAATCATTTGAGATTTATCAAAAGCTTTGTAGATAAATAGTTAGGAGATTTTGGTATTTGACTACTTCATTGCTTGAAATTATATAGGTAGTCTTGTTGGATATAAGCTATCAAGCTAGTCCTGGGAAATCATATGAGAAAGTAGTGAAAAATATATTTAGATGTTCTAATGGGACTCTATATATTGGATTGTTGTAAAAATGAGATAATGACATTACTTTGAGATATTTTACTAAAGATAATTTGGTAGGATGTGAAAATGATAGAAGAAGTACAAGAAAGGGTACATTTTTATTAGGATATAGGATGATCTCCTAAAAAATGACAAGTTTTCAATGTTATTATTTATTGCAGAGGAAGAGTATATAGAAACAACACCTTATTGTTTACAAGTGTTATGGATTAAAAACACCGTAAAGGATATCAAGGTTTTATATGATGAGGTAGTTCTTATTGTGTCTAGTAAACAAATTCTATCAATATTTTAGAGAATTTTACAATACATTCATTTACTAAATGTATTTATATTTGGTATTGTTCATGAAGAAGAAAATGTAGAGAGAGAGACATCAGATTAGAGTATGTACCTTTATAAGGTTAAATTGTAAATATCCTCAAAGAGGAATTGTTTAAGGATGCTCTTGATTATATTTGGTAGAAATTAGGTGTTATTGCCCCTTGATCCTCAAACTAGATGTACAAGAGTAGTGAATCTTCCTAGCAAGAGACTTGGTATCTATATTTTATCTCATGGATTAACGTCATTTGTTTTCCCAGGGAGAACAGTGACAGGTGCAATTTTTTAATTACAATGATGTGTTTTAAAGATGGATTTTCACTGATACAAGGAGTGTTGTTACTAATATATTTGTACCAAAAAGTAGAAGAGGTGTTTGGTAATATGGTGATAGTTTTAGAGAGAAGTAAAATGAAGAGATTTCCTTATAAGAGAAATAAAATTATCAAATCCATAGTTAGAAAATGTCTTTGTGATATGTCTATTATCTTTGATCTCAAATGGTTAGAAAAGTATACATAGTACATCATTACATTGTGATTTCTCATTTGTGTTTCTATTAATGACAAAGGGGAATATTGTTAGCATTTAGAGTTTAGCATTGCAACTGATGCAAGGAAGTACGAGATAAGTATTCAAAATTGTCATGTGAATAGTTATATCAAGTTGAAATGTGAAAGGAAGAGTATATGAAGTTTGATATATAGGAACAAGTATTTGAAAAATTTTACTGGATGATCAGATGTTATTTTAATAATTAGTGATGATGAGAAGTTTTTATTTCTATACATAGAAGGTGACAAGTATGAGAAAATTTTACATGTGTGAAAGAGTATCTAAATTTATTTTATGAAAATGGTGTATATTATTGATCCAGAAAGGAATTGGTGACTTGTAGTTTTGGTGATATTATTATTTATGAGTGTTGTTCTATCCTACATTTGAGCCCACAAAAGTTTAGAGAGCTATTTTTTGATTTTTTGATACTAACTATTTAGAATAGTTAGGAATAATCTAGAGAATAATCTATATTTATTTGTATTCATGTTTTAATGTTTCTACTTTGGTGGATGTGTTATTAATATGTATGGAACATTATAGTTTAAATATATTATATTGGCCTACTTTGAAAGTGAGGTAACGTTGTTCTAGGTAGGTAATTTTATTTTAACCTATTTATATAGATATGATTTAGGGGAAGAGTTGAGATGTTGATATTGATATTTCTATGGTTTATTCTACTGTATAGAGAGTTATATTCATTGCATATTATTTTTATGTTGAATTTTTAATGTGTTCTTATGCTTTTCTACACATTGGATTTGTTGCTGAATTTGGAGAGTGTTGTAGTACTTCTGCTTTGAATAAATCATTCATGATAAATTTCTTGTGATGTATTCAGGATGCTTTATCTCCTAGGGTGAACTACATTGAGTGTAAGTAACATTCATGATAACCAAATTATATAAATAATTTTTAACTCTAGCATGGTCAAACTAGTTACAATTTTGATTGATAAAATTAATATGTGTGTGTGTAAATATGCACATATTTTTGGAAATCTTTCACTATCCCTCACGGGATTTGTGATATGGTTTAACCACCTCCTATGGATTATATAAGTCTATTGGTTGTATCAAACATTAACACATGAATATTTTGGTGCTACAAAAACATTTGTACCACTTTGTCATAGGTTTAAATATCCTTTGTGAGTGATGTGGCCGTACAATGAGTGATGCTAGGGGGATTTTTGGAAATGTACCAACATCCCTCATGTGATTCCTGACATGGTTTAACTGCCTCCAATATATTCTATAAGTCTAGTGGTTGTATTAAGAATTGAAATGTCAATTTTTTGGTGGAATAGAAACTAGATTCGTAACACATGTGTGATAGTTTAAGTTGAGGTGTAGATTGATTTAGGTTATTTTGTGATCAAAATGTTAAAGTGAATAGGTGGAAAATAGAAAAAAAGATATAGTTGTCATAGTGGTTGATTAGGAGAACCTACATACTTTTAGTTCATCAATTAGTTGTCCCTACTAGAAGACAGTGGCTCTTATTGGAATCTTGTGGAAACTTGTATATTTCTAAAAACCTAAGTGTTCCTTTGAATGGTTTTTAACTCATTCACTATGTTTCCTAAGGTTAGTGCCTTAGTGTGGAAATGGTTACTCAGACTACATGATATTTTCAAATGTAGTGTACTGCATGTCCCATGTCCTAAAATATCTATAATTACTAATTTATATTGTTATTATATTACTCACAATGGTTTTTAACAAATTTTTTCCTCATAGCCATGTACTATTAATATTACATATGTGCATGTAACGATATGAATATTTCTCATATTTTCCTTATTCTGTCTTGCACAACACCATAAAAATTAGTAAGTTCAAAATAAAATTTTACATTAGATTTTGATTGAACTCTCATAACCTGTTTGTAAATCCTTTGACTAGTTAGTCTTATCATCAAATATGGCATGATAATCCATCTTTAATTTTTTATATGTATATTGTACAATAGAAATGATTAAAGCTTGATATCAGAATAAAATATAAGAATATTTCCTTCATATCAAATTCACATAATTTTTATTTCTACCTAGACATCTATATTGAGGATCCCCACATACAAAATAAGCGTTGAATAAATAATGGTGGGGTATTGTATTTTATATAATTATATTATATTTTTTATTACAATTACTTAATATGTAAGAAAAAAATATTGATATTTTAACACTTATTAAATCATTATCTCTAATGTATAATTTTAATGAAAGATTAACTATTTTAGACATGGTTTGTAGTTATTACTAGGGGATCCTATGTTTTATAATCAACACATGGCTCTCAAGTAAGATTCATAAGCATTAAAATAATAGATAGACCTATTTTATAAAGTAGTCAATAAAATTCCAATGCATGAACATATTGAAAATATAAAGGAAGGAATTAATCTATTCAAGTGTGATATCCATGATCTCACATGTTGTACAGAGCTGTTCTGAGTCATGTATATTTTGTGAAGAATAAAAAATCAAGAATTTTAAACTAGAAGTAGTGAATTTTTTCTATTGGGATTACATGTGCCCACCAATCCCATGTCAACTCAAGGATTAACTTTTGATTGCTTGGAATATGTGAAAAAAATATTCCTTATATAACTACTAAAAAATAAATTACTATTCTAATTTTTCTATGTTAATATAGTTGAGTGACCTATGTGAGGTAAATATAATTCTTAAAGAAGTAGCTTACTAAATTATTTTTTAGAATTATTTAGATATGAATAGTAACATTTTTATTTCAAATCTATTTTATTTATTTGATTAATAAATTTGTTAATTTGTTAAATATATGTAAGTGCTATTTTAGTTTTCAAGTATCATTCTAAGATTTTTGCATTTCTTATTGTAATTGTGGACTCTGAGTCATGTATATTTTGTGAAGAATAAAAAATCAAGAATTTTAAACTAGAAGTAGTGAATTTTTTCTATTGGGATTACATGTGCCCACCAATCCCATGTCAACTCAAGGATTAAATTTTAAGAGCTTGGAATATGTGAAAAAAAAAATTCCATATATAACTACTTAAAAATACATTACTATTCTAATTTTTCTATGTCAATATAGTTGAGTGACCCATGTGAGGTAAATATGTCTTAAAGAAGTAGCTTACTAAATTATTTTTTAGAATTATTTAGATATGAATAGTGACATTTTTATTTTAAATCTATTTTATTTATTTGATTAATAATTTTTTTTAATTTGTTAAATATATGTAAGTACTATTTTAGTTTTTAAGTATCATTCTAAGATTTTTGTGTTTCTTATTGTAATTGTGGACACTTTCAACATTATAATGTTTCCAATATTTTTAATTATACAAATTTTTATTTATATTTACTAAGTATATAGTTTAGCAACATATATACTTACAACCTTAGGCCTATCCTTGGTGATAAAATCTACAACTACATGATTGGAGGGTGATGGAAAAAAATTGCTATTCTGGTCAAGAATGGACCTGATTTGGAACACTTGGCTAAGGAGCTAATGGAAATTTTGGGAAATGTTAGAATTCTTGGAATTATTGGCTAGGACTCTATCATTTGGGCCCCCACCCAAGCGGGAACCTTCTCGATCAAGACTACTCACAACCTACTTTTGAAGGAGGAAAATAACCCTAGAGAATGGAAGAATCTGTGGATCCCTCACCTTACTCTGAAAATCAACTTCTTCTAGTGGACGCTTGTGCATGGAAAATTTTTAACCCATGAAAACCTCATAAGAAGAGGGTTATCCTTGGCCAACAGATGTGTCCTTTACAAAAAAGAGGAGGAAACTATGAACCACCTATTCATACACTATGAATACTCTGCTAGTATTTGATAGGGAGTTATTGGAAAACTAGGAATCCCCTGGGCCCTTGGAGGTGATGTCCACCAATTCACTATTTGGAGATCCCCTTCCAATCACCCTCTCCTCCATCTCCAATGGCACCTTCTCTCCCCACACATTTGTTGGACTATTTGAAAAGAAAGGAACAACAGGATCTTCATGGAGCTTGGTGCCTCTCTCTATCTAGGCACCAAGATCCTATGTGAGTATGCTGCCTTGGCTAATTGGAAACTTCCCTCTACTCCCCCTTCATCCTAGGAGATAAAAATGGCTAAGAATTAGAACTTACTAGCTGGATTCACTAGGCTCGACAACTCTAGGTTGATGGCTCAGAATGCTACTCGTTGTGTCACCCCGCCCATTCGCTAGATCAAATTAAACTTTGATGGGGTAGAAAATAATTTTTCCCTGGGTGGGGCTAGAGTGCTAAGGGGCCACAATAGTTCGTGCCTTTTGGCTTATGCTGGGCTAATCAAAAATAGTACTGTCAACCAAGCTTAAGGCACGACACTTCAATGGGGTATAAATTTTGCCATCTCCAAGAATATCATGTTGCTAATGATCAAGAGGGATTCCAAAGTAATTGTGGAGGCTATCAATCAAAGGTCAAATGTGGGGTGGAGGGTGAACACCATCATAGTGGAAATTTGGGAGTTGCTCAACAACTTCAAGGACATGATCATTTCCCATATGTATAGGGAATGTAACTCAGTGACTAATTTTTTGGTTGGAATTAGGCTTTAAAAAAGTAGGGTGGTCAATTGGGAGGAGATTAGTGTGCTACCAAAGGAGATAGAGTAGCTAATTATGCGAGAAAAACTCTATACCAATCATGTTTAAAATTAACCACTTTATTGAAAAAATTGTTGAGGGCCCTAACATGCTTCTATGCTGGCTTAATGTGATGATTATAGTAATTATGACTATGTATGCTCAAAATCTTATAAAGGTTCATAATTGGCTTTTGAGAGATTATGTGTGGAAGGATGGTTGTTCACATCAGCGCGTCATTTCGACTACCAAGGATATTAATGAAAAAAATGGCATAACTTCTAATAATTACGCCTGGAAATTAGCTAGGTTTTTTTGTACAGGGCTTGATTCCCCAAAGGCCACCCAGTCCCTTCCTTTTATGAACAAAATTCATGTAAAATAGCTAACTCAAAAAGCCCTATTTTATGCTCTGGCCTACAAAGCTCAGCCCTCTAAATTTCAGAAGGCATCTACAATAGAAACAAGTCTGGTCAAGATGGGGGGCAAAAATTTCTGCATTGAACTAGACAAAATTGAGGAGGAGTTCACTGATAACCCTATGGTTATTCACTATTGCAAAGATAGTGGCATTTGGGGTTTTATGGATAGAATGAAGGGTGGCCATGATGAAAAAATTTCCAAGCAATTCATGTCCTCATGGAACAACAGAAATGTGTCTTTCAGGGCATCCACTTTCAAATCAACAAGGAGGTCATTGGCAAGGTGATGGGGCTCTTGACGGAGGGAAGGAAGTACAAGAAAAACCTGTTTAAAAGTCTAGGGGATTCAACCATGAGCTGCCCCCCAATTTTTGGCCTAAGGTGTCTCACATTATTATGAAGTATTTCACCTTATAAGGAAAATATACTATTTTTTATTAGTATCATCTATCATTCCTTAACCACATTAGGAATAGGGACCTTATTTCCATCTTGTTCTACCTCCTCCACTTGCTGGAAAACAACATCATAGACATAAAAGAGAACAAGAAGCCTAAGAAACTGATTCCCATCCTTCACCAGGGCCTCATGCTCTATTTGTACAATTTCTATAAAGCCATTTTCCCCCCACCTCAACCTCCCATTATTATCACTAATATCACACTAGACGTTACTCCAGTGGGAGCCAATAACCCATCTCAATCCCCCTCCTAGTCCATCCAAGAAACTGACCTTGTCCCACATGATGGTAAAGGCCAAAAAAGATCTGCGAAAAACCCCTTCAAAAGGGTGGAGGATTTAAAGGAGTCCCATGTCTTTGAATCCATGGAAGCAAAGCATAAGACAGTGGTTGATAGAACCCTTGAAACTAAAAGGAGGCTTAAAAAATTGAAAATTTTAGGCAGTCAGGTGGGGTTGGATGTTGAGTTGGGTGGTAGTGTCCAGTAATCCAATAGAATTGCCAAAGAAAAATACAAAAGATGAATTAGGGAAATGACCTCTAAGGATAAGATGCTTTCAAAGGATATGGATACATTGGGCTCCTCTGAGTTGATTAAGGACTTGGTTGAGCACTTAAACTCTCTTTGGATTTTTCATCATGGCTACCCTTCATTCTGTCCATAAAACCCCAAATGCCACTTTCTTTGCAATAGTGAATAACTAGAGGGTCAGCAATGAACTCCTCCTTGATTTTGTCTAGTTCAATGCACAAATTTTTTCCCCCATCTCAACCGGACTTGTTTCTACCATAGATGCCTTCTAAAATTTAAAGGGTGAGCTTTGTAGGCTAGAGCATAAAACAAGGCTTTTTGAGTTACCTATTTTATGTGAATTTTTTTCATAAAAGGTAGGGAATGGGTGGTCTTTGGGGAATCCAATCCTGTATAGAAAAATCTAGTGGATCTCTAGGCATAATTATTAGAAGTTAAGCCATTTTTTACATTAATATCCTTGGTAGTTGAAATGACTTGCCAATGCAGATAACCATCCTTCCACACGTAATCTCTCAAAGGGAAATTATTAACCTTTATAAGATTTTTAGCATACATAGTCATAATGACTCTAGTCATCACATTAAGCCAGCACATCAATATGGTAGGGCCCTCAACAATTTTATCAGCAAACCGATCAATTTTAAACATTATTGGTGTTGAGTTTTTCCCACCCGATTAGCCACTATGTCTCCTTTGGTAGCACACTAATCTCCTCCCAAATGACCACCCTAGTTTTTTTAAGCCCAATTCCAACCAAAAAATCAGCCATTGAGTTACCTTCCCTATAGGTATGGGAAATGATCATGTCCTGGAAGTTATTGAGCAACTCCCAAATTTCCACTATGATGGTATTCACTTGCCACCCCACATTCATCCTTTAATTGATAGCCTCCACAATTACTTTGGAATCCCCCTCGATCATTAGCAACTTGATATTCTTGGAGATGGAAAATTTTATACCCCATAGAAGCATCATGCCTTCAGGTTGGTTGATAGTACTATTTTTTAGTGTCCCAGCATAAGCCAAAAGGCAAGAACCATTGTGGTCCCTAAGAACTCCACCCCCACCCTGGGAAAAATTATTCTCCACCCCATCAAAGTTTAATTCGATCGATCCAATAGGTGGGGCAACCCAATGAGTAGTATTCTGAGCCATCAACTTGGAGTTGTCGAACCTAGTGAATTTGGCTAGTAAGTTCCAATTGTTAGCCATTTTCATCTCCCAAGATGAAGGGGGAGTATAGGGAAGTTTCCAATTAGCTAAGGTAGCATACTCACATAGGAGCTTGGTGCCGAGATAGAGAGAGGCCTCGAGTGGGGAATCAGTCTCCCTGAAGATCCTGTTGTTCCTTTCTTTCCAAATAGTCCAGCAAATATGCAGGGGGAGAAGGCACCATAGGAGATGGAGGAAAGGGTGATTGGAAGGGGATCGCCAACAATTGAACTAGTGGACATCCTCTCTAAGGGCCTAGGGGATCCGCAATTTTCCAGTAACTCCTTGCCAAATACTAGCAGAGTATTCATAGTGTATGAATAGGTGGTTCATAGTCTCCTCCTCTTTTTTGCAAAGGACACATATGATGGCTAGGGAAAACCCTCTTCTTATGAGGTTTTCATGGGTTAAAAATTTTCTAGGCATAAGCGTCCACCAGAAGAAGTTGATTTTCAGAGTAAGGTGAGGGATCCACACATTCTTCCATTCTCTAGGGTTATTTTCATCCTTCAAAAGAAGGTTGTAAGTAGTCTTGACTGAGAAGGTTCCCGCTTGGGTGGCGGCCCAATAATTCCAAGGATTCTGACATTTCTCAAAATTTCCATTAGCTCCTTAGCCAAGTGTTCCAAATCAGGTCCATTCCTAACCAGAATAGCAATATTTTTCCATGGCCCTCCAATCATGTAGTTGCATGTTTTATCACCAAGGATAGGACTGGGGTTGTAAGTATATATGTTTCTATAATATATACTTAGTAAAAATAAACTATTTATTATATATAAATAAAAATTTGTATAATTAAAAATATTGGAAACATTATTATATTGAAAGTGTCCACAATTACAATAAGACACACAAAAATCTTAGAATGATACTTAAAAACTAAAATAGTACTTACATATATTTAACAAATTCAAAAAAATTATTAATCAAATAAATAAAATAGATTTAAAATAAAAAATGTTAGTATTCATATCTAAATAATTCTAAAAAATAATTTAGTAAGCTACTTCTTTAAGACATATGTTTACCTCACATAGGTCACTCAATTATACTGAGATAGAAAAATTAGAATAGTAATGTATTTTTAAGTAGTTATATATGGAATTGTCCACAATTACAATAAGACACACAAAAATATTAGAATGATACTTAAAAACTAAAATAGTACTTACATATATTTAACAAATTCAAAAAATTTATTAATCAAATCAATAAAATAGATTTAAAATAAAAAATGTTAATATTCATATCTAAATAATTCTAAAAAAAAAATTAGTAAGCTACTTCTTTATGACATATATTTACCTCACATAGGTCACTCAATTATATTGACATAGAAAAATTAGAACAGTAATGTATTTGTAAGTAGTTATATATGGAACTATTTTTTTTTGAATATTCCAACCACTCAAAATTTAATCTTTGAGTTGACATGGGATAGACCTATTTTATTAAGTATTCAATGTAATCCCAATAGAAAAAATTCACTACTTCTAGTTTAAAATTCTTGATTTTTTATTCTTCGCAAAATATACATGATTCAGAGCAGCTCTATACAACATTTAAGATTATGGACACCACACTTGAATAGATTAATTCCTTCCTTTATATTTTCAATAGGTTCATGCATTGATATTTTATTGACTACTTAATAAAATAGGTCTATCTATTATTTTAATGCTTTTGAATCTTACTTGAGAGCCATGTGTTGATTATAAAACATAAGATCCCCTAGTAATAACTACAAACCATGTCTAAAATAGTCAATCTTTCATTAAAATTATACATTAGAGATAATGATTTTATAAGTGTTAAAATATCAAGACTTTTTCTTACATATTTAGTAATTGTAATAAAAAATATAATATAATTATATAAAATACAATACCCCACCTTAGATATTATTTATTCAACGCTTATTTGGTATGTGGGGCTCCTCAATATAGATGTCTAGGTAGAAATAAAAATTATGTGAATTTGATATGAAGGCAATATTCTTATATTTTATTTTGGTATCAAGCTTTAATCATTTCTATTATACAATATGCATATAATAAATTCAAGGATGGATTATCGTGTCATATTTGATGATAAGACTAACTAGTCAAAGGATTTACAAATAGGTTATAAGAGTTCAATCAAAAACTACTATGAAATTTTATTTTGAACTTACTATTTTTTATGGTGTTGTGCATGACAGAATAAGGAAAATATGAGAAATATTTATACCATTACATTCACATATGTAATATTACTAGTACGTGGCTATGACAAAAAAATTGTTGAAAACCATGGTGAGTAATATAATAACAATATAAATCAGTAATTATAGATGTTTAAGGACACAAGATATGTAGTACACTACATTTGAAAATATCATGTAGTCTGAGGCACCATTTCCACGTGAAGGTACCAACCTTAGAAAACATACTAAATGAGTAAAAAAATCATTCAAAGGAACAATTAGGTTTTTAGAAATATATAGGTTTCAACAAGAATCCAAAAAGAGACCCTGCCTTCTAGTAGGCACAGCTAATTGATGAACTAAAAGGATGTAGGTTATCCTAATCAACCACTATGAAAAATATATCAATTTTTATATTTTCCACCTATTCAATTTAACATTTTGATCACAAAATAACCTAAATCAATCTACACCTCAACTTAAACTATTGCGCGCGTGTTACAAGTCTAGTTTCCATTCCACCAAAAAATTGACATGTCAATTCTTGATACAACCACTAGACTTATAGAATTTATTGGAGGTAGTTAAACCATGTCATGAATCACATGAGGGATGTTGGTACATTCCTAAAAATCCCCCTAACATCACTCATTGTAGGGCGACATAACTGACAAAGGATATTTAAACCTATGACAAAGCTTTCATACCACTTGTTACAAATGTTGTTGTAGCACCAAAATATTGATGTGTTAATGCTTTATACAACCACTAGACTTATATAATCTATAGGAGGTGGTTAAACCATATCAAAAATCTTGTGAGGGACAGTGACAGACTGTTAAAAATATGCACATATGTGTACATGCACATATCAATTTTATCAATCAAAATTGTAATTAGTTTTACCATGCTAGAGTTAAAAATTATATATATAATTTGGTCATATTGAATTTTACTTACACTCAATGTAGGTCATCCTAAGAGATAAAGCATCATGAATACATCACAAGAAATTTATCATGAATGATTTATCTAAAGATGAAGTACTACAACACTCTCCAAATTTGGCAACTAATCCAATGTGTATAAAAGCATAAGAACACATTAAAAATTCAACATAAAAATAATATCCAATGAATATAACTCTCTATACAGTAGAATAAACCATAGCAACATTGATATCAACATCTCAACTCTTCCCCTAAATCATATCTATATAAATAGGTCAAAAATAAAATTACGTACCTAGAAATATATTACCTCACTTCCAAAGTAGGCCAATATAAGATATTTAAACTATAATGTTTCATGCATATTAATAACATGTCCACCAAAGTAGAAACCTTAAAACATGAATGCAAATAAATATAGAATATTCTCTAGATTATTCTTAACTATTCCAAATAGTTAGTGTCAAAAAATCCAAAATTTGTTCTGTAAACATTTGTGGCCTCAAATGTAGGATAGAAAAACACTCATAAATAATAATATTACCCAAACTTAAAGTCACCTATTCTTTTTTGGATCAATATTATAGACCATTTTCTTAAAATAAATTTAGATACTCTTTCACACATGTACAATTTTCTCATACTTGTCACCTTCCATGTATAAAAATAAAAAATTCTCATCATCACTAATTATTAAAAAAACATCTGACCATCCAGTACAATTTTTTAAATAATTGTTCATATATATCAAACTTAATATACTCTTCCTTTCACATTTCAACTTGATATAACTATTCGCATGAAAATTCTGAATACTTATCTCATACTTCCTTGCATCAATTACAATACTAAACTCTTAATGCTAAGGACCCTTTGTCATTAATAGAAACACAAATGAGAAATCACAATGTAATGATGTACTATGTATACTTTTCTAACCATTTGAGATCAAAGATAATAGACATATCACAAAGACATATTCTAACTATAGATTTGATAATTTTATTTCTCTTATAAGGAAATATCTTCATTTTACTTCTCTCTAAAACTATCACTGTATTACCAAACACCTCTTCTACTTTTTGCTACAAATATATTAGTAAAAACACTCCTTATATTAGTGAAAATCCATCTTTAAAACACAACATTGTAATTAAGAAATTGCACCTGTCATTGTTCTCCCTAGGAAAATAAATGACATTAATCCATGAGATAAAATATAGACACTAAGTCTCCTCCTAGGAAGATTCACCGCTCTTGTACATCTAGTTTGAGGATCGAGGGGAAATAACACCTAATTTATACCAAATATAATCAAGAGCATCCTTAAACAATGCCTCATTGAGGATATTTACAACTTAAACTTATAAAGGTACATATGCTAATCTGATGTCTCTCTCTACATTTTCTTCTTCACGAATAATACCAAATATAAATATATTTAGTAAATGAATGTATTGTAAAATTATCTAAAATGTTGATATAATTTTTTTACCAAACATAATAAGAACTACCTCATCATATAAAACCTTGATATTGTTTAGGGTGTTTTTCATCCTTAACACTTGTAAACAATAAGGTGTTGTTTCTATATACTCTTCCTCTGCAATAAATAATAACACTAAAAACATGTCATTTTTTAGGAGATCATCCTATATCCTAATAAAAATGTACCTTTTCTTTTACTTCTTCTATCACTTTCACATCCTACCAATTATCTTTAGTAAAATATCTCAAAGTAATGTCATTATCTCATTTTCACAACAATCCAATATACAGAGTCCCATTGGAACATCTAAATATATTTTTCACTACTTTCTCATGTGATTACCTAGGACTAGCTTGATATCTTATATCAAACAAGCCTACATGTATAATTTAAAGCATTGAAGTAGTCAAATACGAAAATCTCCTAACTATTTATATATGAAGCTTTTGATAAATCTCAAATGATTCAACATTCTTACTCATGTCACTACCACTTGTGAAGAGAGTTCCAACTAGTTTTCAATCCTCCGTTACAATATTCTTCAACATCTCCATGATATACTTGGTCTAATAAAAAAAATCCCATATTTTATTGGACAAACTTGGAGGCCATGAAAGAGAGTTAATTCACTATTCATAAACACTTCAAAATCCTCATGTATTTCTTTAAAAATTTCTTACACACATCATCATCTCCTTTGATTAGGATGTCATGAATATATACTAGTACTATCAACACTTTATCATATTAATCCTTAAGATAGATGTTGGTACATAGATTTTAAGAAACAAACTGGTAAGAAAGATTCTTATAGCTTCCATTCAAGACACTAGAGAAGACTTTTCTTCCAAATCCATACCTTCAACTTGAGTACTCTTTACATACCAGTAATTATTTTTTTCCTTTGGCTTCAAGATCTTCAATAAATTGGTTTTATAGTACACCTTTAGATCTAATTTTTAATTTTTGAAATAGTCAGCATTGATTATTGGATGTTTTAGGTGCTATTAGACCCTATTTTTGCAATCTCAAGGTCCAAATGTCTTTTATGCTTGATCCTAGAAATTTGTATTTACTTTTCCTCTCCTTTTCAATCTCCTTGAGATATAGTTTAAATTTTAGACTATTTCTCATGGGACATGTGGCAAATCATGACTTCTCCCATGCTTTGGGATCCAAATTTAACTTGGGGCTTGACATCAAGGGCCTATTGGAAGATTTTCTTTCATGGCTAGCCTAGATAAAATTTAAATGCATAAATAATGGATTTATTATAAAATCACCTCATCTCTCCTTATTTTGCAACAAATATATACACTCAAGCATTCTTAGCATTCAAACTATCAAGTTTTCAAGAAAGAAAGAGCAACTAGATTCATAACTTGAAGGAAATAATATAAAATCAAGATCTCCAAGTTGCTAATTCTTGAAGATCATTAAAGTCAATGGAATTATTTTTCATTTTATGAAAATTTATCTCTCATGATGTCCAAGTAGAGGAATTATCAACCCAAGAAATAAGATTCATTATTTCATCCACCTTTTATCTTCTTTATAAGTGGTTGTGAAGCATATCTACATTCAATATCTCGGAGTAGAATTTATAGTTATATGCATTTTTTAGGGATTCATTTATTCTAAATCACATTCCAAAAGTTTTGGATTTCAAGTACATTCAAATATTTTCATGATATGTGAAATTTTTACATCCATCAATTAGGGTTTATGCAGGTTGATTCTATTATTTTTTCTTGTCACTTAGTTCCTTTCCTACAATGTCATTTCATATTTCATGGTTGATTCCTTTATATGGTTTTGACCAAGAAAAATTCCTTTATACATGTTTCTCCCCATTTTTATTTGCAATAATATGTTACAAAGCAGTCAGATTAGATCTGGATAGGTCAGGATTAGTCAAATAATCTGTCAAAAAATTAGATAAAGCCACTAGGAATAGGTCTCTATTTCCATCACATCCCTACCATTTTGATCTTATATTTTATTCACAGGTATGATCTATCTTCTAGTTTCTATTTCAATAATTTTTTTCTCATTACATGTCTATTATAGTCTATTTTTACCTTTTTTAGTGAATTTTCCTAGCTAATCATTTATATTACTATATTTTATTATTCTCATTTCATTAATCACATATTTCACAAATGAATCATTCTTCCTAGTTATTTATTGGGCTACATATTGATCATATTGGGTGAATCTTCCTTCCTAGATGAATAATTAAAAGAAAAGAAAGTAATCACTCATCCATACGTCCATTGATTCTATTTTATTTTGTACATATTTGGTGAAACTGACTCATAACCTCTCTAGTGATTATTTTGTTTTTAGATCTACATTATACCCATTACATACTTCTCAGTTTTGTATTTAAATCTAGATCTACTTTGTATGATCTACATTAGATCTTTAAAATTTGATAGTTAGACATGGTTTTCATAAAATACTGTTGTCTTCCTTAGTTTAATTGCATATTTCATTTAAACATTGTAATTTCATTAGATATATGTTTCTTTCAGTCTCTTTTTCTTGAGTTGTATTACTTTGAGTCCTACTTATAGCATTCCATGTAGGAGAACTTGTAGACTTGTAGGCTAACAAATCAAGGAAGATATTACCAATGATTATGTTAGAAGAACAAACATGATTTGTGTTGGGAAGATAAATATTTGATGGTGTTATCATATCCCAAAAAGAAATTCATTAAATATAAAAATAAAATGATCCAAGCATGATTATATGACTTGATATCAAAAAAGCTTATAAGAAAGTAGATTGGAGATTCCTATGTAAGTTTATTGAAGCTTTTGGTTTTAGTAAATAAAAAACTAATTGATTTTGTATGGTTCATCTGTGTGATTCATTTTTTTCTTACTCATGTTTACATATGATTTGGTTAAGTGGTTAAAAAATTAATCCATTGGATCCAAATCTATAAAATTGATATTTATTTTAGTTTACAACTAATTCAACCCCCTTCTCAGTTGTCTATGACATTTAGTAATTACTATTAGAAATTTGTTTGCTAGATAGTGATTCTAACTAGTTGGAGAGATTAGATGGTGCATAATTTAATTATTCCCACCTTTGATGGATCTAAATATGGTATATGGGAAGTGAATATGAGAGGATATCTAATTTTATTGAGAACTTACATGACTTGGAAAGATGCCGAGAATAAATAGATGAGGCTAGAAAATAGACCTACTATCCTAGATGAGATTGATCCCTATAAAGAAAATAAAAGAGAAACATAAGACTTAATTCTTTGTGTATTATCTAAAAATGAATTGATGAAACTTATTGCATTAGAAAATATTTATTAAGTTGGGGATAAAAGGAAAGACATCTATGAATGAAATGATAGGTTTAAACTAGCTAAGATGCAAAATACTAAAGACAAATATGAGAACTTAAGGATGGAAGAAGGAGAAGATATAGTAAGCTACATTAAGAAAACTGGCAATGCTATAAATGAGACAAAAAATACTATCATAAATCTAGATGATAAATATGTAATGGTGAAAATTTTGAGGACTTATCAGAATGCTAAAGCAAAAGGTCTCAACATTTAAAGAAACATGTCACTAAAAAAAACCACCAGAGAAATTTTTTTTGGCATTCTGAGCACATTCAAGATGAAAAAGTTTTAAAAATAAAAAAAATGGAATCTAAGATAGCCTTCAATTCAAAAAATATTGATAAAAATCTAGATGATGAGAGCACATATGAATCAGAAGAAAATAGGAATTGGTAAGTATAAATGTATCTTACCTCTTAAATGTTTTAGGTGTGGAAAGGTTGATCATATAACTGTTAGATATTTGAAAACAGAAAAAAGACCAAAAATAAAATTTAATAAGAATGTATTTTTTGTTAATGAAGATGCCAGTAGCTCAAATGATCAATCAGAAGATGATGACAATATATTTTATGTTGAATAATTTGAACCTAAACTTAAGTTAGTAATGTGACATCTCTAGAAAGTAATACCGAAATTGTTACAACTGCATTACCTATTAGAAGAGATAATAATGAATTTTTGATTGGTAGTGGTTTCCCTAATCATATTACTAGTGACAAAAGTAAGTTTAAAAAACATGAAAAATATGAAGGTGGTTTTTTAAGGTGTGGAGATGATCAAAATGCGCAAACTGTTGGAATAGGTTCTATTACTTTTGATCAAAAAAATAATACTGACAATGCGTACTATATGAAAAGATTGCATCATAATCTATTAAGAATTAGATAGATGTGCCAAAATGGGTACATTGAACTATTTTTCATGATGGTGGTAATGAGATCTGTAAGTGATCTAAATTTTTTATTTATGCAAGAAAAAGGACTAGATGAAATATTTATTCGTTGGATGTTACCATAAGGCATTGCTTGTTATCATATATAAGTGAAATATAGATATGAAGTTAGAGGATGTGTCACATTAGCTTTGAAAATTCAGTAAAGATTAATTAAACAAGTGTAGTAATAGATATAACAAGATTAAGCAAATTGGATAACAATTTTTGTAGAGAATTTCAAATGGGAAAACAAACAAAGGAAACTTTCAGGTGTAAAGAATAATATGCAACCAAACTATTGGATTTGGTGTACATGGACTTATGTGGTCCAACTAGAATAAGGACTCTACAATGTGAAAGGTATTTTATGCTCTTACTTGATGATCATTATAGAATATCTTGGGTTAAATTCTTGAGTTAAAAATTTGAGACATTGGAAAAGTTCAACATATTCAATGCTAGAGTTCAAAATGAAGTTGATAGAAAAATTAAATTCTTAAGATTTGATAGAGGATAAGAGTTTTTTAGTGATGAATTTAAAATCTATTACAATATTGAATGGGATAGAAGATAAATATGTACTCCTAGGAAGCTACAACACAATAGTGTTGTGGAGAGATTGAACTAGACTATACAAGTAGGATATAAATTTGATGAGTCTGCAAGTAGAGATATAAAATAAAAGAACAAAGAAGAAGATAAGTAGAAAGAAAATTAGCATGCTCCAAAGTATGTAGAAAATAATCACTTAGATAATCATATCATTGGAGATAAAAATAAAGGTTTCATTACTAGAGGCAAGGTTGTAGAGAAATAAGCTCTACAATGTATATTTTTTTAAATTAAACCTAAGACAACTAAAGAAGGTTATTGTGATTAGAAATAGATGAAATCAATTTGAGAAGAGTTTGATCAAATTGAGAAGAATCAAATTTGGGAACTAGCTCCTAGACCGAAAGACTAAAATGTTATTGGAGAAAAGTGGGTGTTTTGAAATGAAATGGACAAAAATGGATGAGTAATGAGAAACAAAGCAATATTGTTTTGAAAAGGGTACATGATCAGGATGAGGGAATTGATTTTGAAGGAAAAAAATTCATGTTGCCCAAATGGAAGCTATTAGGATATTCTTGGAATTTGTAGCACTCCAGGGTTTCAAAGTCTATTACATTTCTATGTGAAGGTAACATTTTTTTAAATGGAGAGATAAAAGAATAATTTTAAATTGAATAATTAGAAATATTTAAGTTGTTAGATGATTCATATATCATTTGCAGATTGAAGGAGGCTTTGTATAGGTTGAAACAATCTCCTAGAGCTTTGTATGGGAGACCAGATAAGCATTTAATGAATTACAATTGTTTGAAATATTCTCACGATAGTAATATATATTTCAAATTTAAATTGAAAAAGCTCTTAGTGGTTGTGGTTTATGTAGATGACTTAATATTTGGAGGAAATACTGACTTGTGTAAGAAATTTACTAGTGAGACACAAGATTAATTTTAGATGTCTATGATTGGTGAGTTGAATTTATATATTGGATTAGAAGTGAATTTGAAAAAAAGGCATTTTTATCTCTTTATCAAAGTATATTAGAAATTCATTGATTTTTTTGGATTAGAGAATTCAAAACCATTGTGTACTCCTATGTCTACCAAATGCAAGTTGACCAAATAAGGTAAGTTCCCCAAGGAAGATGAAAGAAAGTATAGATCAATGATCAAAGGGTTTCTATATCTAGCAACACTACTAGACTAGATATCATTCTGATGTCTATTTGGAAGCTAGATTCTAGTAAGAGCCAATAAAATCACAAGTTTCAAAATTGTAGTAAAAAGGACCTTTAGATACATGAAAGGGATAAATGAATTTAGAATGTGGTATCCCATAGGATCATATTTTACTTTTAAAAGCTATACTGATGTGGATTGGGTAAAAAATATCAATGAAAAGAGGAGGACCAGTGGTGGAGTATTTTTCCTTGGCTCTGAGTTAGTTGATTGGTTAAGTAAGAAGAAGGATTTTATCTCATCTTCCACTATAGAAGATAAATATATTGTACAGTTGATTCAATTGATTCCAATTATGTGTGATAATACTAGTGGATTAAACATTTCAAATAATTTGAAATCTAATCATTAATTTTTATTGATATCTACAAATTTTCTATGCGCTATCATCCCATATAGGGCTAATAAATGTCTTTCAAGAAATTTTGAAATCAAATTAATAAACTAGTTGAAGAATGGATAAACTTTAATTACTTTATTGTACAAAGTTAAAATGACAGATACTTTTTTTCTTTGTTCATTAAAAACTCAACTTCATATAATCTAGACAGGAAATAAAAGCTCTCTGCATGCGAATGAAAATACAAAATTGAAAACTCCTTGTAAGGAGAATGTTATATGTATGAAAGAAAACGATAGAAGACACAAAGACATCCAAAGAGGGAAAAGCATAAATTGGCTAAGCCTATGTCAAAGAGTCGTTGCTTACCTACTGAGGTCTTAATTTTGGAACCATTTATGTGATTTGGGATGGAGTTTTTAGTTGAACAACCAGAATAGTCCAGTTTAAAATCATGCCTAAGGGAGTGGTATCTATTGACTTATCACCACCTCATTTGTCCTTGATGACAAAGAAAATTGGTGTTACATTCATTGCCAATGTGGAAGGTTAGTGTGTGTGCTCGATAGTTAAAATGAATCACATGTTCAAAATAGTGGATGACACTTTATCGTGGGTACTTAGCATATTCTTTCTGCGCCCTCTTTGACTCAGTCATGGTTAAGAATGAATGAATATGTCTGTTGACAGAATTATGATCCACATGTATTGTGGTTTCATCATCGTTATCATGGATCTCAAAGGCATTTCATTATGGTTTTTTAATTTCAAGATTCATGAAACATGGTTAATGTGAATGATAACATTGTTTGGTCATTCGCTACTTGGTTTTGTATTCTAGGCTAGATACCCACTTAACAACTAATGGTTTAATTAGAGGTGGAGTGGAGAGCACCTTGTATACCAAGTCTAAGAGTGGTGATATATTAGTTGTTGAGATCTATGTTGATGATATCATTTTTGGTTCAATTAATGATTCATTAGCTAAACAAGTTTTAAAAATAATGAAATCTAAATTTGAAATATCTTTGTTGGATCCATTGAACTTATTTTTGGGTATTCTAGTTTCTCATCTTGAACATAGTTTGTTTATCTCTCAAATTAAGGATGACAAAGAGATGCTTAATTTTTTTGAGATGACTGATCGCAATCCTATCCTTATGTGGAATTTCTTCAAGGTTATAGGGGAGGTTGACTCTACACTTACTATGTCTAAGTTACAACTCTTAGATAGTTGTTTATATTTTTTGTAGTAAGGCTCTTGCTTATGTTCTACTTTCAGCCTTTGTCCTTTAGCACTTTGATAATTTTTGTTATGTTTGATGATCCATTGCAATTATTGAGTCCTTTCCCTATTAAGTGGTTTATTGTAATTTACTTCATGTTAAATCTTACCCCCTTCTCAAAGTATCCTCACTTCCAAAAAGTGTTTTTAGATCCTAGGGTCCCTTCATATAGGTCTTCCTTAGGGATTATTTTTGGGTTATTGGAAGTGTAATGGCTCAATAAGAAGGTGATTATCTTACAAGAGCCCCTCTTTTTGATGGCTCTGACTATGTATTCTAGAAAATCATGATGGAAGCTTTCATAAATTCTCTTGATGTTAGGATGTGGGAAATGGTCAGAAGGAAATATAATGTTCCTACTACTATACCCATAGATCCTGATGGTAAAAAGATATCAACTTGATAAAAGAGCCAAGCTTTCTATTTTATGTGGTCTTTCAAAAGATGTGTTTGTCAAAGTCATGTATTGTAAATCTACAAATGAAGTTTGGGAAAAACTTGAAACAATTTACCAAGGAGATGCTAAACTTCTTACTTTCAAAACTCAATTTGATTCTTTTTTGTATTAACATAGTTTACAAATTGAGATACATCGTTTCCTTATATAGTATTCGGATTACATCAGATCTTTACATATAGAAGCACATAACTTTTACTCTGATAATACATTACACATCATATAATATACTTGTTAATACAAAAAGACCAATTCATGTATAATCCCTTTACAAATATACAGTCATTATATTCGAAGCCTCATCTATATCAAAAAGGAAGGAAGTTATCCACTGTGAAAAAGAGATAGTTCCTTTGCTAGTTGTGTGTAATAGGTCCAGGTAGTCTTCTATCTTCGAGCTATAGATCTTTAATGAATTGGTTGAGACTATCAAGCTCCCTCTATGAGAGAATATCTTTGTGCATGGAGAAGTATTGACATGATATAATGTCTTCTTTGTGGATCAATAGCTGACCCTCCCTCATGAAAGTCATAAACCTATCCCTGGAAATATCTAAGGCAACAACAACCTGTGACATGATATGAAAATGAGTGAGTTTACAACCAAACTCGGTAAGTTGTCTCCTTCTCTTCTGAAAGATCTCTTCATTCCATTCTTTCCACAAAAACCAAAGAATCTCACATGTAAGAATAGACTAGAAACTATTCATTTTCAAATCAAAAGATTCAACATAACCAACTAAGATTTCAGACCAAGATAGGTCAGGCTTACAATTCCAATCAACAGGAGACCCAAAGAAAGTAGACCAAATAGTCCTAGTTCTATTCTCTAGGACAGAACAAAACTCACAAAAAATAGGCTCTCCTAGACTATGACGCAGAGTGTTACCAACAAGTTTCTTTAAGCGTAGAAGCCATCTAAAACTAGTCTTCTTTGGTTCACATGGGGAGTGCCAGAAAAAATTTAAAAAGATTTTCCATTCATAAACTAGGATATCTAGCCCCTAGCCAAGGTTCATCCTCACAAAAATATTATTCTTATCCTTTAGCATGTTGTAAACCTGCTTTATAGATGTCTTATTGAATTCACTACCATCCTTCCATTTAATCCATTGCATGACTTTGTGGTGTTCATATTTTTACCAAGAAAGAAAGGACCCATAGCCTTAGATATAATAGAGTGTGTCTTTTTCTGTGTGGTGGGGATGTGATACTTATTAGAAAGTTCATCCCAATATCCTAGCTGATTGTCAATCATAACATCTTGCACAAGAGAAATGCCATATTTTGTCCAATTCTTTGCCGAGTAACTTTGAGTTAATGCCAATGGTTATTTATTAGTCTCCACCCCCACCAAATGGATCTGTCTAACACAAAGTATGTAGGAGGACCACCACTAGCTCCCCTAAATAGGAGTAGATCCCTCACCTAAGTCCATGCCTTCCATATGGACTGAAACACCTTGGACCTAAACACTGAGAGATTCATGTTACCCATCATCTTATCACAAAGAGGTATATTTCTCTACCCTTTACCTTTCTTGATATCTGATCTATTGATATTATTTCTGACCAATACATTCCCTAGCTCATGTCCTGTCACTACTTATGTTATCCACTTGGAGGCCAGCACCATTCCTTGATCTTTTATATCCTTTAGATCCAAGCCCCCTTTATTTGTAGGTATACAACACCAATCCCATTTAACACAGTGTCTTTTTTTATTCGCAAGCCCATTTGACCACAAGAAGTCCCTCGTGATTCTTTCTAGCTTCTCTGTCTAATAGTTGGAGAATAACCATGCTGAAGAGAAGTATATATGGTGAGATGACATGACTTTCTGCATAATTTTCACTCTCCCAACCAAAGATAACATATGTGTTTTCCATTTAATGTATTTATTTTCAATCTTGGAATACAACTAGCTCTACATATCTTTAAGAGATGGTTCAATAGAGAATGGAATGCCCAAATACTAAACAATGTCATTAGGCCCAACCCATTTCCATCCTTTCCTTTCTAGCCACTAAGGGGGAGCAAGAGACCATCCAATGATTGAGGATTTATGAGGAGCCACTTTGGCCCCCGATACATCACAAAAAAATTGAATCATGTTAAGCATGCTATCAAAATTATCCCCCTCCATGACAATAAATAGCGCTGTGTCATCTGCAAACTAAGCATTGAGAAATTGCTCCATACTTGGGAGAGTGATACCTCTAACTGGGGGACCTAGCTGAGGGACTCTAAGATTATAGAATAGGGCATCTTCAACTATTACAAACAAGGAGGGGGAAATTGGGCACCCCTGCCTAATGGATCTTTCTAGAATGATACTTTTAGAGAGCTCACCATTCACATCAATAACTATAGAGGATTCCTTGAGTAGAATATATTGCCATTTATAGAAACAAGAAGGAAAACTAAATGCTTTCAAGACCCCCATAACAAATGGCCACTCAATCCTGACATATGCTTTCTCAAAGTCAAGTAGGACCATAACTGCATTTTGATCCTCACTCCTTCCCAGTACATTGCTTCCCTACTAGTAATCAAATTCTCAAGAATGATTCTCCCTTGAATGAATCTTGTCCGGGTTGAAGATATAAATTCATTCAATAGCCCCCAATTCTCCTAGCAAGAACCTTGGCTATCACTTTGTATGATAGGTTAAGGAGTGTGATAGGTCTCTAGTTTTTAACTAGAGACTTGTCACTCTCTTTAGGAAGTAGCTTTATAACACCCCTATTGATGTCAATACCAAGTGATCCCTACCTAAAAGCTTCCTTGTATAACTCTAGGAGTTCCTGCCCAATCCACTCCAGATTATGTTTGTAGAACTCCACAGGGAGGCCGTCTGGCCCTGGTGCTTTATCATTGGCTAGAGACTTAACGACATCTTCTATTTCCTCCAAAGATATCAGTAGATCAAGCCTTCAAGCCTCCAAATTCTCTATCTTCTTTGGGATCAATTTAAGACAGTCATCCATTTTCCTCATATTATGTTCAATAAATTTTGAAGAAAAAAGATTCTTATAGAAGCTATAAAAGGCTACTTTAATGTTGTTTGGATCCATAGAGACTTCCCTTTTCATTTGAATACCCTTAATACATTCTCTTTTTTGTTTGCTTCTAATGATGTTAAAGAAATATTTAGAACCCTTATCTCCATGTTTCATCCAATTCATCCTGGCTCTTGTCTTTTGTCCATTGATCTTATACTACTCAATGTTTCTTAATTGACATTTAGTTTCTTTACATTTCTCCTCCAATTGAGGGTCATATCCTTTACTCTGCAATTCTTTTTTAGTATAACTGAGAGTGCATTGAAGGGCATGTTCTTTCTAATTTTTGACAATAGCCTTGTGTTTTCCAACAATCTAATACATCTTCCTCCATGAGTCCACTAAATGACTCCACATATCTATTTGAACCAGCCCTGGGTTACAAAGTTTACACAAGCTAGTAACCATTCTGATGGCATCATCAGTGTCTTTATCTTTGAGAAGTGAGGTGTTGAGTTTAAAGCTAGTTTTCTTCTTGTCGGGACAATTCCCATCTTCATTATCCATGGAAATTATGGCATATATTGGGTGATGATCTGACATAGATGATGGAGAGACACCTACAGGGGCTTGGCCAATCTGATTGTCAAAGGAGAAAATTGATTCTTTAGCATACATCCTATCTAACCTACAATACGCTCTCTACTATCCAACTTGATTTTTGCACCATGTGAACCATATATCTAAGAATGAGTTTTTTTTAACCTGAGGGGGTCCTCAATCCTGAATTTCCTCTTAAAGTTGGACCAAAAAAAATTCATTTCCTTTCCAGCAGTGAGCATTGCCTCCACATTTATCCTCTTTTCTTTCTACCATGTTAAAATCCCCAACAAATATCTAGTGTGCTATAGGTAAACCATTGGAAATCCATTATGATATGGTGGCACATTCTCGATAATCATTAGGGGCATAAATGTTGCACACACCAATAAGAGTATCCTTGAGATTAAATGTGACCCATAAGGAACCCCCATCTAGTCTATGTCTGTTGGCTATAGGCCATCAAAGGGATTCCTTACTAGCGTGAAAGACTCCATTGAAAGCAACCAACAATGGACACTTAGGTCATGACTATTCTGTGACCACCTCTTTGTATGGTGGTTTATCTTCCCCCTTCCCATTAATAACTTATGCAGATTTTCCCTGGCATGCTTGATCATAATTGTTCAAACATCCTTCATCAATATCCATGTTTAATGCTTTACCATCATTCATCTACACTCCTCTAGATTCACACATGGGAGAACCAGGCTAGGAGCTGAGAGGACCCAACTCTGAGGACATTTCCAATTAACCCTAGCACACCACAACAACACAAAGAAAACCAAAATGAAACACGAGGAGAGGCTAGAAAAAGTAGTGAAAAGAGCTTAGCCAAAAACACCATGAAAACTAATGAAAGCAAGTAGGAAAAATGAAGGGGAGGCATGGGGTCTACATAGAGTACGACAACAGAAGCAGGCAACAGTTCAGCCTCGGGAGTCATACGGTGGCAAAGCCCCTCATCAATAACTCTAGATGATTATGACTACAAAAATCTATCAGAGATCTCAATTTGATTCTTTGAAAATGAAAGATGATGAAATTGTAAAAAAGTACTTTCTTAGAACCAAAATGTTAGAGGTTTACCTATACTTAGTAAATCTACAAACACAGTATGTAAAGAATTCTTAAAAGGAAAACAAATTAAAGTGTCTTTTAAGTCTAAAGAAAAGTCATCCACTAAGCCTTTGGAGCTTGTACATATAGACTTGTGTGGTCCAACAAGGACACAATCAATCAATGGTGAGAAATATTTCATGTTGTTAATTATTGATAAATACACAAGAATGATTTAGGTTAAACTTTTCTTAAACATAAATCAGAGGCTTTTGAAAGATTTAAGATTTTTAGGAAAATGGTAGAACAAGAGTTCAATCTCAAATTAAAGTGTCTAAAGTCATATTAGGGTGGTGAGTTTACTTCACGGGACTTTGTTGAATAGTGTGAGAAACATGACATAAAAAGGCAATATCCTATTGCCTAAACACCCAAACAGAATGGGGTAGTTGAAAGGAAAAACAATACTATATTTAGGAGATTGCTAGAACAATGTTTAATGAATAAAATATACCTGATAGGTATAGGAAAGAAGTTGTCCATGCAATTGTTTATATTCTGAATAGAGTTCAAATCAAGGTAAGAACATCTTTTAAACCATATGAACTATGGTATGGTAAAATTGCTTCAATTAAGGGTGAACCCACAATAGTGGGTTACAATTGTCAGAGGAATGAATTCGTCCCAAAAGTGTGATCCGGGAAATCTACCCACCCTAGTTTCAATCGCAACTAACCTAATCGATCGGAAGTAAGTAACTTTTGATTGAAAGTATGGAAATATTATACTTTCGATTGAAAGTACTTCCCTACTTTTGATTTAAAGTAATTCCTTACTTTCGATCGAAACTTAGGAATTATAGTTTTGGTGGGGTTTTTAACCCTGTCAAAACTATCACTTTCATAGTTTCGACAGGGTTCAAAGTTGTGGGACTTCCCACTGTCGACCATTATTTTCAGAGGTATTTTATTTTTTATTTTTATTATTTATTGTTTTTAATATATATATTCAATATATATGCATGTATATGTATATATATGCATGTATATATCATGTATATACACATGTGTATATGCATGTATATTGTATTAAAACTATAGTTAGAGTTAGGATTAAAATTACCATTATGGTTAAAGATAAGCATTTACATTGTGATTAATATTAAGATTAGGATTAGGGTTTTTATAAGAGCTGTTAAGATTTAGAATTTTGTAATTTTTCAACAAATATCTCTGCCCCTACAAAAACTGTAATTTGAACAACTCGGTGGGTATGATGCTTGGTTCAATGCCTGTAAAAATTTGAGCACCCCAAATTGTCCACCTGCAAATTGCAATTTCTTCCACCCAAGAGATATGCATGGAAAATTATAGACTTTATAAAACTAAGGGCTTGAAACAGGTAATATCACAAAAACAAAGGCCTTCTAGATCACTCCAAACTGTATTTACTTCAATCTGCCCTTCCACAATCATAGTATACAGATGTCATGGACGTTTAAAAGCGCGCGATCTGAGTTCCAAAAGATTGCGATCTATGAAAATCCTGGAGAGGAAAATCAAGCGATCTTTGATCGTCTTAATACGAAACCTCTGCCAAATTTCATATTACAATATAAGGGGAGACCTATGGAAGTTGAAACATCTTACAACAATAACGGACTCCATCGGTCTCTGCATAATGAAAGGGAAATTCGATTTAGGTCTTCAATTTCTAAAGGTTTAATTTTATATGTTAAATTTATTGTTCTTCGCTTTTAATTTGATGCTTATAGTAAGTACCTACAGGACTATAATAGTTTTTTTTTAATTGATGTAGTCATTCCTGGTTCGGGCCAGGTTCTATTCGGATTGATAAAAAAAATATAATACATAGGGGAATCAATCACTCTAACGTCCCCTTTCTAGCTATAAATGGATTTTATATAGAATGCAAGAGATTGATATGTATTTCGGTCATTTTAAGAAGAATTTTCAGTGAAAATTTTATTAACACAAATTGATTAAAAGTAAACCTTAAACTAGTTAATATATACTTTACATTTAATATATGTCGAGAAGTATCGAGGCATTGAATTTTTTCAACTTTAATTTTAATTAAAGATGAATGATGAAAAAATTAAACACCTCGATACATCAGTGTATATTAAATATAGAGTACATATTAGTTAGTAGCTGTCGTTGCGTGCGAAAGACATTGAATAAATTAATATTTAATTATATAACATATTTTAATAAAATAAAACTTAATATAATCAAGGTTTAAATCATGGTTATGGATAAAGTGAGTGTTTAGATTAGGCTTAGGGTTAGAGTGAGTGTTTAGGTTAGACATGGAGCTAGGGTAAGGGTTAGGGCTTAAGGTATGGTTAGTGAAAATCTTCCAAGTGTCATTACGGTTAGGGTTCACGTTAGAAGTATGATTAGGGTTAGAGTTTGGATTAGGATTTAGAAGGGTTTGGTAAATAGGGTGATGTTTTGGATTAGGATATAGTTATGGTTTATTGTATGGTTACGCAAAGGCTTATCATTAAGGTTATGGTTCAGATTAGAAGTATGATTGTGGTTAGCATTAAAATTATCATTACACTTAGGATTAGGGTTAGCGTTTGTATTAGGAATCAAATTATGGTTATATTAGGGTCAAGATTAGGCTAAGTATTAGAATTAAGGTTTGGGGTTAGGGATAGGGTTCAAGTATTAGGGTCTAGGGTTAGGGTTAGGGTTTAGGATTTGGATTTGGATTAGAGTTTGGTGTTAGGGTTAGGATTAGGGTTTAAGGTTTAAGGATTAGGGTTATGATTAGGGTTTGGGAATTTAGGGTTAGGGTTATGATTAGTGTTAGAGTATGGACATAAATCTTGATTAGTATTAGTGTTAGGGTATGGATATGGGTTAGGATAATTATGGTTTAACATTTATGTTTAGGGTTTAGTATTTATAATTAGGGTTAGGATTAAGGTTTAGAGTTTATTATTATTGTAAGGGATAAGGTTTAGGGTTAGTTTTAGGATTATGGTTAGGGTTAGGATTGAGATTAGGGTTAGGATTAGGGTTAGGGTATTATTACTACAAACTATTGTTAGCTTTAAAATTATGATTAAGGTTAGGAGTAAGGTTAGGTTTTTGATTATTCATTGGTTATGGTTTAGGTTAGGGTGAATATTAGGGTTAGGGTTATGACTATGGTTCTAAATCATAATCGTAATCATAAATCCTAAACCCTAACTCTAAACATAATTTACTAACCATTATAATAAGAATGAGTAACCCTAATTATAAATGTTAAACCCTAATACTAAACCCAATCCTAATCTTAAATGATAAAAACTAATCCTAAACGTTAAAACCTAACCCTAATTGTAACTCTAAATCCTAAGCCTAATACTTGAACCCTATCCCTAACTATAATAAGAACCATGATGTAAAGTAACCCCAATTCTAACTATAACCCTATAGCCTAAATGTTAAATCCTAATCTTTAATGCTAACCCATATTCCTAAATACTAAACACTGATTGTAATCCTAATTATTAAAGACTGATCCTAAATGCTAAACCCTAATCAGAAATGCTAAACCCTAATATTATATGTTAACCCTAATCCTTATTATGCAACTATAATCCTAAATGATAAACCCCAATTGTAACTTTAATCCTAAATGAAACCCTCATCCTAACCCTAAATCTGAAATCCTAAGATAAAGCACGATCTTAAATGGTAAACCCTAATATTATATGCTAAACCCTAATCCTAAATGCTAAATCCTAAATTCTAAAACCTAATCTTAACCCTAATCTTAAATACCAAACCCGAATACTAATGTTAACTCAGTACCTAACTATGATTTGAATCCATACCCTAACTCTAATCTTAATCATAAACCTAAGTCCTATATGTTGAACTCTAATCGTTAATGATAAACCTTAATCTTGACCCTAGTTAATAAATCATAACCTTATTCTTAAATGCTAAACAATAATCATAGACGCTAAACTATAAATCCTAACCTAAAGCATAATCCTAAATGGCCATCCAAAATTGTAAAGGCTAAACAATATCAATAAAAGATAAACCCTAGTCCTAAATGCTAATTCCTACTCCTAACCCTTATTGTAAATGCCAAAACCTAATGGTAGATACTAAATCCTAAATCATAAACTAAACTATTATCCTCAATAGTAAACTCTAATCATAAGTGCTAAATGATAACCCTAAATTTTAAGCACTAATTGCAAATTATAGACCCTTATCCTAACCCTAATAATAATTACTAAACTATAATCCTAAATAGTAAACCTTACTACAAACCCGAACCCTAACCGTAGCAACAATTATGATGTGAACATGTCCCATTATCCTAGTCATATGTATAACCCTAAATACTAAATGCTAAACCATAACCCTAACCTTAATCATAATACTAATCATACATAAATTGATACCATAATCCTTAGCCTAACCATCATTGTAAATCTTAATTGCTAATCTTTAATACTAAATGCTAAACCCTAATCTTAAATACTAAACCCTAATCCTAGATGCTAAACCATAAATCCTAAATCCTTACCTAAACTATAATCATAAATGATAGTCCCTAATTGTAATCCCTTATAGTTAGGGTTTATATCATGTTTAGGATTATGTTAGAATTAGGGTATTATTAATGTGAGGGTTAGATATATACTTAGATTTAAAATAACCATTGAGGCTAGGACTAAGATTAGGGTTCTAATTAAACTTTGGTTAGGGTTCAAATTAGGGATTTTTAGGGTTTGAATAGGGTGGATATTAGGGTTAAAGTCAACATTATGGTTATAATTAAGATTAAATTATGGCTAGGGTTCAAATAGGGATAGAGTTGTAATTCACTTAATGTTATGGATAAAGTACAATTAGGGTTATATTAATAAATCATTTCTCCCTAAATTTAATTACTGATACAATGATATAGATATATATTCCCCTTTATGTGCTAATCATATTGGTTCACTTTAAAAGAACACAAAAGATTATTAATAATAGAAAGCAAGAAATCTTTTATAAAAAAAATTAAAATAATAATCTATTATGATTAGAAATATGAAAACAAGTATTTTAAATCTAAGAAATATCATGCAATTGAAAAAAAATAGAAACATCTTTTTTATATACTTTTTTAAATCTTCTATAATAAGATATTTAAAAATAATTTTTTTGATTATATATACTTTTCTTATATATTCTTATTAGAAAAATAAGATGGTTCTCACTACTTTGGAAACATCTTTAGTTTCTATTAGAAAAGTAAGAAGTTTCTATATTCTCTATATATCTTTCTAATTTCCTACCTTTTTAATTGAGAACAAAAATATTTTTATTTAGAAAAATATAAAAAAAAAAATAGAAACCTCTAATTAAAAATGCATAGTGCTAATATAGAAATAAATTTATTCTCAATTAGAAAAGTGAGATTTTAAAATGTTTCGAATTATTTTAATTACTCTTTTACTAAATTGTTACTATACATCTTTATTCATATTAATTACTTTTTTTAAAATAATAATTTTATTATTATCTTCATATTTATAAAATATAACAAAATAGATAATTAAATTAAAGAAACTCAAAATCCATTTCTAAATGGATGTTCATTTCTTGATTACATTGTGTGTGTTTTTGAATCCTTTTTGCATATCTGTACTTGTAATTATTTACATGAATGTTTTAAAACCATTTTCTATGTTTTAAAACCATTTTTTCCACATTCTTTTACTACAATTATTTGCATTCCATGAATCTCTTTTCTTGTTGTCAATATAACACATCATTTGCATTCCATAAAATCTCTTTTCTTGCCGATATAATATTCACAGAGAGTACATATTTTTGATATGTATTTCGGTCACTTTAGGAAGAATTTTCAGTGAAAATTTTATGAACACAAATTGATTAAAAGTATAAACCTTAAATAACCGAACAATTAACCAAATTAAAATATATTAAAAATTTATAATTGTGAAAGTGCATTAAAAATTTTGATATCAACATAAAAATAGATAAAATTCTCATCGGCTTCAAATGCATACACAAACTCAAAAATTTTATTTTTATTGAAAGCTTATTTTATTTCATGGACACTGCTTATATTATTTCAAGACTGAGAAAGCAAATTGAAAGTTCGTTCAATGTCACTCCCGAACTGAATTAGGAGGAGCCTGGCGCAGAAGCTGATTGGCGAGATTCTCTGTGTCTGTGATTTTTTGAGCAATAAATTTGGCATCTAGGTAGATTCTGTTGTAGTAGAATACCTTCAACCCTGACACGTCTTTAAGTAAATCGGGACACCTGAATGCCTCGCTGCTCGTATTCTGCAGATTTTCCACGGCACTGGAAACTTTTTCCTTGTCTCCACTTAAATCCTCCAAATCCTGCACTGTCTTACCCGCCCGGACGTCTAAGAAGTTGTAACTTCTTATACACCTCTCGAGAATTTGAAGCTCAGGATTAGCATTCTCGTTTTCCCTTTTGCTTATAACTGTCACTAAATTTAACAGTGTGCCTGTACGATCCTTCAGTAGTTTGGCTGATTGGTACGCTTGCTCGGCCAAACTACTTTCCGCTGTAACGCCTGCAAACACATTATTCATCAGCAAAACCAGGCCTACTGCAACTTTAAACCCTCGGTAATCCATCGATTCTTCACACACAAATCGAAACTCTGCTGTTTTACGTTCCCTGTTACGACGATAATGCATATTCGGTATTTGACCCACCAACTGGTTATTATATAGTTAGTTCATTTCACAAAAATTATTAAATACGATAAATTTTTAATATTTATGCGCTAGTAGCGTAACAAACATTTATTATTTAACACCTTTTTTTCGAAGACCGTTTTTCATTTCCCACATATTCTTCGTTGGTTCATGTTATTGTTAGCTTTCTTTGTAACTGACATTGTTTGAGTGGTACAAAATTTATTTAATAGGATAAATTTTTTATCTTTATCTGATAGCAGAATCAGAAACATTTATTATTAAATCATATATGCAGTTGTTTAGTTATAAATAATCTAAATATAAAATGCATTTATATTAAGTACATTTAGAGATAAGCTTCAAATTATTAATTGTTTGTTAGAATAGAGAGATATTTTAAAAGATTTGTTAGGCATTTTTAAGAAATTTATGCTAGCAAATTTAAAATAAAGTTTAATTTTTTTTAATATTTTAATTTAATATTTTGTAAAGTAATATAGTGTTGTTTGTAAGTATTTTAATATTTTAATTTGTTTATTGAATTAAGTATGTGCTATTATTTTCTATTGTAATACAATAGATAGACACTTTTAAAGATTTGTTAGTTATATTTAAGATATTTATGCTATCAAATTTAAAGTAAAGTTTAAATAACTTAAAATTTTAATTTTAATATTTTACAATTATTTATTGGTTGCATTTTGATGGCATGTGGTTTGTATTGGTGACTACCACTTCAAAAAAGATGCTTCTAGATATAAGAGAGAATACATATTCAAGTAGAGTTATACTTTAAAAAGTTTATGTTATTGTTCATAATAATGTTAGATTACTAAATATATGAAAAGAATAGTATAGTAACAATATGAACTATGTCATTCTAATGAAGTCTTCAAATATTTTGGCATTCTATTATAGAAATTTTGGTCTCCCTCTTAAATGAAAATCCATTACTTTTTTCACCTATATTCTATTACTTTGGTCTCGCTCATAAACTAGAATAGACTACCATCCACATCTAAAATAAATACCATAACATAGTACTTATCATACTTGTGAACAAGAACCACAAATTTAACTATTATATAAATAATCTTCAAAAAGTTTAGCTAACTAGCATAATTAGTGCCATGCTCCAAGTGTCCAATTTACTCAATGCCCTTAACTACATTGTTAGTACTTTAACAAAATTAATTTACAGCTTTCTTATTGGTTGAAAAAATTAGAGTCTTATACACGCAAGCACTATGTCTATGCAACTTCATTTAAAAAATATTATATTTATAATTATTATATATTCAAAAATATTTATTATATTAAAGTTAAAATTTATATATAATACAAATATTATTACAAGACAAAATATATAATACTATTGATCATATAATTAAATTTTTAATTAATAAAATTAAGATTATTAATATATTTATAAAATAATTATAAATAATTAAAAATAGATTGGCATACATTTGTTTTTTTAATTGATTAAATATATAAAAAAGAAGTTAAGTCATCAAATAAATTTGTTTTAAGAGAAATTTAGATATAATTTTGTAGTAATATAAATTGGTTTTATTAAGTATAATAGAAAGAAATTAGTACATTTATTTTTATACAGATGTATTTAAGATGTTTATGTTTGTAAATAGTAAATTTCTATTAAGTAGAATTGAAATAAAACTTTAATTTTTATTTTTTTTTACTACCAATGATTAATAATTATTATTGAAAGCGTTTTACTAATATGTAGTTGATAACAATTAAGGTTAAGTTTTAGGAATAAGCCTATATAAAACTTATTCAAAATGAGAAAACTATTTAAACCATTGGAAATTGATAGTTATGTGTATGTCAACAAATGAGTGGTATACCTAAATTTTGGTATACTAAAACTAAATAGTTGTAAATATCTTATTGATGTCGATGTTTTAAATTCTAATACAATAAGTATATTAAATGCATCTATATAAAGGAATGTCTACAAAGTAGTTTTCTATATAAGTAACAAAGCTGATTTAATATACAGACTCAAATTATATCTAGATTTCCTTTAAATACACTTATTTAATACTTGGTTTTAATATATTATTCAACCAAAATAATAAAAAATGTTAAATATTTATTTGATCATTAATATTTATAATTCTACTATCTTCGGACGCTAGCTCAAACGGTGGGGAGTAGAGGCTTGAGGTTGTGAGTTACCCCCATGGGATTGGTGTTTGAGCCCCCAGGTGAGTTACCCTTCTCACAATAGTGGATCTCCTATCCTAGTCAATTTCAACATAAAAATACTAGATTAACAATATTAAATATTTTATTTCATATGTGAAAACCTAAAAATTGATTTTGAATTCAAATTCTCATAAAACAAGGCTGTGTGCAAAGCATCGAAGTTCCTACCAAAATGCTAGTAGAGATGCTCAAATTTTGTAAAAGAGTTTAAAATTTTAGAATAATAATTAAAATAAAATAGTCCTATTTCAATTTAATTTTTTTATAATTATAGACTTTGAACTATGATTGTATTTCTAAAAATGAAATTGATGTTTAAATACATAAAATAAGTTCTTCTCAATGAAAAAAAAAATATGTTCACAAAATTATAATACATAGTCCTTATGGAAAAGAACGTTACTCATGATAAGCAATGTTTTTAAATATTTAAGTATATTTTTCTAACTCTTATTAATGATAAATATTTGTAATCTACTTTGATTTTACATAATTATTTAAGAAACCATAACATAAAATGTTTAAGAAAAAATATTAATCACAATGCAAAACTTTAAGAGATCATAAAATAAAATATGCAAAGAATATTTATTCTTAAAAAAATAGATCTTAAATTTATCAAAAAACATGTAGGCGAATTTATGCAAATTTATGCCAGAATAATGGAAAAAGATTGATATTTTGATGTGAAGTTGAGCAGGCAAATTTATGCAAATTTTGAGTTCAGGTTTTAAGCTGACATCATGGTGATTTTTGGCAGGAAGTCTTAGGACGGTGAGTGACAACTGGGCGTCTCCAGCAGTGAAGATGTTACAGGTGTGCGCATTTCAATTCCCCCATTTATTACTCCAAATTTGAATGGATCACCTTCTTCCTCCCTCTACCATTTGGTAGAGACCATACCCCCCACCCCTCTCACAGTAAATGCTATGGGCTTTCGACAGAAACCAGGATGCCGTTAAAACTAACTCTAACCTTTTTGAGAAACCCAAAACTTTCTTCGAAGCTTTTACCAACAAAAGCCCTTCCATCGACGCAAAAGCCAGGTTTTGTGTATCCTCTACTCATGGCACCTCCATTCCCGGTAAGAGCCCTGAGGCTTCTTCAATCCCTTTCTCCGTTGCTCCTAATTCTAAAATGCTTGAGGAAATTTTGAAAGAGAAGAATGGGTTAGGAAACACTGCCATTTTTTTCTCTACTATTGAAATTGATAAATTTTCTCCTAGAAAGTTTTTGGATGACTAGTTTCATAATTTATAGAACGTAAAGCTAGGTTTGCATATTTCTTTCTATAGAAAAATTCAAAAAGGTTTATTTGTGATCTTCTTTGCTAATATTGAATCTTGGGCTAAAGTTTTAAAAAAACAATATTGGACTGTTAGTTTGACTTATTTATGTGCCCTAGCTTGGTCACCTAAGGCCATCCATGAAGAAGTTCTTTCCCTCTCAGCCCCACGATGGATACTACTTAAGCATGTCCCTCCATTTCTATGGAGATTTCTGCCTCAATTGGTTTAACTGCTGGGTAAGGTTATCTGTATTGATGACATGGTTAGGCTTGTGCCCCATATGGATGCTAGGGTTCTTATTTTGCTCAATCCTGGTAAGGAGACTCCACCAAATTTATGCATTGATATCCCAGAGGAAAACTATGGTTTCCCTATTGAGATCCTTGCTAGTTTAAACATTTGTTTCCTTTGTAGAAAAGAAGGGCATCTAAGGAAAGATTACCCTATAATTAACAAAAACCCTACCTTTGCTAAACCTTCCTCTCTCCCCAACCCTACTAAAACCTTCGCGGATTCTGCTAATTGTAAAAATTCTCAAGGTGGGATACCCTTTAGCCCCCTTCTAGATTTGAACTCTGAATCCCCTTCATTTCCTACCTTCCCAACCCTCATCCCTCTCTCAGCCAATTCTATCCCCATTGACAACCCGACCCCAAATGATGGTTTTTAGTTTGGTACCAAGAAATGAAGAAGGAAAAATGCTAAAGCTGATAATGCCTATGTGGTTACTCCTCACTTGACTAACATTTTGGCCCCTTCTAGCTCTTGTGGCCCTGCCTCACAAGACCCTCAAATTTACTCACCTCCCTTGAGTATCATAAACATTGATCCCTCTAGAAATTGCAACAACTCAGCACCCACTAGGAAACTTGTGCATAAGATCTTTAAAGAAATTAGCGATGACTGTATGCTTAAGCTTATCCCGGCCTCTAACCTCCCCTCAGCTCCCTTGGTTGTCTCAATTCCTCATAAAAGTTTCATGGAGGTTGACTTCCAATCTCTGAGCATCTCTGATAATGAAGATGAGCTTAAGAATGACCTCTCTACCTCTAAATGGTGTGGGAGGCCCCTAGGCTCCAAAAATAAGAATGCCTCTAGTAAGAAGAATGGTGAATCTTCCCCTACTAATATGACCTCTATTGAAGGGGTTGATGACCAATGTCCTATCCTCTCATAGGTTTCCCCATGAATTATATCTCTTGGAATGTTAGGGGCCTTGAGTCCCCGAATAGGAAGTTTGTCATTAAGCATTTCCTTGATACCTTCAATTCCATTGATTTTCAAATGTTGCAAGAAGTTAAAGCTATCGGCTTCATTCTGGAGTGAAACCTCAATTTCTTATGGAGGGATGTGATTAAATTCTACACGGCTCATCCTAGAGGCAGGGGAGGCATTACTCTTCTTATTAACCCTAAATGGGGAAATTATATTACTCGAAATGGCCTCTCCCCTTGTAACAGAGTTGTTTGGAGCACCTTTAATTATCATAATCATTTTTTTGGCATATGCTCTGTCTATGCCTCCAATGATGCTAAAGAGAGGGCTAGCCTTTGAGATTGGCTTTCATCTCTCCTTAACATCCCTTGGCTTGTTGGGGGTGATTTCAACATGGTTGAGTCCCAGCATGACAAAATAGGGAGCCTTCTGTTTACTTGGAAGGACCGAGAGAAATCTCATTGGTTTAAGTTGATCAACTCCAAATAATTTTTTGATTCCCTTTCTCCAATAATAAGGACACCAATCCTAGTTTAGGGAATAAATAGTGTAATTTTCAACAATGCTTTTCCAGAATTTAATCTAGGCTTGATCATTTTTATGATAATTAAAATTCCTTTTCTTTCCTTCCTGATAATCAGGGGAACTATGTCTATGTCACCTCCACTAGCCTATTGGATCACCATCCTATCTCTGCCTATGTTAGCCTTCCCAATGCCCCTATCCATACTAGAAGCCCCAACTCTAAATTTATCCTGAACACTAGCCTTCTCCAAGATGAAGATGTTCTGGCACCCATTCACAACATCTATCATATCAACAAATTCAACTCTCCCACCTACTCCCATATTGTCATTTGGAACAATAACCTAACTGCATGGAAGAACCTTCTTAAGACTATTGGTCCAAAAAGGGCCAAGGATTATATATTTACCAAAAAAATCCTCTCCTCTGACGTCCAGAGAGCTGAAGCTAACATCTAGAATTATCCTTCGAATGAGGAGTTTAACTCTCATGTGATCTCTGCTAAAGAGGCCCTAAGGAAGCACCAACTTGTCAAAATCAAAGGAGCCAAAATTAGACCGCATGCTCATTGGCTCTAATTTGGCGACCGTGGCTCCAAAATTTTCTTTGATCTTTTAAAATACAAGCAGGACAATGAAACCATTGAAATAATTTTTGTGGATAACCAAGACACTACTAACCCCAATATCATAAAAAAATATTTTGTTGATTATTACAAAAACCTCTTCACCTCTGATGACTCATCGAAAGCTGCTGACCTTAGAACTAAATGTAAGCAGCTTATTCCTAAGAAACTTTCTAGAACTAATGTTGGTATGTTATCTATGGACATCTCCTTGGATGAAATTGAAAAAGCCATCAATTCTCTTCACAATGATAAGGCCCCTGGGCCTGATGGTCTTCCTATGGAATTCTATAAAGCAAATATTAGTTAGATATGCAAAGATTTACAAGACATCTATTTGGAAGCCCTTACTAGTGGCTCTCTTAGGGAGACTATCAATAAGGGAATTATCAAACTTATCCCCAGGAATGGGGATAAAGCACTCATCAAAATTTGGAGACCTGTCACTCTTTTAAATGTTTCTTAGAAAATTTTTGCTAAAATTATCACTTTAAGACTTGTGGATATCCTACCTAAATTTATCTTTTCCACCTAGTCTGGTTTCATAAAAGGTGGGTATATTGTTGAGAATTTGATCACCTGTTGGGAAGCCATGAATTGGACTAATCACTCAAATCAAAACTCTACTATTTTTCTTCTAGATTTTGAAAAAGTGTATGTCAAAGTGGAATGGAACTTTATCTCCATTATGGTTGAGGCTTTTGGATTTCCTAGCATATTTTGCAAGATAGTTAGTATGCTGCTTAATGATGCCACTACCTAGGTTGATGTTAATGGTTCCCTCTCCAACCCCTTCCCCCTTAGTAGATCCATCAAGCAGGACTATCCTTTGGCACCTACCCTTTTTTTCATTACCTCAGAAGCTCTCTTCTTTATCCTGAGAGATAGTTGTCTATCCCCTATTGTGAAAGGCATTACTCTCCCTAATAATGATGAGCTTATCAATTGCCAGTTTGCTGATGATACTGCCATATTCTTTGAAGCCACTGCTGACAATTTTGAGGCTTTACGAATTAAGCTTATGATCTTTTGCACTATATCTGGTGCTCGGCTATCTCAAACTAAGTCCATCTATTTCAATAGAGAGGATCAGCCCTTTAAATGGTTTAAGCAATACAATTTTCAATGGGGTGGCCCTCATAAGATTGTGAGATATCTGGGTATCCCCTTTTCGATGGAATCCTCCCTCAAGGATATGTGGTGCTAGATCAAAGACAAGATTACCAAGAAGTTAGATAAATGGCATAATAGATCCTTGTCTCTAGCAGGCAGGGTCCAAGTCTGTCAAAAAAATCTTTCCTCTTATAATATTTATTACTCGTCTACCTGGATGTTTAGTAACTATCAAAATTTGGGGATTCAAAAAGTTGTTAGGAATTTTCTCTGGTTTGATGGTAAGGGAAACATAAAGTTTCATGTTGTGAAATGGGACTAGTGCCGGATGGGAAAACCCTTCGGGGGCTTGGGGTTGAAGGACCTGAAACTTCAAGGAACTGCCCTAGCTACCAAATGGATCTTTCTCTCTATGGATGGTAATGACCTGAAAGATCTTGGTTAGACATAACATTGAAAGGGGCTTCCAAAAGAATGCTAAAAATTAGAAAAACCTTCCCTTTACTGACTTAATTCTTGGTGACTTTCCTATCATGGGATCTGCTATTTTTAGATCCATCTGGAAAACTTGGGATTATGTCAAGAATCACATTACTAATAAGGATTTCCATGATGATAAACATCTTTATGGAGAAAGGTCCATTTGGTGGAACTTACATTTGGATGAAAAACCCCTTGCCCTCTCCCAAGGCTACTCTACTCGGCATTGGTCCAACTTGGGGATATCTCAATTAATTGATCTCTTTGCTCAGGATAAGATTATTAGCTAGGAGGATATTAGAAATAGATTTAATATCCCTGTCTCTCATAAAAAGACTTATAATATGATCCTTAAAGTGTTAAAGACCTGCCCACTAAATATCATATGGATTCTCATAAATACTTGAAATGTAAATGGCATGATGGTGTAATTACTTCCAAAATCAAGGCTAAAAATATCTACAATATCATTGGTGTCAATGAGACCGTCTTTGACCATGTTAATTATGTTTGGTACTCCACTCTTGATAATAACAATTGGAATTTTTTTTTGATATTCTTTGGAAAGGAACTATTGAGCTGAAAATCAAGTCTTTTAAGTGGCTAGCTATTCTTGGCAGGCTCCCTCTTAGAAAGGATAATTCAATGAATGATTATTGTAGCCTCTGCAGACTTCCTCAATCTAGAAGACACATTCTTTTTTACTGCATTTTTGCTAAATAAATTTGGGGATTGTTTGGTATCACTTACCCTATGCATGTGAATAATCTTCAAATTATCACTGGGATTATTAATGGTATTAAAAATTATTCTAATATTTTTTGGAATATTCTCTCTTCTAACATTTTCTAGTAGATTTGGAAATGAAGGAACAAGGAAGGTATCAGAACAACCATGGGGTTCTTACTGAGTCTTTTAGAAAACTCACTTATTTTAAAATCTATATGCAAGTTCACACTATGATGATGATGGAGAAGGACAAACTAAGAAGATTCCTTAAAGATGGGCATGCCACCTTCTTTGTTTACGAGCTAAAGCATTGGTATGAATGGAGGAGGAACTTTGATGACCTCTAGATGTTTGAGAGGACCTGTAAGAGACACAATCAGGAAATAAAAAAGAACATCAAGTCCAAGAAGGAGGAGATCTTCATGCTAACTCAAATCTAGGAGTGAAAGAACATTGTGTGGATGGAGGGATCTTTTGGGTGGACTCCTTGGGTAGACACCTACTACGATGTTTTGCATTAGTTTCTCTTTCTTCTATGAACAGTGATATTCTCTTCTATACTCTTATTTTGTGGTGAGGTCGGGCCTCCTTTTTTGTACTCTTCATTGCTACTTTTTTTTATCTTTTTCAACCCCTGTATACACCTAAAAATGGCTTCATTAATTAATTAAATATTTATTATTTAATTACTATTGACTTGATAAATTAATTAAATATTTATTATTTAATTAATAATTATTCCTCTATTTATTAAATATATTATTCAATTTATTTAATAAATTCACTATAGTCTAATTCTATATCCTAAGTCTTCTAAATAGTCTATTAAAGTGATTTAATTAAATACACAATCACCTAGATATGACTAAGTCTTCTAATTCACTTCATCCACCTAGTCACCTGACACATCACCTTGGCTAAAATAAATAATTATTATTAATTATTTATTCATATTTATCCTCACCCACACATGTCCTATTCTTAAGGGCTATGTGGCCCCATAGGACTTGGTCTCATGACCACATGTCCTCTCAACAACCAAGTCAAGAGACATTCCCTATTTCTAAGGGGCTTCTCAAGCCACCTCTAAGGGTCAAAGGTGACTCATGGGACACTTGTACAAAGAGTCCTCATGAGGAAAATGTCTCTCCCCCTTTCTCTCTTTGGTCTTTGTGAGACACTTGACATGTGTCTTTCCCTTCCACCTTCTCCTTCATGTCAATATGAGAGGAACATCATCCCTATTCTTCCTCTCACATTCCAACTACATCCCCCTTTCTCTCAACTCCTTCAACCAAGTCAATCCTAGCCCTAGGATCTTCCACCTTTCATTCTCAACCATAGGATTGTGCCACCTAGGCCTAGATACTCCAAAACTCTATAAAAGGAGCCTCATTTTCCATTTGTGAGCTAATAGGTATTTTTGATAACAAGCATCCAAGCATTCAAGCATACAAGCATACAAGCATTTAAGCAATCAAGCATTCCATAGCAATCACCATTTCATTTGCATTTCATCCATTAGTTTGCATGAGCTATTGTGCACTCAATTTCATTCAATCTCCACACTTTGGTAGCATCTTGGGAGAAGGCTTCATTTTGGAAATCTGAGAGCTCAACATCTTCAAGAAATCAAAGCTAGGAGGACAATGGAGACAAGTTGCATGGTAGGTGAAGGTAATTAAATTAGTTTCATCATTTCATAGTTACTTTGCATTCTTCATTGTGTTTGCATTAGATAGATTCATTAGCTTTAATAGTTAATTTATCATTTCTAGTTGTTAGACATCTAATTTGCATACATTTTTGGCGCTAGGAGGGCCGGCCTCCATTTTTAACATTTTATTTTCTTAGTTTTCCATGTACAGACGTTTTCAGGTTGTTTATGTGCATTCATTCATCTGTGTTACGCATTCACTTTCGATCACATCAGTCATTTTTTGTCTCTTCCATTCTCATTTTGATTCAAATCTGCACATTTGTTCCACTTTGCTATGCATTTGTTCCACTTTTTTGCACATACATTCCATTTCCTACACTTACATTACATTTTGCTGTGCATTAATTATTCTATTCTGCACATCTGTCTAATAATTTTGTGCATTGATTCACTATTGTTGTGCATTTGTTATTGATAGTATTTAGATTAAAATTTCTGATTTATTTTGATTTTAGCCAACCTTTGACAAGTGTCTATTTGTTCTGGTAGTATTTTTAAGCTGTTTTGTAGGACATAATTTTGAAGACCCCATTGCTAAAAAAAATAAAAATTTCCTAATAGTTTGATTGCAGATTGCCAAGGGGTTTGCAAAATAAACTATAATCTTGTTTGGGCTTAAAATATGACATGCTTTTGCTCTGTGTGTCTTCCTTAGCATAGATTCAAGTGTCTATTTTGTTTTTCTTAATAGCATATCTGTAATCCCAAAATTATAACAACATATCCTCTCCCCTCGCCATTCGTGGACCTTGGGTGTAAGAGAAACTGTTATAATTTTTAGAGGGCGGTCTTTGGTGGGAAAAGAGGTACTCACCCCAAGGAATGACCCAATCAGTAACAAGCTAAAGCCAAGCCCTTCCAAACCGGTATATAAAAAATGCTAGTGTGATTCGTCTCACATTAGACAAGTGTGAATTCATTTTGGCAACCAAAATCTCCTCCAGTACCCTAGTGGTGTGTTACAGTCCTACTTAGTAGAGGTGAAAGCCTTGCTTTGAAAGGATTGGGAGAGCCCCCTTAATTGGGAAAATGACTTGATCACAACCACCTGAACGGATGTCCTTACTAAAAAATTTTGTTTAGTGCCCAAAAATCTTCTATCTGTTGGCTCAAGGAGTCACCCAAGCTCATGAAGACACCCCAATTACTCACGGTTCATAGTAGAGATAGTAGTTCTTTGGGAAGTAATGACCCATTGAATTCAGAGGTTGGTGTGCCTGAGAAATGAGTGCACTGTAAGGAGGAGCCCGTGCCTCCAAGTTCCTAGGCTGTCCGCTATGGATTTGCGTGGATGGATTTTATTATCCTAGTGGGGATTCAGCAGATATCATCCTTGCCAACCATAGGATTGTAAGCGTGTTTGTGCATTCATATTAGCATAGTTAGATTAGCATCATTTCTATCTTGTGTGTGTGTGTTTATGCATTTTTCACTTTTCCAAAAAAAAAAAAAAAACCAGCCAACACTAGGAAAATCCAAAACCTTTCAATTCAGATCAAAATTTCAACACCTGTGCATATATCACATCTTTCTGCGCATTTGATCAAGTTTCCTGTGCATTTATCAAAATTTGTTGCGTATCTATCCAGACTGTTTGCACTTTTGATTCTTACCAGTTGCATCTATTACATATTGCTGCGCATTTGTTTAATTTTGTTGTGCATTGATCAATCTGTCCTGCGCATTTGTTGTTGCACATTTACAACAATGAGCATTTCCACAAACTTTGCAATTTTCAAAATCACTTTTTCAGATACCCATTTTCATCCTTAGTAAGATTCTGGAGAAATAGTCAAGTTACATAGACCTTTGATCTTTAGTTTGACCATTCATCACTTTTCATCATTCCTTCATCAAGATTCATCAAATCATTTTTCTTCCAAATCTTTGTAATTCCTGATTTTGTGTTGAAACATTATCTTATCCATTAGATTTTGATCTTTGTGAGTTTACCATATCAGGATATATCATCCTTAATCATCAAACTTGCTTAGGTTATTATCTCTTGATTTCTCTTTGTCATATCATAGTGAGATCTATCCCTCCTATTGACTTAGAGTTTATCAAGTTGTCTTATCACTTGTCAAAACATTTGAATATCTTTCCTATCAATCACTTTCCATATCTTCTCATAAAAAATATTTCATCCCACAATCAATTCTTTCAATTTTATGGTTCAAACTCAATCTCAAAAATTTAAACAAGCCACCAATCCAGAATCCTTAGACAAGATGGAAGGCAATACCAGCAATGAAGCAAATCCTTGGCCCGAAGCTCCTAAGAAACCTTCACTTTTTACATCCACTGATGAACCCACCGATGAAGAACTTAAGGAAGCTTCACAAGATCCTCAATTTTATCATGTCATGGAAAGACTCTTAGGCTTGGATAAAGAGATGTATTTTCTCATGCTTGCTCAACAAGGAGCTAAGTTACTAAGTGATTTTGATGTTTCTTATCTTAGAAAACTAACTCACACAAATAATCAACAAATTCCTAAAGGTTCTCAAGATACTCATGGAGCAAAGGAAACCAATCAGCAATCCAATGCTTCTCATATTCATGAACAACACACTATTTCTCAAAATGATCAGCCAAATCACGCTTCACAAAACAATGCTTCTCACAATAATGTTTCCCAAAATTCTCAAGGAATCACACCATCTTTGGATCCCGTCCTACAACAAATCCAAATGCTTCAACAACAAATCCGTGACATCCAAACTGAATCATCAACAAAGAAGTGTTCCTTGGATGATATATGTCCTTATCCTTTTGATAAGAATTTATCAATGATTCCATTCCCTCCTCATTTTGAGGTACCAAAATTTGACAAATACAAAGGGAATTCGGATCCACAAGATCATATTCGTGAGTTTTGTGCTGCTTGTATTGAAGTCACTCACAATGACACTTATCTTATGTGACTATTTCCATGAAGTTTAGGAGGACAAGCCATGGAATGGTTCTCCAAACTACCCCCAGGCATCAAATCTTTCAATGAGCTTCTTGACAAATTTGTGACTCATTATTCATATAACATCAAACATGAGGTCACTATGCTTGATCTTTGCAATGCACATCAAAAGAATGGAGAACCTTTCCTTACTTTTTTGCAAAGATGGCATCAATTGTTTTCTAAATATCCATGAACAATTCCTGAACAAGAAAAGATGGATATCTTTGTGCATAACCTTACACCAGAAATGAGTTATAGGTTGCAATTGCAATGTCCACCAAATTTCAATAAGCTCATAGAAAACGGTATCAAGATTGAGGAAGCTATGGTCAGAAAAGGTGAGATCAAACTTTATTCTAAAGACAATGCTAGATCTTCCAATTCCAATTCCAACAACTACAACAATGACAAATCAAAATTCTGGAATAAAAACAAAAACATTGTCAATGATGGGATTGTTGATAATCGTAATGTCAAACCAACGCAACCCCTTCTTAATCTCACTAGTCAAGCCAATGCTACTCAAGGAACTTACAACAATCAATCATCAAATCAAAATACCAACAAGGATTCATCTAAACCAAGATTTCCTTTTATGTCACCTCGAAGAAACTTTACTCCTTTGGGGGAATCTCTTCAATCAGCATTACGAAAGTTAATCACAAAGAAACTCATTATGCTTCCTGAAATGAAAGATTTTGAACCTAGAGTAAAGCCTTCTTTGTGGAATGAGAATGATTATTGTGAATTTCACAGAGGTAGAGGAATGAGAATGATTACATATAGCTTTCAAAGATCCACTTCCTGAGCATGAAAAAGGGGGTTCTTCCAACAATAAGGGTGACAATCAAGCTAATTATAATTCCACTCCCTATCGATATGTTCATAACATTTCTAAATGTCATCCTTCTATGTATTATGCCAATGTTATTACCATCAAAGAAAAATCAGAGAGTCAATTAGTCCAAGCAACTACTCATGCTCAAGCCAAAGTTACTCTTCAAGGAGTCCAGTCTAAACCAAGTGCTACATAAAATAAGTCTATTTATGTCCCAAAGTCTATCCCAAATACTTCCAACCAGTACAATCTTTAGGAACAACTCAAGAAAACACCTGCCTAGATATCCATCTTAGAGCTTTTGCATCTTTCCCCATCTCACAAAGATATCCTTGAAAAATCTCTCTTAGAGACCCAGGTTCCAACAACTCTAGATCCTGATCAATTTCAAGCTATGATGGGCCATTTAACAACCCCACACTATTTGTCCTTTACTAAAAATGATGATTTAGCATTACCAAACCTCATAACGCTCCCTTACATATCGAAGTCCTTGTTTAGAATCATAAGATTAAATGAGTATTAACAGATGGGGGAGCTGGCTTAAATATCTGCACATTAAAGTTAGTCCTTGCATTGGGATTTTCTAAGAATGTCGTTGATCCAAAAAAGAAAATCACAATAAAATCCTATGATGAGGAAGAGAGATCATCCAAGGGGTCCATTGTTCTTCCAATTAGAATTGGTCCTATTGTCAAAGATGTATCTTGTCAAGTTTTGGACATGGATCTTGCTTATAATATTCTTTTGGGAGGACCATGGATTCATTCCATGGAAGCTATGCCATCAACTTATCACCAATGTATAAAATTCGCTCACAATGGTCAGGAGATCACTATCAAAGGAGATTCTAATCCTTTTCAATATTGTAGCAATGTGAAGATTTCTGATTCTTTGGTTCCCTATAATCGTAATGGATCTTCTGCAACTACACCCAGTGACCCTAGTAATATAGCATCAACTTCTAAATCAGATGGGATCAAGATAGACATCAAAGAAAGAAGTATGGGAGAATATACTTTAGGTCAAGCTCTTTGTATCACTAACTTACCTTTATCTCCAAATCATATGGTGGATCTTTGATCACTAAACAATAATCAGAACCCCCTTCCACACTTGTTTATAACACATTTATAAGTGGGGGCACAATATCCAAAGAGGAAGCTGAGCGTAATGCAAATTATTGGCTTAAGACACAAAAGATTGAAGAGGATCTTAAACATGAATGTATATCACCTGATGTCTATGGAAAAGGGTATACTTTGCTACAAAAGATGGGATATCAAGGTGCTGGACCTCTAGGGTTACAAAGAGAAGGTGTTATTAAACCAATTTTGCAAAATCCCAATTATCAAAGAGACACTATAGGATTAGGATATAAAGGAGAAGGACCACAAGAACCAAAAGGAAAAGAAAAAATACCACCTTTTCATGAGACATATAAAGCTCCTGCCTTACAATTCAGAAAGCATGGTATGTATGTAGATCCAGAGAAATAAAGGATAGCTCAAAGACTCATTGATAGGCTTGAAGATAATGATGATTCTGATTCTAATGATTATGAATGGGATTCCTTATCTGATTATACTGAAGAAATAGGATTCGATGTTGTCCATCAATATAGTAATGATTACCATGAGTCTGAGAGTTCAATGAGTGACTCAATAGGATTGGTCCCACGTAATACTACTCATGTTGATCATGAGTGAAGTGAGCATTATCTTGTGATAGATGATTCTGATGAGAGTATGGAAATAGACCTCACTGATACTATCATAAACCTTGACAACTTTTCCATCAATACCATCTCTGCTTTTGACACTGACCCAAATGATCTAATGCCCCTTGTCCATCCTGACATTATCGATTGGGATTCTCCCAATCACCCAGAACTTGATGTCTTCCATAATGATGATGCGATCATTGACTATCTTGGCATCAGGGATCATTTACCACCAGGGGATCACAAGTCAGGATTTATGATAGAACTCAATGACATGGCCTATTTTGGAGAGAGTGCCAATCCTTTCAGTCATAAAAATATAAAAATAATTAGCAGATCTAATGGTGAAAACCACTCAGTGGCAGTATTAGATCCAAAAATAGTAAAAATAAAAGACGCATCTGATGGTGAAAACCTCTTTGATGCACCTGATGATGGAAGGATTGACACTCTTCCCAACTATCTAGATCGAGAGTAATCTACCATTCTTATAGAACCAATAGTACCACTTAACATTGGAACAAAGGAGTCTCCACGCATCCTCAAAGTAGCAGCATCCTTGACAGAATCAGAGAAAGAAGCTTTTGCAAAAATTTTCAAAAAAAGACAAATCAACTTTGCTTGGTCCTATGCTGATATACCTGGTTTGGACCCCAATCTCATTATGCATCATTTATCTATCAAACCAGGTGTAAAACCAGTTAAGCAGAAGCTCCACAAAATGCATCCTCACATTTCTCTAATGGTGAAAGCAGAATTGAAGAAGCTCCTAGATGTTGGATTCATTCTGGCTATTGATTATGCTGAGTGGATTTCAAATATTGTTCCAGTTTCAAAACCAGACAAGTCTATTAGGATTTGTATTGATTTTTGAGATCTTAATAAAGCTTGTTCGAAAGATGACTTCCCTTTGCCAAATATTGATATGATTGTTGACCTAACAGCTGGGCATGAGATGTTATCATTAATGAATGGATTTTCTGGCTATAACCAAATAAAGATTGCACCAAAAGACCAGGAAAAAATTGCTTTTGCTTGTCCATGGGGTACATACTGCTGGAATGTGATGGCATTTGGCCTCAAAAATGTTGGAGCAACTTACCAAAGAGCCATGACCATGATCTTTCATGAAATGATGCATACCATCATGGAAGATTATGTTGACGACATTTTAGCAAAATCTAAAGACAGAGCTGGTCATTTGAGAGTGTTGGATAGAATATTCACCCGGATGGAAAAGTATCAGATTCAACTTAATCCAAAGAAATGTGCATTCGGGGTCACATCCGGCAAACTGTTAGGCTACATTGTCTTAGCTAAAGGCATCGAAGTAGATCTAGAAAAGGTTAAAGCAATATTGGAGATGGCTTCTCCCACTAACATCAGTCAGCTAAGATCTTTACAGGGCGTCTACAATCCATTCGAAGATTTGTTTCTCAACTAGTAGATCATAGTCATCCCTTTGAACATTTGCTACATAAAAATATCTTATTCCAATGGGATGATAAGTGTGAGGAAGCTTTTAACAAAATCAAGCAGTATCTAGTGAATCGTCCAACTCTAATGTCACCAATTCCGGGCAAGCCACTCTTGCTCTACATTTTAGCCATGACAGCCTCACTAGGTGCTCTTCTCGCTCAGCAAGATCATGAAGGAAAAGAAAAAGCCATCTACTACATCAGTTACACTTTAGTGGGATATGAGTTAAACTATTTCCCTATTGAAAGAGCATATTTGGCTGTTGTCTTTACTTCACAAAAGTGGCGACATTACATGTTGTCACATTCTACTCAGCTTATTGCAAATATTGATCCTTTAAAGTATTTGTTAAGCAAGACTGCATTGATAGGCAGGTTGGCTAAGTGGGTCATGCTACTTAGTGAGTTTGATATTGAATATGTAGACAGGAAGGCTATCAAAGGTCAAGTGATCACAGATCAACTAGCTGATGCTCCATTAACGGATGACCAACCTATACACAAAGAGTTTCCAGATGCTCATATCTTAGCTTTGTCTACACAAACCTAGAAATTATACTTTGATGGCTCATACACTCAACAGGGTTCAGGGGCTGGTATTCTATTTATCATGCCACAAGGATATACTATTCCAAAATCTTTCAAGTTGTTATTTCCTTGCACCAATAATGTGGCCGAATATGAGGCTTTGTTGATTGGGTTAAAAATGGCTCTACAATGGAACGTATCTAAAATAAATGTCTATGGAGACTCTCAGCTAATTGTTAGCCAGGTTAATGATGATTATCAGACCAAAGATGATAAGTTATTTCCATATAAATGTACGGTTGATGACTTTAAAAATTATTTCTCTGTCATCACTTTTGAGCAGATTCCTCAGCATGAAAATAAGGCTACCAATGCCATGGCAACAATTGCTTCTTTATTTGATATAGAAGATACCAGGGCCCATTTTGAGTTCTTGGTGGAATCCTTGACTTGTCCTACATATGATGACCCTGATATGAGTATTGTATGTCATCTGATTGGACACAACTCCCCAACCTATGGAAAGATCTATTCTTACCTCAAAGATAACACTCTACCTCCTGACCTATCCCGCAATCAAAAATGAACTTTTCTCAACCTCCAGATATATTTTAATATCCGACACCCTTTATCGGCAAGGTTTTGACGGTACTCTCCTGCGATGTCTTGAACATGATGAAGCTCAACTTTCCTTACGTGATGTACATGAAGGTATTTGTGGGACACATTCGAGTGGTCCCTCTTTGGCTAAGAAACTCATGCGTATGGTTTATTATTGGCCTACAATGGAAGTAGACTCCTTTCATTTTTCTAGGGCATGCAAGAAATGTAAGATACATGGAAACCTTATCCATGCTCCAGCTCAAGAGTTACATCCTTTTACAACTACTTTTCCATTTAGTCGGTGGGGACTCCACCTCATGGGTGCTATCAATCCTCCATCTTCCAACGACCACAAATGGATTCTCACTGCCATAGAATACTTCACTAAATGGATTGAGGCCGTTCCATTAATTACCGCCACAAGGAAACAAATCTCCATGTTTATCTTAAACAATATCATTTGTAGATATGATATACCTATGTATCTTATAATTGATCATGGGAAATAGTTTCAAAACCAAGACATGGATGACTTGTGTGCCAAATTCCACATCACCCACAACTATTCCACAATCTACTATCCTCAAGGAAATGGCCAAGCTAAGGCATCAAACAAAACAATTGTTAAAATCCTACAAAAGACTGTCAACGATGTTGGCCATGATTGGCATCTCCAACTTAATCATGCCTTATGGGCTTACCGCAACTCTATCCGTACTCCTACTAGAGCCACTCCATATTCCCTTGTCTATGGATCTGAAGCAGTCTTGCCCCTCGAGGTCGAGTTGCCTTCACTTCGTGTTACTCTTAAAGATTTAATTCCTGATGAAGAGTATAGAGTTGCACACCTGACTGAATTGGAACTCCTAGATGAATGTTGTCAACAAGCCTATGATCATTTGAAAGTTTATCAGCAGTGTCTATCCCGTCAGTACAACAGCAAGGTAAAGATCAGAGATTTTTAGTTGGGTGACTTCGTCCATTGAGAAAATCCAAAGAATCAACAACACCATGAAAAGAAGGGAAAGTTCAAACCTAATTGGTTAGGACCTTTTGTGATTACAACAGTCTATGGTTCTAGAGCTTATCAGTTATCTACACCTAAAGGGGATCCCTTGGATTCAAACCTCTTAACAACATCCATCTCAAGAAGTTCTATCCCTGAAATCTCAATGTAAGGGGCATGTATATAGTCTGTATATATATTCTATAAATAAAAAATAATAAAAAATACAAAAAAATCACAAAATCAAAAGAAAAACTGCAATAAAAGCATATGGTGAAAACCTGAAAACAAGCGCTATGTGTGACAAGTTAGCTCCTCTATCTATTAGGATTCTTTTAGTGTGTCCATTCATTTTATATATCCACAATAAAATAGTTACTCAATCCTTGTCCCCACCATGTATATATCATAATAAAATGGCCAGTTCGTACACCATCCATTGTATCTATCTATAATAAAATCCCATCATAGCTTGATCTTTTGTCATGGTCTTCATCCTAGTCTTGTTGCATCTTTCTTCACCCATAATAAGTCAGTCCATCACCTCGCTAGGGGCATGTCCTCAACCTAGTTTGGGAAGTGGATCTATGATAGTCATGACTCTTAGAGGACCTAATGGAGTTATTTTCACCAGGCAAGGAAAATGCAATCAAATGTTCTTTCACAATGGTATCTTCATGCTAAATCAGAATCTATGATCTATCTTTCAAATTGTGACTGCTTATCTATACATCTTGACTATACATCATCACTTGAATTGATCAACATATCCTAAATCAATCTTTTTGGCAAAAGAAATGTATATTCATGGCAGGCATGTTAGAATGATTTTTTATAACTTATGCATTCATATCTAGATTTCATTGTTATCATGTTTCCTATGCTATTCTGGGATATCTTTGACATGAGTTTGAAACTCTCATATGTCATTGATTAGAATAGCCGGGATGGGGCATGACTTTTTCTTTGATTGCTATTTGTGGGGTATTTTTTGATGAAATCGAAGGAACAAGTAATTGGGGTGTCTGCGTATAAGTGCCTTCATCCATTTCATAGTATGGACAACATACAAATCATGTTGTTATAACAAATGCTATTTATGGTGATAAGCCATCGCATACCTCGACTCCAAGTATTTGTTCCCCAATGGAGGGGGGGAATATTCCTTGTCTATTATGCAAATTAAACTCAAGTCATGTCGGTTCAATTATACCTAGATGCTTGTCAAGTTTTCAATATTAAACTCCATGCAAAAAGTGCTCAGGTCATCCTAGTTTAATTATACCATGATGCTTGCATTTTCTTACAACATAACGAGCTCAATGATGAAACTCAAGTTCTAGTTATTATGAAGTTCTAAGATGTTACCTAAAGTTGTGGAGATACATTCATTTCATATTGCATTTCATTAAAATAGTTCATGACTTTCATATCAGTGCTCCTTTTATAGAGATTTATAGGTTACCTTTCTTATTAAGTTGTCTGTTCTCTTAGTCTATTCTTCTTGTGTCAGATACATTGTTATTTAAGTTGAGGACATTTGGACAACTAAACATATTATGACTTTTTTCCATTTAACATTTTGCACTTAATCATTTAGAGACATATGTTATCTTCATTAGGAGTGTTCATTTATATATAATTTGATCATTTATTATAGCTATCATTTCATCACATTTTCTTTTATCATGTTATCAGTTATTTCATTCAATCATCTTAAGGTACATTATCATTTATTACATTAGATATCATTTTCATATCATTCATTTATTATACATTATATGCATTTTACATCATTCATTTATTATACATTATATGCATTTTACATCATTCATTTATTATACATTATATGCATTTTACATCATTCATTTATTATTCATTATATGCATTTTACATCATTCATTTATTATACATTATATGCATTTTACATCATTCATTTATTATTCATTATATGCATTTTACATCATTCATTTATTATACATTATATGCATTTTATATCATTGATTTATTATTCATTATATGCATTTTACATCATTCATTTATTATGCATTGTACACATTTCATATCATTCATTTATTATACATTATCATGCATTTTACATCATTTATTTATTATCCATTATCCACATTGTTCATCACAACATTGCATTGATAATCACATAGCATTAGTAAACTCATTTAAGACATGCATTTATATCACCATCATATGATTATTAACCATTAAGCATCAAAAATATCAAATTGGATATAAATCATTTTGCATTCTAAGACATACATTCTATGCATATTAAAGTAAATCATCACATCTTGCATATGTGAATATGCACATGTATATAAATCATCAAAGAAAATCATGATAGAATTGCATCACTGTATATATAGTGTCAATCATATAGCATCCATCATATAAAATACATAAAACAACAAAATATCTAAATGTCCAATGATATAAATCAATACCAATGTGTCCATAGTCAGTGTCCATCAAGTCAAAATATAATGATACAATGAATCATAATGGTACAACAATGTATATAATGCTCTCTCAACATCTATGAACCACTGCCTCCAGACTCTGTCTGCCACTGTCTACGGGATGCAATGTGACCCTGTACTGCTGAACTCCCTGATGCTAAGGATCCACCCTGACCTCCTGAACCTATCGGTGCTCTCAGAGGGTGTGATGACACACCCTCTCCACTAGCTGGTGCTCCTCTGTCACGCACTACTATCCTGATCACCATTGAGCTCTCCCTATAGCTCCCGAAACACTGATCCCTTGGGACTACCTATCTATATGCCTCTCACTAGTAGGATATCTCCTTCCCAGCATTTATCATGGATCTCATGATATCTCCATGGGGGCCTAGGTCCTTTTTCCTCTGTAACTCATCTACTAGCATCTCAGACTCCCTGAGTCTCTCAATCGTTGCATCCCGCTCATGTCTCAGGACATCCATATAATTCTCTAGCCTCTCAATCTATCTCTCTAGACCTGGCACCCACTCTGCCTGTACCTGTGTAACTACTAGTCTGACTAGCAATGCATCAATATCTATCCCCTTCTCCATTGTGTCTCTCTATGAATAGGGATCCTGTCCCCTGATGTCCATGTCCGCCTGCTCATCCTGTGCCTGTACATCTGGCATCTCAGCGTCAGCCTCATCCTGTATATCATCCTAGACCTGACCACCCTATACCCGGCTGCCATGGGCCAATAAAACATTTGCCTCATCCTATCCCTACCTCTGTACCTGTGGCACCTGTACCTATGCAGTTGGTCTCTGTAGTGTGGCAACTGGAATCTGTGCCAGAGGGACTGGTACCTGTAGTCACACTCTTGTAGCTGGCTATGCTGGCTATGCTGGGGGCTATCTCCGTCCTTGTCTAGCTAGAGGTGGCATCAGTCCTCTCGGCCTCATACCACCTCCTCTCAACCAAGGTCCTACTCTATCCCCTCTCCCTCCATCTCCACCATCATCTCCTCCTCCATCTCCTCCACCATCACCACCACCTAGTCTCCCTCATTCATGTCTATCTCTACCTCAGAGTCTCCCCCTTCATCTCTCTGTCGAATCTCTCTCTGGAGGCCTCGCTGTTGGATCTGTAATCTGCGGAACTAGAAAATCCCTCAAAAATTGCTCCAACTCAAAAGTCATCCCTGGGCCTACCATCGTTGGTCTCATCGACCATGCCTAAAATGGGGCATCCAAAAAATACTACCAAGAAACATCGAATGATGCCATGGGCCCCTAGTCTCATCTCTCCTGATGCGTGCGAGCATGCTCTGTCACTCCCTGCAGCATGCTCTGTATCCTGCCAAACTGTCATAGGACCCGACTAAGCAACTCTCACTCAATGATAAATGGTGTCCATCCTATCAACCACTGTGACTCAAAACAAAAACCAAGCTGCCACTCATCATCCCATAGCTCACACCCTAGGAAGGGTCTCCATGTCACTGTGTCTAGTGTGTCAAAGGTATACTGCCAAACCTCTAAATGGCCCAATTTTGCCTGAGATAAAATTGAGGAGTATAAATGAATATAGGGCTTCCCTGCGCCCCAAAATTTGATAGCCACTGGTCGAGTAATTGCAATATGCTTCCATGCCCAAACATGGAGCAGTGTCATACCTGCTAATAATGATGCACCTCTATGGTACACCACCTGATGCATGTCATGATAAAGATGTGCTAACAAACACACCCCCCAAGCATATCGGGTCCCCTCCATCATCCACTGTAATGTGTGGCCCCATCCAACTACAAATCCATGTGATCTACGATCAGGGCATACAAATCCCCCAATCGCTCCTACTAGCACTACTGGTAAAGGATCATACAAGTCAACCATATGCTCCTAGCTGATCTCTCTATCCTCTATATCATCATCACCGAAGAGGGCTTTGCACTCCATAACTCCATCATGCCGATCATACTATACCAGCTCACCTATGATGGGAAGACAGAGGATGCAATATACATCCTCTAATGTAACTGTCATCTCCACAGTCGAAAGATGGAAGGTACTCATCTCTGAGTGCCATTGCTCTACTAATGCTGTCATCATACTCAGATTCACCCGAATCTCAGGTGTGTAAATCACATAATATAATCTAGACACTCTAATCAACAATCTATCTATCTCTGACAATGCCATTCTCAGATTCTGAGTCACAAGGTATCTCTCCCGTGACATCAGACTATCTATGATATCCTCCTATTCAAGTCAACAAACAATCAACCTATCAGATTTTGATAAACTGATCTATCAATCTATCTATCCTATCATATCAAATATAAACATGTTCTTATCATGTGTTTCATCAGATGATTCTATCAATTATCTATGTTCAAGACTGGTTAACTAGCACGCATGCTACAATGTTGCCTATCTTGATCAACTCGATCAAAATAAAATGCTGATAGATCCAATCGGCTTATCGACATCAAGTTTGACCTAATTGACTATCTATTTTAACCACATTCTACCACCTAAAATAGATGCCCAACATTATTTAACATTTGCGCAGCTTTTTACATTTGTGCAGTTTTGTTGGATCTTTGCAAAACAATTCATCAAGAATGTGTTGGTTTTAACATATGCGCACTTTTATTGCACACTTGTGCAACACTTACATTTCTATAGTATGAATGCACCGCTATTATTAATGACTAAGTAGAAACTTAACATTTCTTTGCAAACGTTGAAAGTTTCTACGCATTGGTGCGCTGAAACTACGCATTCATACTCCGCCTAAAAAAGTAAAAATTTTCTAATCTAATCTACCATTTCATCTACCCTAAACATGCTACAAATCTAATCTAACATGCATCAAATCATAAAATCACAAAGCAAGATCGAGTCACCTATCGGTTCACCCGAATCGGGTGGTCACTAGAAGCGTCTGACTCTCTCGAAGCGGTGATCTGACAAGGGAAATGACATCATGGCGGCTCTACTCTTCTCTCTCTCGTGCTCTGATCTCCCAATGACAAGTGTACACAATGAGCCTATTGTGGACCCCTAAGCCCTATTTATAGCTTGTGGACCCTATATGCTTGGTGTGTGGACCCTTTCTGCCATTTTTTTCTTCCATTCCACCCTGTTTTCCTCCATCTTTTCTACCATTCTTTCATCAGATTGATTGCACAATAACAAAAAATTACAAAACAAAAAACAAAAAATATATAAAATAAAAATCCAATAAACATTCAAATAATCTTTTTTGTCAATCAATCTCTCAAGGGGGCATGCATACGTCATCTGATACATTGTCTGGGGCAGGGCCAAAAATGCTTGAAGTTTTCTTTGAAACAATGTGATACACAAATTATTTCAAAGAGGGGCAAAATGTATACACCTAAAAATGGCTTCATTAATTAATTAAATATTTATTATTTAATTACTATTGACTTGATAAATTAATTAAATATTTATTATTTAATTAATAATTATTCCTCTATTTATTAAATATATTATTCAATTTATTTAATAAATTCACTATAGTCTAATTCTATATCCTAAGTCTTCTAAATAGTCTATTAAAGTGATTTAATTAAATACACAATCACCTAAATATGACTAAGTCTTCAAATTCACTTCATCCACCTAGTCACCTGACACATCACCTTGGCTAAAATAAATAATTATTATTAATTATTTATTCATATTTATCCTCACCCACACATGTCCTATTCTTAAGGGCTATGTGGCCTCATAGGACTTGGTCTCATGACCACATGTCCTCTCAACAACCAAGTCAAGAGACATTCCCTATTCCTAAGGGGCTTCTCAAGCCACCTCTAAGGGTCAAAGGTGACTCATGGGACACTTGTACAAAGAGTCCTCATGAGGAAAATGTCTCTCCCCCTTTCTCTCTTTGGTCTTTGTGAGACACTTGACATGTGTCTTTCCCTTCCACCTTCTTCTCCTCCATGTCAATATGAGAGGAACATCATCCCTATTCTTCCTCTCACATTCCAACTACATCCCCCTTTCTCTCAACTCTTTCAACCAAGTCAATCCTAGCCCTAGGATCTTCCACCTTTCATTCTCAAACGTAGGATTGTGCCACCTAGGCCTAGATCCTCCAAAACTCTATAAAAGGAGCCTCATTTCCCATTTGAGAGCTAATAGGTATTTTTGATAACAAGCATCCAAGCATTCAAGCATACAAGCATACAACCATTTAAGCAATCAAGCATTCCATAGCAATCACCATTTCATATGCATTTCATCCATTAGTTTGCATGAGCTATTGTGCACTCAATTTCATTCAATCTCCACACTTTGGTAGCATCTTGGGAGAAGGCTTCATTTTGGAAATCTGAGAGCTCAACATCCTCAAGAAATGAAAGCTAGGAGGACAATGGAGACAAGCTGCATGGTAGGTGAAGGTAATTAAATTAGTTTGATCATTTCATAGTTACTTTGCATTCTTCATTGTGTTTGCATTTGATAGATTCATTAGCTTTAATAGTTAATTTATCATTTCTAGTTGTTAGACGTCTAATTTGCATACAACCCCCTTATATATAATACAAAAAAAATTATCAAAATAATTTTAAATAAAAATCTGACATTTAATAAACTAACATATTATAATTTAAACATACATAAATGAAAAGAGCTTAAATCTTATATTTATAATTTATAACATCATAAAATATTAAATATATTTAAATTTATATAATGATTATAATTTTATCATTCTATTACAGGATTAATAGTTGTTGCGTCACAATTTAAAATAAATAAAAAAGTAAAATATGTTTAATACAAAATAAAGTTGTTATTTTATCAAGAGAGATTTTTAAAATATTTCAAAACAATTGATTTTAATAATTTTTTATAAATAAGAAATTTTATGATTTTTATAATAATAAAAAAAGTTTAAAATTAAAAATTTCAATAAATTGACTTCTCTAATTTTTAACCACTTCGAAACAAAATCTCAAAACTATGTTTAATACCAATGATTAATAATTATTATTGAAAGTGTTTTGTGAATATGTAGTTCTTTTAATAACAAGTAAGTTATGTTTTAAGAATAAGCCTACATAAAACCTATTCAAAATGACAAAACTATTTAAACCCTTGGAAATTGATCAATTATGTGTATGGCAACAAATGGTGTCGTTATACTTAAATTTTGGTATACTAAAAGTAAATAGATGTAAATATCTATTTGATGTTGATGTTTGTAATTCTACTAGCATAAGTATTTAATGCAAAGACTCTAAAATTATATCTAGATTTCTTTTAAATACATTTATTTAATACATGGTTTTAATATATTATCCAGCCAAATAGCCATAAATATAGATGTAAATACATTTGAAACATATTTTATAAAAAGACTTATGTTCACAAAATAATAAAAAATGTTAAAAATAAAAACAATCCTACAATAAATATTTATTTAATCATTAATATTTATGATTCTACTACCATTATATATATATATATATATATATATATATATATATATATATTATATATATATAATATATATATATATATTATATATATATATATATATATATATATATATATATATATATATTATATATATATATATATATATATATATATATATATATATATATATATATATATATATATATATATATATATATATATATATATATATATATATATATATATATATATATATATATATATATATATATATATATATATATATATTCAATAAATTTTGTTCCACTAAAACAATATCAATTATAATCCTACAATAAATATTTATTTGTTCATTAATATTTGTGATTCTACTTCTATTTTTTTTAAATGTACATCAAATTCAATAAATGTTATGCCCCTAAAACAGTATTAGTTACAAAGAAAGCTAACTATATAACACCCAATTTAAGGGCCAAGAAACTGTATATGCATGTTTGCTGGAATACAGACATCACTGGAGAGAAGCTTGTGATTTGTTTTGAAGAAGTGATGGTTGTCTAGAGATAAGCGTTGCAGTAGCCCTGGTGTTAGTAATGAATAATGGCGCTCACTCTGTGTTGGCAGGTGCACAGCAAATGAATTCGGCCGAGGAAGTTTACAGTGTAGCAAAATCAATGGTGCGTGAAAGCCAAGCACTGTTAGAGCATGCTAGAATTCTACACCGGCCGAATCCCATGGTGACGCCTTTCAAGATGTGCATGGAAAGTTATGATGCTGTAAACCTCAAAGTGAGTAAGGCAGCACGACTTTTGGATGATTTGTCATGAGTGCAGCAAAAAGTTATTAGTGCTGTCTGAGCTTTAGAGATTTCGGTCCCATTGGCAAACAAATGTCCAAATTATTTGAGAGACAACCTAAGGACAAAACACCTCGCCCCACAAATCTCATCTAGGGGAGAGGACCTAGTAGTTGTGCACTCTAACTTCGGGCTTCTAAAAAATCTATGTGGAAATTTCAAATCACTCCCACTTTTTTACAATAGCTTACTTGGCGAGTCTCTTTCTTATAACTAAAGTTTCAGAGCCACATCATCAAATATGATGTCACTTCAGCATGCTTTTTTCCAAGGTGTCCAAAATAGCCCCCCAAAAAAGTGAGACCAATCATAGTGAATTAGGGACCCCAATGGTTGTGCAGCTGATGTGGCATCACACCATTGGCTACTTTTTAGAACAAAAGGTACATTTCATTCAATTATGGGTAGTCATCATTAGAAAAAACAACTTTAAAGTCACAACTATTGGTACAATGTTTTCAAAAAATATTGGATTTTAAATCAACAACTATGGGTACAATGTTGTCAAAAATATTGGATTTTAAATCAACAACTATGGGTATTAAGTTAAAAATTGCTATCACAACCATTGGAATGTGTTCAAATATCGGGTCCTCTCCCCTAAGCCTGCGTCTTTTGTTGATAGTATTTTCTACACTAGAAATCTTGCCATGCGCCTTTACCAACAGGGTCCTACATACATATGGAGTGGCATGGAATAAGCTTTCATTTGCTCTCATTTTTCCTCTGAAAATAAAGTAAACAATGTACTACAATAAAACAAACTTTTAATAAGCATAAAAATTTGTGCTTTAGTTTATATGGATTAGATTAGTCTATTTATTTATTTTTAAGCTCTGTGTGGAAGCTGTTGAAAGACATCATTTTCTAGATATGTCTATTTGTTTGAATAAAAATTCTAACAATAGTGGATGCAATGACTTTTCACTATTTTACTGATCAAAATAATGAATACTAATTTGGGTGTGAACAGGGATGCCGTGTAGAGGTCTGGTTTCTCCTTTATGTAGTTGAGCAATGTAACTAAGTTATTTTTTTAATTCATCCTTCTTATCACATAATGAAACATTATTAGTACTTACCGATAGGCTAAGCAAGTACTATTGCATTCATTTTTGGATTTCTTCCATTAACTAGTGATTAAATGAACTGTTCTACACCAATGAAAATAAATTTTATTTTATATTACAATGAATGCATTTGAGCTCTTATTACACGAGTGAACCAATTAAAATTTACCACGTTTTTCATTAATATTTTTCTTTTTTATATTAATTGTATATTAAAATTTTTAAATTAATATATATTTATTCTCATCCAGAAATTTTGTTTGATTCTGGCAGTCATATTTATACTATTAATTTTTACAATATATTATAATTTAAATAACAACCTATGATATCATAATATAAGTTTTTTTTAATTCATATTTTTAACATTTTTTAATACAACCTATGATATTATAATATATAATTATTTTTATTTATATTTAATTTTTTTTTAAACTTTTTTTATTATATACTAATTATACATCAACAACTATTTATGTAAAAAAATATGTGATTTTATTTGCTTATAATTTTTATTTTTTATTTGTGAAATATTAATATTTAAATTAAACTATATTAAATTAATATTTAATATTATTATAATAATTTTATTTTGAAAAACTTGTTAAATTTATTTTAAAAGACCAACTTATTTGAATTTATTTATTTATAATAGTTTTAATGAAAATTCTCTTATAAAAAGTTATTACTTTACTGTAACTATATAAAACATAATAATTAATATTACACTATAACTAAAGGCAAGTACTTAGCCACTACTTGACACTTGTTTAACAAGTGCCACATAGTGGCCAAGTACTTGCCTTTAGTTTTATACATAAATTTAATTTTAATTTTGATTTATATGTAAAGTGAATTTTTAATTATAATAATTTATAACTAAGTTTCATTTTAATTTTAATCTATATGTAAAGTAATTATTTAATTATTAAAAATTAATAAAATTACTATAATTATAGTTCTAATAATATTTTTAATTTTATAAATAATTATAAAATATCATTTATAATTAATTTAAATTATAAAATACTTCTACTTATAATTAATTTTAATATTAATTACTTAGTCCAAATAACTTTTTTTCAACAATATTATAATATTATTCTATTAAATCTAAATTTATATAATATATATTAAAATAAATCCAAAAAATTCAATATTTTTATAATACACAACAAAAATAGAAATATTATTTTAGTATAAGTAAAAACTTATCAATCTCTTAATAGGTATCTAAAAAGTTGTAAACCATAAACCAAATTTTATAAATAATTATAAAATATCATTTATAATTAATTTAAATTGTAAAATAGTTCTACTTATAATTAATTTTAATATTAATTATTTAGTCCAAATAACTCTTTTTCAAAAATATTATAATGTTATTCTATTAAATCTAAATTTTTATAATATATATTAAAATAAATCCAAAAAATTCAATATTTAATAATACAACAAAAATAGAAATATTATTTTAATATAAGGAAAAACTTATCAATCTCTTAATAGGTATCTAAAAAGTTGTAAACCATAAACCAAATAAAATCAAATGATATATAAATTAGATTGTATTATTTGAATGCACGATTTTCATGTACAATAAATAACAAACGTGGTACATTTTAATTGGTTCTCTCCAGTAATAAGAGCTCAAATGTATTAGCCAATCATATCATCAAAAAATAATTTTTACAAATCATAAACTTAAAAAATTAACATTTAAACTATAGAATATGTGTTATTTTTAACAAAATAAGAAAATACTAAATTATAATTGGTGCAAAGAATTGGTTTTAATCACTACTTAATGGAAGAAATGCAAAAAGTGATGCAATAGTACTTGCTAGCCTATCGGCAAGTACTAACAAGTGGATTACAATTCAGTCCCATTCTCCACAGGAGACCCCCTTTCTTTTCTAGGACACATCTAGATCCATAACAAAACATTTGGAATTAGAGCCAATATGACACCTATTTAAAATGATAAATATATTTAAACAATTAGAAAATGATCATTTATCTATACACTTAAATTTTGGTATACCTAAAGTTGATAAGTGTAAATATATGTTTAATGTTGATGTTTGTAATTCTAATAGCATAAATATATTAAATATATATATATATATATATATATATATATATATATATATATATATATATATATATATATATATATATATATATATATATATATAATATATATATATATATATATATATATATATATATATATATATATATATATATATATATATATATATATATATATATATATATATATATATATATATATATATATATATATATATATATATATATAAACAAACATGTGCAAAATATTTTTCTATATATTTAACAAAGTCAATTTAATATAGATATTGTAAAAGTGTATTTAAATTTTATTTAAATACATTTATTTAATACTTAATTTTACTATATTTATTCAGTTAAATAGCTATAAATATATTTGAAACATAACTTTTAAGACTATTTATATAAATAAATAATTAAAAATAAAAAAATTAAATAATTATAAATATAAAAAATTAAGAACAATCCTACAATTAATAATCATTAATATTTATGGTTCTACTCCCACTTTTAAACAAATATATATCAAATTTAATAAATTTTGTACCACTAAAACAATATCAGTTTCAAAGAAAGCTAACTGTATAAGACCTAATTTAAGAGTTGTAGCTATCCTAACACAAAAAGTGACATGATATTACTATAATAGCTCATGTCGTACCTACCATGCCATGGATGCCAGACATCAACAAATATATGAGTTACATGGAGTAAGTACAGAGATATGTGTTTCATGGCTGCAAGAGAATAGCGTATTTCATCAATGGCCCAAAGCACTCTCATCAAATTCAGAACAATTTGGGGCTGAGGAAGCGTGAGTGGATACATCATTTGCATTTGTTTTTCCCTCTTCTTTGTTTTCATTTTGAATTTTTGAAATTTGGTTCTCTTGTTTGCTATATTAAATGGGATTGAATGCCTTAATTGTAAGACATGCGTATGGGTTATTATTGGCCTACCATGGAAGCAGACTCCTTTCATTTTGCTAGGGTATGCAAGAAATGTCAGATACATGGAAACCTTATCCATGCTCTAGCTCAAGAGTTACATCCTTTTATAACTACTTTGCCATTTAGTCGGTGGGGACTTGACCTCGTGGGCCCTATCAATCCTCCATCTTCCAACGGGCACAAATGGATTCTCACTACCACAGAATACTTCACTAAATGGATTGAGGCCATTCCATTAATTACCGCCACAGGGAAACAAATCTCCGTGTTTATCTTAAACTATATCATTTGCAGATATGGTATACCTATGTATCTTATCATTGATCATGGGAAACAGTTTCAAAACCAAGACATGGATGACTTGTGCACCAAATTCCACATCACTCACAACTATTCCACAATCGACTATCCTCAAGGAAATGGCCAAGCTGAGGTGTCAAACAAAACAATTGTTAAAATCCTACAAAAGATTGTCAATGATGTTGGCCGTGACTAGCATCTCCAACTTAATCAAGCCTTATGGGCTTACCGCACCTCCATCTGTACTCCTACTGGAGCCACTCCATATTCCCTTGTCTATGGATCTGAAGTAGTCTTGCCCCTCAAGGTCAAGTTGCCTTCACTTCGTGTTACTCTTAAAGATTTAATTCCTGATGAAGACTATAGTGTTGCACGCCTGACTGAATTGGAACTCCTAGATGAACACCATTAGTGAGCCTATGATCATTTGAAAGTTTATCAGCAGCGTTTGTCCCATTAGTACAATAGCAAAGTAAAGATCAGAGATTTTCAGTTGGGTGACTTCGTCCTTCGAGAAAATCCAAAGAATCAACAATACCGTGAAAAGAAGGGCAAGTTTGAACCTAATTGGTTAGGACCTTTTGTGATTACATCAGTCTATGGTTCTGGAGCTTATCAGTTATCTACACCTAAAGGGGATCCCTTGGATGAACCTCTTAATAGCATCCATCTCAAGAAGTTCTATCCCTAAAATCTCAATGTAAGGGGCATGTATATAGTCTATATATATATTCAGTAAATAAAAAATACAAAAAAATCACAAAATCAAAAGAAAAACTGCAATAAAAGCATATGGTGAAAACCTGGAAACAGGCACTATGTGTGACAAGTTAGCTCCTCTATCTATTAGGATTCTTTTAGTGTGTCCATTCATTGTATATATCCACAATAAAATAGTTACCCAATCCTTGTCCCCACCATGTATATATCATAATAAAATGGCTAGTTTGTAAACCATCCATTGTATCTATCTGTAATAAAATCCCATCATAGCTTGATCTTTTGTCATGGTCTTCATCCTAGTCTTGTTGTGTCTTTCTTCACCCATAATAAGTCAGTCCATTACCTCGCTAGGGGCATGTCCTCAACCTAGTTTGGGAAGTGGATCTATGATAGTTGTCACTCTTAGAGGACCTAATGGAGTTATTTTCACCAGGAAAGGCAAACACAATCAAATGTTCTTTCACAATGGTATCTTCATGCTGAATTAGAATCTATGATCTATCTTTCAAATTGTGACCGCTTATCTATACATCTTGACTATACATCATCACTTGAATTGATCAACATATCCTAAATCAATCTTTTTGGCAAAAGAAATGTATATTCATGGCAAGCATGTTAGAATGATTTGTTATAACTTATGCATTCATATCTAGATTTCATTGTTATCATGTTTCCTATGCTATTCTGGGATATCTTTGACATGAGTTTGAAACTCTCATATGTCATTGATTAGAATAGCCAGGATGGGGCATGATATTTTCTTTGATTGCTATTTGTGGGGTATTTTTTGATGAAATCAAAGGAACAAGTAATTGGGGTGTCTGCGTATAAGTGCCTTCATCCATTTCATAGTATGGACAACATACAAATCATGTTGTTATAAAAAATGCTATTTATGGTGATACGCCATCGCATACCTTGACTCCAAATATTTGTTCCCCGATGGAGGGGGGGAATATTCCTTATCTATTATGTGAATGAAACTCAGGTCATCTCGGTTCAATTATACCTAGATGCTTGTCAAGTTTGCAATATTAAACTTCATGCAAAAAGCGCTCAGGTCATCCTGGTTTAATTATACCATGATGCTTGCATTTTCTTGCAACATAACGAGCTCAATGATGAAACTCAAGTTCCAGTTATTATGAAGTTCTAAGATGTTACCTAAAGTTGTGGAGATACATTCATTTCATATTGCATTTCATTAAAATAGTTCATGACTTACATATCAGTGATCCTTTTATAGAGAAATATAGGTTACCTTTCTTGTTAGGTTGTTTGTTCTCTTAGTCTATTCTTGTTGTGTTAGATAAATTGTTATTTAAGTTGAGGACATTTGGACAACTAAACATATTATGACTTTTTGCATTTAACATTTTGCACTTAATCATTTAGAGACATATGTTATCTTCATTAGGAGTGTTCATTTATATATAATTTGATCATTTATTATAGCTATCTTTTCATCTCATTTTCTTTTATCATGTTATCAGTTATTACATTCAATCATCTTAAGGTAGATTATCATTTATTACATTAGATATCATTTTCATATCATTCATTTATTATACATTATATGCATTTTACATCATTCATTTATTATACATTATATGCATTTTACATCTTTCATTTATTATTCATTATATGCATTTTACATCATTCATTTATTATACATTATATACATTTTACATCATTCATTTATTATTCATTATATGCATTTTACATCATTCATTTATTATACATTATATGCATTTTACATCATTCATTTATTATTCATTATATGCATTTTACATCATTCATTTATTATACATTGTACACATTTCATGTCATTCATTTATTATACATTATCATGCATTTTACATCATTTATTTATTATCCATTATCCGCATTGTTCATCACAACATTGCATTGATAATCACATAGCATTAGTAAACTCATTTAGGACATCCATTTATATCATCATCATGTATGATTATTAACCATTAAGCATCAAAAATATCAAATCGGATATAAATCATTTTGAATTCTAAGACATACATTCTATGCATGTTAAAGTAAATCATCACATCCTGCATATGTCAGTATGAACATGTATATAAATCATCAAAGAAAATCATGATAGAACTGCATCACTGTATATATAGAGTCAATCATATAGCATCCATCATATAAAATCCATAAAACAACAAAATATTCAAATGTCCAATGATATAAATCAATAACAATGTGTCCATAGTCAGTGTCCATCAAGTCAAAATATAATGATACAATGAATCATAATGGTAAAATAGTGTATACAATGCTCTCTCAACATCTATGAACCACTGCCTCCAGACTCTGTCTGTCACTGTCTACGGGATGCAATGTGACCCTGTGCTGCTAAACTCCCTGATGCTGGCGATCCACCTTGACCTCCTGAACCTTTCTATGCTCTTGGAGGGCATGATGACACACCCTCTCCACCAGCTGGTGCTCCTCTGTCACGCACTACTATCCTGATCGCCATTGAGCTCTCCCTATAACTCCCGATCCACTGATCCCTTGGGACTGCCTATTTGTATGCCTCTCACTAGTAGGATATCTCCTTCCTGACATGTATCATGGCTCTCATGATATCTCCATGGGGGCCTAGGTCCTCTGTCCTCTGTAACTCATCTAGTAGCATCTCAGACTCCCCGAGTCTCTCAATCGATGCATCCCACTCATGTCTCATGACATCCATTTGACGCTCTAGCCTCTCAATCTATCTCTCTAGACCTGGCACCCACTCTGCCTATACCTGTGTAACTGCTAGTCTGACTAGTAGTGCATTAATATCTGGCTCCTCCTCCACCGTGTCTCTCTTTAAATAGGGATCCTGTCCCCCAATGTCCATGTCTGCCTACTCATCTTGTGCCTGTACATCTGGCATCTTAGCGTCAGCCTCATCCTGTATATCATCCTGGACCTGACCAACCTGTACCCCACCGCCCTAGGCCAATAAAACATCTACCTCATCCTATGCCTACCTCTATACCTGTGGCACCTGTACCTGTGCAACTGGTCTTTGTACTGTGGCAACTGGAATCTGTGCTAGAGGGACTGGTACCTATAGTCGCACTCCTACAGCTTGCCATGCTGGAGGCTATCTCCATCCCTATCTAGCTGGAGGTGGCATCAGTCCTCTTCATCTCACACCACCTCCTCTCATCTGAGGTCCTGCTTTATCCCCTCTCCCTCCATCTCCAACATTATCTCCTCCTCCATCTCCTCCACCATCACCTTCACCTCATCTCCCTCGTCCATGTCTATCTCTCCCTCAGAGTCTCCCTCATCATCTCTCTACCAGATCTCTCTCTAGAGGCCTCACCATTGGATCTGTAATCCATGAAACTGGAAAATCCCTCAAAAACTACTCCAACTCAGCAGTCATCCCTGGGTCTACCATCGTCGGTCTCATTGACCATGCCTGAAATGGGGCATCCAAAAACTACTACCGAGCAACATTAAATGATGCCATGTGCCCCCAGTCTTGTCTCTCCTGATGCATGCGAGCATGCTCTGTCACTCTCTGTGGCATGCCCTATATCCTACCAAACTATCATAGGACCCGACTAACCAACTATCAGTCAATGATAAATGTTGTCCGTCCTATCAACCACCATGAGTCAAAACAAAAACCAAGCTGCTGCTCATCATCCCATGGCTCACACCCTAGGTAGGGTCTCCATGTCACTATGTCTAGTGTGTCAAAGGTATACCGCCAAAACTCTAAATGGCCCAATTTTGCCTGAGATAAAACTAAGGAGTATAATTGAATATAGGGCTGCCCCGTGCCCTGAAATCTGATAGCCATTGGTCGAGTAACTGCAATATGCTCCCATGCCCAAACATGGAGTAGTGTCACACCTACTGATAATGATGCACCTCTATGGTACACCACTTGATGCATGTCATGATAAAGATGTGCTAACAAACACACCCCCCAAGCATATCGGGTCCCCTCCATCATCCGCTGTAATGTGTGGCCCCATCTAACTACAAATCCAGGTGATCTATGATCAGGGCATACAAATCCCCCAATCGCTCCTACTACCACTACTGGTAAAGGATCATATAAGTCAACCATATCCTCCTAGCTGATCTCTCCATCCTCTATATCATCATCACCAAAGATGGCTTTGCACTCCGTAACTCCGCCATGCCGATCATACTGTACCAGCTCACCTGTGATGGGAAGATAGATGATGCAATATACATCCTCTAATGTAACTGTCATCTCCCCTATCGGAAGATGAAAGGTACTCATCTCCGAGTGCCATCGCTCTACTAATGTTGTCATCATACTCATATTCGCCTGAATCTCAGGTGTGTAAATCACATAATATAATCCAGACGCTCCAATCAACAGTCTATCTGTCTCTGACAATGCCGGTCTCAAATTCTGAGTCACGGGGTATCTCTCTTGTGACATTAGACTATCTGTGATATCCTCCTATTCAAGTCAACAAATAATCAACCTATCAGATTTTGATAAACTAATCTATCAATCTATCTATCCTATCATATCAAATATAAACATGTTCTTATCCCGTGTTTCAATAGATGATTCTATCAATTATCTATGTTCCAGACTGGTTAACTAGCACACATGCTACAATGTTGCCTATCTTGATCAACTCGATCAAAATCAAATGCTGACAGTTCCAATTAGCTTATCGACATCAAGTTTGACCTAATTGACTATGTATTTTCACCACATTCTACCACCTAAAATAGATGCACAACATTTTATCATATATGCACAACATTATTTAACATTTGCACAATTTTGTTGGATCTTTGCACAACAATTCATCACGAATGCGCAGGTTTTAACATATGTGCACTTTTATTGCACACTTACACAACACTTACATTTCTATAGTATGAATTCACCGCTATTATTAACGAATGCATAGAAACTTAACATTTCTATGCAAATGTCGAAAGTTTTTGCGCATTGGTGCGCCGACACTGCGCATTCATACTCCGCCTAGAAAACTAAAAATTTTCTAATCTAATCTACCATTTCATTTACCTTAAACATGCTAAAAATCTAATCTAACATGCATCAAATCATAAAATCACAAAGCAGGATCGAGTCACCTACCGGCTCACCCGAATCAGGTGGTCACTGGAAGCGTCTAACTCTCTCGGAGCAGTGATCTGACAAGTGAAATGACATTGTGGCGCGCTCTGCTCTTCTCTCTCTCGCGCTCTGATCTCCCAATGACAAGTGTGCACAATGAGCCTATTGTAGACCCCTAAGCCCTATTTATAGCCTGTGGACCCTATATGGTTGGTGTGTGGACCCTTTCTGCCATTTTTTTCTTCCATTCCACCCCGTTGTTCTCCATCTTTTCTACCATTCTTTCGTGAGATTGATTGCACAACAACACAAAATTACAAAACAAAAAACAAAAAATATATAAAATAAAAATCCAATAAACTTTCAAATAATCTTTTTTGTCAATCAATCTCTCGAGGGGCATGCATAGGTCGTATGATACATTGTCTGGGGCAGGGCCAAAAATGATTGAAATTTTCTTTGAAATAATGTTATACACACATTATTTCAAAGAGGGGCAAAATGTATACACCTAAAAATGGCTTCATTAATTAATTAAATATTTATTATTTAATTACTATTGACTTGATAAATTAATTAAATATTTATTATTTAATTAATAATTATTCCTTTATTTATTAAATAAATTATTCAATTTATTTAATAAATTCACTATAGTCTAATTCTATATCCTAAGTCTTCTAAATAGTCTATTAAAGTGATTTAATTAAATACACAATCACCTAAATATGACTAAGTCTTCTAATTCACTTCATCCACCTAGTCACTTGACACATCACCTTGGCTAAAATAAATTATTATTATTAATTATTTATTCATATTTATCCTCACCCACACATGTCCTATTCTTAAGGGCTATGTGGCCTCATAGGACTTGGTCTCATGACCACATGTCCTCTCAACAACCAAGTCAAGAGACATTCCCTATTCCTAAGGGGCTTCTCAAGCCACCTCTAAGGGTCAAAGGTGACTCATGGGACACTTGTACAAAGAATCCTCATGAGGGAAATGTCTCTCCCCCTTTCTCTCTTTGGTCTTTGTGAGACACTTGACATGTGTCTTTCCCTTCCACCTTCTTCTCCTCCATGTCAATATGAGAGGAACATCATCCCTATTCTTCCTCTCACATTCCAACTACATCCCCCTTTCTCTCAACTCCTTCAACTAAGTCAATCTTAGCCCTAGGATTTTCCACCTTTCATTCTCAACCGTAGGATTGTGCCACCTAGGTCTAGATCCTCCAAAACTCTATAAAAGGAGCCTCATTTCCCATTTGAGAGCTAATAGGTATTTTTGATGAAAGCATCCAAGCATTCAAGCATACAAACATACAAGTATTTAAGAAATCAAGCATTCCATAACAATCACCATTTCATTTGTATTTCATCCATTAGTTTGCATAAGCTATTGTGCACTCAATTTCATTCAATTTCCACACTTTGGTAGCATCTTGGGAGAAGGCTTCATTTTGGAAATCTGAGAGCTCAACATCTTCAAGAAATCAAAGCTAGGAGGACAAAGGAGACAAGCTGCATGGTAGGTGAAGGTAATTAAATTAGTTTCATCATTTCAAAGTTACTTTGCATTCTTCATTGTGTTTGCATTAGATAGATTCATTAGCTTTAATAGTTAATTTATCATTTCAGGTTGTTAGACATCTAATTTGCATACAACCCCCTTATATATAATACAAAAAAAATTCTCAAAATAATTTTAAATAAAAATCTTACATTTAATAAACTAACATATTATAATTTAAACATATATAAATGAATAGAGCTTAAATCTTATATTTATAATTTATAACATCATAAAATATTAAATATATTTAAATTTACATAATGATTATAATTTTATCATTCTATTACAGGATTAATAGTTGTTGCGTCACAATTTAAAATAAATAAAAAAGTAAAATATGTTTAATACAAAATAAAGTTGTCTTTTTATCAAGAGAGATTTTTAAAATATTTCAATACAATTGATTTTAATAATTTTTTTATAAATAAGAAATGATTAATAATTATTAATGAAAGTGTTTTGTGAATATGTAGTTCTTTTAATAACCAATAAGTTATGTTTTAAGAATAAGCCTACATAAAACCTATTCAAAATGACAAAACTATTTAAACCCTTGGAAATTGATCAGTTATGTGTATGGCAACAAATGGTGTCGTTATACTTAAATTTTGGTATACTAAAAGTAAATAGATGTAAATATCTATTTGATGTTGATGTTTGTAATTCTACTAGCATAAGTATTTAATGCAAAGACTCTAAAATTATATCTAGATTTCTTTTAAATACATTTATTTAATACATGGTTTTAATATATTATCCAGTCAAATAGCCATAAATATATATATGTAAATACATTTGAAACATATTTTATAAAAAGACTTATGTTACCAAAATAATAAAAAATGTTATATATATATATATATATATATATATATATATATATATATATATATATATATATATATATATATATATATATATATATATATATATATATATATAATTCAATAAATTTTGTTCCACTAAAACAATATCAATTATAATCCTACAATAAATATTTATTTGATCATTAATATTTGTGATAAATATTTTTTTGATCATTAATATTTGTGATAAAAATTTATTTGATCATTAATATTTGTGATTCTACTTCTATTTTTTGTTAAATGTACATCAAATTCAATAAATGTTAAGCCCCTAAAACAGTATTTATTACAAAGAAAGCTAACTATATAACACCCAATTTAAGGGCCAAGAAATTGTATATGCATGTTTGCTGGAATACAGACATCACTGGAGAGAAGCTTGTGATTTGTTTTGAAGAAGCGATGGGTTGTCTAGTGATAAGCATTGCAGTAGCCCTAGTGTTAGTAATGAAGAATGGTGCTCACTCTGTGTTGGCAGGTGCACAGCAAATGAGTTCGGCTGAGGAAGTTTACAGTGTAGCAAAATCATTGGTGTGTGAAAGCCAAGCATTGTTAGAGCATGCTAGAATTCTACACCGGCCGAATCCCATGGCGACGCCTTTCAAGATGTACGTGGAAAGTTACGATGCTATAAACCTTGAAGTGAGTAAGGCAGCACAACTTTTGGATGATTTCTCGGGAGTGCAACAAAAAGTTATTAGTGCTGTCCGAGCTTTAGAGATTTTGGTCCCATTGGCAAACAAATGTCCAAATTTTTTGAGAGACAACATAAGGACAAAACACCTCACCCCACAAATCTCATCTAGGGGAGAGGACCTAGTAGTTGTGCACTCTAACTTCGGGCTTCTAAAAAATCTATGTGGAAATTTCAAATCACTCCCACTTTTTTACAATAGCTTACTTGGCGAATCTCTTGCTTATAACTAAAGTTTCAGAGCCACATCATCAAATATGATGTCACTTCAGCATGCTTTTTTCCAAGGTGTCCAAAACAGCCCCCCAAAAAAGTGAGACCAATCATAGTGAATTAGGGACCCCAATGGTTGTGCAGCTGATGTGGCATCACACTATTGGCTGCTTTTTAGAACAAAAGTTACATTTCATTCAATTATGGGTAGTCATCATTAGCAAAAACAACTTTAAAGTCACAACTATTGGTACAATGTTGTCAAAAATATTGGATTTTAAATCAACAACTATGGGTACAATGTTGTCAAAAATATTGGATTTTAAATCAACAACTATGGGTATTAAGTTAAAAAATGCTATCACAACCATTGGAATGTGTTCAAATATCGGGTCCTCTCCCCTAAGTCTGCGTCTTTTGTTGATAGTATTTTCTACAGTTGAAATCTTGCCATGCGCCTTTACCAACAGGGTCCTACATACATACGGAGTGGCATGGAATAAGCTTTCATTTGCTCTCGTTTTTCCTCTGAAAATAAAGTAAACAATGTACTACAATAAAAAAACTTTTAATAAGCATAAAAATTTGTGCTTCAATTTATATGGAGTAGATTAGTCTATTTATTTACTTTTAAGCTCTGTGTGGAAGCTGTTGAAAGACATCATTTTCCAGATATGTCTATTTGTTTGAATAAAAATTCTAACAATAGTGGATGCAATGACTTTTCACTATTTTACTGATCAAAATAATGAATACAAATTTGGGTGTGAATAGGGATGTCGTGTAGAGGTCTGGTTTCTCCTTTATGTAGTTGAGCAATGTAAGTAAGTTATTTTTTTAATTCATCCTTCTTATCACATAATGAAACATTATTGGTACTTGCCGATAGGCTAAGCAAGTACTATTGCATTCATTTTTAGATTTCTTCCATTAACTAGTGATTAAATGAATTGTTCTACACCAATGAAAATAAATTTTATTTTATATTACAATGAATGCATTTGAGCTCTTATTACACGAGTGAACCAATTAAAATTTACCACGTTTTTCATTAATATTTTTCTTTTTTATATTAATTGTATATTAAAATTTTTAAATTAATATATATTTATTCTCATCCAGAAATTTTGTTTGATTCTGGCAGTAATATTTATACTATTAATTTTTACAATATATTATAATTTAAATAACAACCTATGATATCATAATATAAGTTTGTTTTTATTCATATTTTTAAAATTTTTAATAAAACCTATGATATTATAATATATAATTATTTTTATTTATATTTAATGTTTTTTTGATTATATACTAATTATACATCAACAACTATTTATGTAAAAAAAATATGTGATTTTATTTGCTTATAATTTTTATTTTTTCTTTGTAAAGTATTAATATTTAAATTAAACTATATTAAATTAATATTTAATATTATTATAATAATTTTATTTTGAAAAACTTGATAAATTTATTTTAAAAGATCAACTTATTTGAATTTATTTATGTATAATAGTTTTAATGAAAATTCTTTTATAAAAAGTTATTACTTTACTGTAACTATATAAAACATAATAATTAAAAAATTATAACTTAAAAAAATTTAATTAAAAAAAGTTATTACTTCTACTATTACTATATAAAACATAATAATTAAAAAAATAATATACTATTACACTATAACTAAAGGCAAGTACTGGCGAGCAAATTTTATCAACGATTTTTGGCGACGATCTGCGCTGACATCTGCTATGTCCTTCATGCTTGGATGTGACTTGTGCTCCTGAGGACATGGCGATAGTGTGTGGAGGAGAATGCTCCTCCACTTAGGTTTGCTTTCTTTGGACCTTAACTCCTTTATTGTGCTCTGACTTGCATTTACTCCTTGTGCTATGGAAACTGGTTCTGATGGCTTCATTAAACCTGCGTCCAACTTGGCTTCTCATTTGCCCTCCAATGTGTCTTCGACTCCGGGATCTTCCTTGCCCTTTGATTCAGAATCCGCACCCTCAGTCGTTAAAGCTAGCCCTAGCCGTCCACCCTTACCTTATAAGAAATCATTCGCTGAAATGGTGGCTCCCAGCAATCATGGGGTCTCCATTGATGCGAGATTTGTGCAGGTGGTTGGAGGCAAGAGATCGCTCGAAGAAGGTAAGGAATCTCCTAACATATTGAATGAATTTTTTATCTCACCCAACGACGCTATGCTCAAGGAAATTTCTCTGGAAAAGTCTAGGCTCTGTGACACCGCAATTTTCTTTGCATGCGTTGATATTGAGAAATGCCCTCCTAGGAAATTCTTGGACGACTGGTTTCATAACTTATGGAATTTAAAATTAGGGCTTAAAATCTCTTTTTGTAGACAGATTCAAAAAGGGCTTTTCATTATTTCCTTTAATAATCATGAGGCTCAAGTAGAAGCCTTAAAACGGCAATACTGGAATGTTGGTAAAACTTCATTTAGGGCTCTGGCTTGGTCGCATGATGCTGTTTGTGAAGAAGTTCTCACCCTGTCTTCACCCAGATGGCTTATCTTAAAAGAAGTTCCCCCTTTCCTATGGAAATTCCTTACACATTTTCTTTCTCCGTTTGGCTCTATCATTAGAATTGATGAAACTTCCAAACTTGTGTCCAATCTTGATGCTAGAGTTTTGGTTTCTCTTAAACTTGGGGTTGATATTCCCCTAAAACTTACCTTGAAAATCCATGGTGAAACCATCTCCTACCCGGTTGAAATCCTCAAGGGTATAAATGCGTGTTTTTTGTGCAAAAAGGAAGGGCATATTCGGAAGAATTGCCCCATCATTAATAAGAAAAATAATGAACTATCCCAAGGAAACTTTGCGGATGGTAATTCCAGTAGCAGGGAATTGGCCACTATCCCTGATACTTTGATCCCTAATCGATCCTTCTCTGATTCACACTCTGGAAAAGGGCCTGATAAATCTAGTTTTATTAACCCTATAGCTCAACAACCTATCATTTCGGACCAAAGAAATAGTTTGAGAGATAATGAGGGTTTTCAAACTATGAAAAATAAGAAGCCTAGGAAAAAGAGTGTGCAACAATTGGCTACTGACCAAATCTGTGCTACCTCCAAATTGAACCCCTTTGCTACTTTGGCTTCCCCTACTCTGTTAATTGAAAATGGAATATCTATGGATAGTAATATTTCTGATATTAATTTGTTGGAAGGACAGAACTCATAGGATGGTAGCTCTAGTGATGTTACCATGAGTGAGGTCCCTATAGACATGGTTAGCAGTAAAACTTGCCCTAACTTGAATGTTGTCCCCCCTTCTGATGATAGCAACATCAGCCCCCCCATCTCTAGTCTTAATGAATTAAATGATGATTTTTTTATTGAATTTATACTTGCTAATAAAGGCTCTGATAATACTAGAATACAGAACCCAGTTGAACATAACATTAATGGGAATATAGGGAATCCTGATTTCAATATGATTGGCCCCCACTCCAATTTCTCTCAACTGAATAATGGTGAGGATGAGGAGGACCCTCCCTGGGGTTCCTTGGCTTCCAAAAAGAAGGGAAGGCCCTTAGGGTCAAAAAATAAAAAGAAAAATAGGGAGAGTTTGGCTCCTCTTACTGGCCCTCTATTGAATTTGTCATCATGAAGTGCATATCCTGGAATATTAGAGGCCTAGAGTCTCCAGATAGGAAGTCAATTATTAAGAGGTTTTTAATGGGTCACAAAAACTTATATTTTTTTATGATGCAAGAGCTTAAGGCTGTTAATTTTCTTCTTAATTCTTCTCTAGATTTTATCTGGATGGATGCTATCAAAATCTGTACTAACCATCCTAAAGGGAAAGGTGGTGCTGCTTTTCTTATTAATCCTTACTAGGATAAATATATTATGTCTGTTGGTTGCTCCCCCTGCAACCATGTGGCATGGGCTGTTATTGAGCTTAACGGTTCATCATTTGGCATTTGCTCCATTTACACCCCCAATGAGGTTAAAGATAGGATCATTCTTTGGGACTGGCTTTATAACCTTCCCGACATTCCCTGGATTTTTGCTGGGGACTTTAACATGGTCGAGAACCAAGATGATAAACTCGGGGGTCTCCCTTTTACTTGGAAACATCATGAGAAGGACTTTTGGGATCGCTGTAAACAAAAATTTAATTTATTTGATCCTATGTAAGGGTATAGAAGAGATACTTCTAGCCTCTGGTACACTTGGTGTAATTTCAATAGGGGGCTAAGAGGATTTATTCCAGGCTTGATAGATTTTATGTGAATTGTGATTTTTTCTCCTTCTCGTCTATCCAACAGCATGCCCTTGTTATTGCTTCTGCCTCTACCCTTTTTGATCACCTCCCTATCATTGTTCTTATTAACATTAGAAACACTCTTGCCCCTTCTGCTCATCGTAATGATAAATTTATCCTTAACACCTCCCTGCTTAATGATCAGGATACTAACATTGTTGTTAAGATGGTTAGGAATTTTAACCGTATTAATAACTCTTTTACTCATATTGATAGATGGAATAGCAATGTTACTTCGTGGAGGAAAATATTTCAAACCTTAGGGCTAAGGAAGGCTAAGAATTATAGAAGAGTGGACAACACTTTGAACGAACAATTGCAATCAGCTAAAGCTGAGGTTCAAGCTAATCCCACATCTATTTCACATGTTGAACATGTCTCTGCTGCCAGGGATACTCTGAGGAAGCATCAACATATTAAAACCATTGGGGCCTCTGTCAGAAGCTGCCAGCAATGGTTGAAATATGGTGATAAGGGCTCCAAATTCTTCTTTAATCATCTTAAACATAAGCAGAATAAAGAGAAAATTGATAGAATTGTCATGTATTATCAAGAGCTTACTGATATCAATGACATTGCTGCTGCCTTCGAGAAGTTTTATAAGGTTCTATTCAGTTTTGAGGACATCAGTAATGCCAAGGATCTTAGGAATAGATGTAAGGATCTTATCCCCAAGAAAATTGATGAGGGGGATGCCTCCATACTCAGGGATAAGGTTTCAATACAAGAAATATCTGATGCTATATCTGCTCTTAAGAAGGATAAAGCGCCTAGGCCGGATGGCCTTCCTGCTGAATTCTACCAATCCAATGTTGATTGGATTGCCAAGGATTTATTTGATCTTTATTCAAAAGATTATGACTGTGGCAATCTTGGCAATTTTATCAATATGGGGATTATTAAACTTATCCCTAAGGATGGAGACAAGTCCCTCATCAAGAACTGGCGGCCAATTACTCAACTTAATGTTTCTTACAAAATTCTGGCCAAAGCCTTGGCCTCCAGACTTGTTAATATTTTGCCTAACTTTACCTGCCCTACCCAGACTGGGTTCATCAAAGGATGATATATCCTGGAAAACCTTATTACCAGATGGGAATCTATGGATTGGGCCAAAAATTCAAATCAGTGCTTTGCTATGTTTCTTTTAGATTTTGAGAAAGCTTATGACCGTGTTGAATGGGATTTCATCCTTTCTATTCTTTAGGCCTTTGGCTTCCCTGATGAATTTATCAGATACATTCAAGTCCTGCTTAAAGATTCCTCTGCTAGAATTGATCTCAATGGTTTTTTATCTAATCCTATCCCCCTGTCTCGATCTATTCATCAAGGATGCCCCCTTGCTCCTACTCTTTTTGTCATAGCTTTTGATGCCTTGTATTATATCCTCAGAGACAATACCATCTCTCCCAAAGTTAAGGGCATTTCTCTCCCTGATAGCTCGGAGCTCCTTAATATCCAATTTGCGGATGATACCTTTCTTTTCATTGAATTATCTTGTCTTAATATCCAACATCTCAATTTGAAGTTCATCTTGTTTGAAACCATCTCAGGTGCTCGCATCTCTAAATCCAAATCTATCATGCTTGGTTGGAATGAGGAACCTCTAGATTGGTTTCCCCAATTTGGATACTCTTGGGGCGGACCTAATAAAATTGTGAGATACTTGGGGGCTCCTTTTTCTATCTCCCCTTCTCTCAAAGACATGTGGATCTGGGTTAAGGATAGAATTATCAAGAATATTTTCAAGTGGGATAATAGGGTGCTATCTCTTGCTGGTAGAGTGCAGGTTTGCCATAAAATTTTGTCTTCTTATAGTATATATTATTCCTCTATTTGGATGTTCAACAACTACCAATTGTTTGAAATTCAGAAGACTATCAGAAGATTCCTTTGGTCTGATGGCCAAGGTAACAAAAAGAAACACGTTGTTAAATGGAGTTGGTGCCACATTGATAAGAAAGCTGGTCGTTTAGGCCTTAAAGACCTTAGGAGCCAAGGTATTTCCCTTACTGCTAAGTGGATTTTTTGGGCTCTTGATGGTCAGGAGCCTTGGAAGATTCTCCTTAGATATAATATTCAATCTGGTCACCCTAAGCAAGCCAAGTATTGGAAGAATCTTCCTTTTGCTGACCTTGTTGCTGGAACATTCCCTATCTCCATCCATGGTTCTCTGGTTTTTAAGTCTATCTGGAAGGCTTGGGAACTTGTGAGGGGCTTTATTGATAATTCTAGCGTTGTTAACAATAATTCTATTCATGGTGAGCGATCTATATGGTGGAATTTGCAACATAATGGTAAGCCTCTTGCTATGACTCAAGGATGTTCTGCGAAACTCTGGAACAACCAGGGTGTTAAATGCCTCATTGATATCTTGGAGAATGACAACCTTGCTAGCTGGCAGGATATCAGAACTAAATTTAATCTCCCTGTCTCTCACAAGCGTACTTATAATATGATTGCCAATGCCTGTCGTAACCTTAATCTCCCTCACAGATGTGATGTGGATTCCCATAGATTTCTATCTTTTCATTGGGATGATGGATCACTCTTGCATAATATCAAAGCTAAAGACATATATAAGGTGCTTAACAAAGACCACTCTATTATTTCACACCTGAATATCATCTGGTATGTGAACCTAGACTGTATTGAATGGCAAAAGATTCTTGACAGATTTTGGAAGTCTCATGTTCCTCCCAAGTTATTGCATTTTAAATGGAAAATTCTTCTTGATAGGCTGCCTATTAAAAATCAGATTGGTGGTACTAACTCTTGTTCTATTTGTAGGACTCTTGAAAGTTTAAGACATATTTTCTTTACTTGCCAATTTGCTAGATCTATATGGAATTTCTTTGGAATTTCTATAGCTGATCATGTCACTGTTCTTGATGCTATTATTGGAAATATATATGGTCTTAAGAGGGATGCTAATCTATTTTGGAATATTCTTTCTTCCCATATCCTTTGGTTTATTTGGAAATGTAGAAATGAGGACAAATTCCAAGATGTTAGTAGATCCCTTACTTTGTTTCAATTGAAACTCATACATTTTAAGATTGTCTCGCAGGTTTGTTGCATCATGAATCTTGAACATGACAAGTTGAAAAGATTTCTCCATGATGGGCTCGCTACGATGTTCATATACGAGATGAAACATGGACTTGAATGGGCCAGCATTATTGACAATCGGGTTGCTTTTGAGGAAGCCCTCAAGGAGCTACTCAAAGAGATGCGGGATACTAGAGGCCCCTTTTCAAATAGACTTGAGTTCTTTTCTCAAGTCCTTGAGAAGAAGATGATGTTTTGGATGGAAGGAGAGTTGGGTTGGATGGCTTGGATTGATGATCAAGATGTTATTTTGGAGTAGCTTCTATTTTTCTCTCTTTTTTAGTCTCGTAAAATTGTTACTTATTGTGCTTGTTGATTGAGTATGGTCTTCAGCTGAACTTGGTGGTTGAGGCTCGCCTCCCCCTTTTTTTTGTGTTGTACCTTCCTTTTTGATCTATCGATTATTTAATTTAAAAAAAGGCAAGTACTTAGCCACTACGTGACACTTGTTTAACAAATGCTGGCCAAGTACTTGCCTTTGACTTTATAAATAAATTTAATTTTAATTTTGATTTATATGTAAAGTGAATTTTTAATTATAATAATTTATAACTAAGTTTCATTTTAATTTTAATTTATATGTAAAGTAATTATTTAATTATAAAAAATTATAAAATTACTATAATTATAGTTCTAATAATATTTTTAATTTTATAAATAATAATAAAATATCATTTATAATTAATTTAAATTGTAAAATAGTTCTACTTATAATTAATTTTAATATTAATTATTTAGTCCAAATAACTCTTTTTCAACAATATTATAATGTTATTCTATTAAATCTAAATTTATATAATATATATTAAAATAAATCCAAAAAATTCAATATTTTATAATACAACAAAAATAGAAATATTATTTTAATATAAGGAAAAACTTATCAATCTCTTAATAGGTATCTAAAAAGTTGTAAACCATAAACCAAATTTTATAAATAATTATAAAATATCATTTATAATTAATTTAAATTGTAAAATAGTTCTACTTATAATTAATTTTAATATTAATTATTTAGTCCAAATAACTCTTTTTCAAAAATATTATAATGTTATTCTATTAAATCTAAATTTATATAATATATATTAAAATAAGTCCAAAAAATTCAATATTTAATAATACAACAAAAATAGAAATATTATTTTAATATAAGGAAAAACTTATCAATCTCTTAATAGGTATCTAAAAAGTTGTAAACCATAAACCAAATAAAATCAGATGATATATAAATTAGATTGTATTATTTGAATGCATGATTTTCATGTACAATAAATAACAAACGTGTTACATTTTAATTGGTTCTCTCCAGTAATAAGAGCTCAAATTTATTAGCCAATCATATCATCAAAAAATAATTTTTACAAATCATAAACTTAAAAAATTAACATTTAAACTATAGAATATGTGTTATTTTTAACAAAATAAGAAAATACTAAATTATAATTGGTGCAAAGAATTGGTTTTAATCGCTACTTCATGGAAGAAATGCAAAAAGTGATGCAATAGTACTTGCTAGCCTATCGGCAAGTACTAACAAGTGGATTACAATTAAGTCCCATTCTCCATAGGAGACCCCCTTTCTTTTCTAGGACACATCTAGATCCATAACACAACATTTGGAATTAGAGCCAATATGACACCTATTTAAAATGATAAATATATTTAAACAATTAGAAAATGATCATTTATCTATACACTTAAATTTTGGTATACCTAAAGTTGATAAGTGTAAATATATGTTTAATGTTGATGTTTGTAATTCTACTAGCATAAATATATTAAATATATATATAAACAAACATGTGCAAAATATTTTTCTATATATTTAACAAAGTCAATTTAATATAATTACTATAAAAGCGTATGTAAATTTTATTTAAATACATTTATTTAATACTTAATTTTACTATATTTATTCAGTTAAATAGCTATAAATGTATTTGAAACATAACTTTTAAGACTATTTATATAAATAAATAATTATAAATATAAAAAATTAAGAACAATCCTACAATTAATAATCATTAATATTTATGGTTCTACTCCCACTTTTAAAAAAATATATATCAAATTTAATAAATTTTGTACCACTAAAACAATATCAGTTTCAAAGAAAGCTAACTATATAAGACCTAATTTAAGAGTTGTAGCTATCCTAACGCAAAAAGCGACATGATATTACTATAATAGCTCATGTCGTACCTACCGTGCCATGGATGCCAGACATCACCAAATATAGGAGTTACATGGAGTAAGTACAGAGATATGTGTTTCATGGCTGCAAGAGAATAGCGTATTTCATCAATGGCCCAAAGCACTCTCATCAAATTCAGAACAATTTGGGGCCGAGGAAGCATGAGTGGATACATCATTTGCATTTGTTTTTCCCTCTTCTTTGTTTTCATTTTGAATTTTTGAAATTTGGTTCTCTTGTTTGCTATATGAAATGGGATTGAATGCCTTAACTGCAAGACATGCGGCAGAGGGCAACTCTTACATGAGTCACAGGTAGAAAGGCAGAGCTTTCTTCCTGTCCATTCAAAGAAAAATGAGGCCATGTAAATAATCCTGAACATTGTCATTCCTGTCCGTAGGTTGGTGTCGACATTGGGTAGAAGAGTATTTGACAGGATGCACCCAGCCTATTTCTGCACTCTTTGCAAGCATCCTTGCTTCCTGTGCCAAAATGGAATGGACAATCTAAACACACCTAGGAAAATGATGTAAATATTTTCTTTTGGAGAAAACCCGTTTCATTGTGTAGGTAAGAAATCTTATCTAAGGACTTCTTTCTATCGATCATAACCAGATCTATTAGATTCTTGATATTTAAAATATGTTTGCGACTTTTTATATTTTTTGTTGATTTGGTTGGATACTTTTCGATTCAAGTCGTTATGTTTGAGTTAGACATGTTAGCCAATATATATGATTGATTTCGACTTTACTTTGATTTTATGTCATGATTATATTTGATCTTATGATGATGATTTATTGTTAAATCTTTTGAATGCATATGCAGAATGATAATTATTGCAATGGAATTCCATAACTCAGGGATGTGGTTGAGGTTGAGGAGGCTAGCTTCTCGACAGTGGTTGGTAAGATTATCTAGTTTTTGCACACACCACTTAGTTTTATGTTTGATTCCTAGTTTTTAATTTTATAATATGCGTGTGAATACAATTAGATATAATATTATTTTATTTAAATAACTTTTTTATTATTATTTATGTATATGTTTTTGAATTGATAGAAAATAAATTTATTGACGTCCATAAAACATTATAGTATTAAATTAAACTTTGGGATCTTAAATAACCTTTTTTGGAATAAAGAAACCTCTTGGAAGTTTTTATTTACTTAAAGTGTATTTTAATCTTTAATCTTTGAGAATGAAACTTTAAAAATGTAGAGTCTGAGATAGTTGAAACAGAGAGTGGGCAATTAAACTGGGGGAAAAAAAACATTTAGCTAACTCTGCTTTGCATGTGCAAATTGGGGCATGAAGGACTCTTGACAGGCATTTGAAATGGGGAGAAAATTTATTGAAAGGAGATGTATGGAGGTTTAGAATACACACGGAGAAGATAGGAGGTGATAGATGTCCATAGAAGAACTTAGCAAGAGAGGAATGCACGGGCTAGAACAAAGGAGGGGATTTCAAAGGTTTTGAAAGGTCCAAGGCTTTGCACATTTCACTACTAAAACTTCCAATTTCATTTCTACTATTTCAATCTCTTAATTTGGGACTCTTTGTGTGGATCGAACTATGGGAAATAAATAAGGAAATTTGGGACTATTATCTTGTTTCATATGAAGTTAAGCTTGCTATGCTTCTTTTTTTATTGAATTGTTTGATCTGAACCAAACCAGTATCCAAATTTGTAGCAACTTCACAGATTTTGATGTCAAGCCTCTCTTCATTGCAAGAATTTTAAACCCTATTTTATTTTGGATGTAACATACCTTGATAGATTGGATGAATTTTCTATAAGACATACTTATAGGGAAGGGAACTCTATTGCAGACTCTTTGGCTATTGTTGGTCTGTTGTCTAATGATCTTCGATGTTGGAGGGATGTTATTCTACTCCGTAAGCATACTCAGGACCTTCTTCGATGGGAATTGAAAGATAAAAATAATAACTGCAATGATGTTTAAAATTTGGCTTTTTGAGTGATGGGTCGCTACTATTTTCTCCCTCCTTACTGCCACTTGTGTTGGCTTTGAATTTATGGGCCATGTGGTGAATTGTGGAGATTTCATTCTATACAATTGGGTTAGTACTTGGCATGACATCAACCCTAGGAATTTGAATTACTACCATTCTAGTAAGTTGACTTGATGGCATATTTGTTATACGATGGATTTCCATAGATATGGTGCTAAGTTTTATGAGTACTTTTGCACTTCTTAGTGTAACTCTCACGTTTTTCCTCTCCTGGTGGTACCTATGAGAATTATGGTAGGGATTTTCATTTATTACCCTAAATTTTTTAATAATGAGTCAATTACTTATGGGATTCATACTGATTTTCCTTGTGCAAAAATCATTTACCTTTTGGCTTTTAACTAGAGTTACTTTAGTAATAAGGGCTACTGTTGGAGACTGCGTAATTTTTTCTGGGTGCCCCACAAAATTTTCCCTAAGGATAGTTTTTTCTTTACCTAGTGCATGCCTTTACTAGGTTGTTTTTTGGGTTTCTTAGCTTCCTATATGATGGGTGTTGATCATCATAGAACAAGCCAAACAAAATTGAGGAAGAGTTTACTTCAAACCTGATGGTCATTTATTTTTGTAAAGAGGGAGGTATCCTGCCCTACAAGGAGAGTATGATTGGTCACGATGAGATGGTCTCAAGGCAATTTTCTTCTTCCTAGAATGAGAGGCATGTCTCAATGAATGGTATCTCATTTGAGATTAATGAAGGCGGCATTGGTAAGGCCACTAGCCTAGCCACCATAGGTAGAAAATGGAAGAAGACCAGTAAAACCCCTGCCAAGATGGAGCTTTCCCAATTCTTTCAAAGCACTGAGGAGAGCTATGTCCCTAAGCATGGCATATATAGCACCAAGGACCTCCCAGAGTTCAAGCCCAAAATGTGCAAGATCATCATGAAGTACTTCATGCTAGAAGGAAGGTTTGGGGTTTTCTACTTCTACCATTTGCCTTTACTCAATCATCTTAGGCATAAAGATTTCATTTCCTTTCCATTTTTTCTGTTACACTCCATGGATAGCAATGCATCTGATATTTTCAAAGCTAAGAATCTAGGGAAAAAACCTTTTATCATCCACCAAGGCCTTATGTTGAGACTCTAAAACTTTCAGATGGCCCTTTTCCCACTTCCCACTTTATCTAATGTTTTTGAAGCCCTACTGCAACCCCATCCTTCACCTTCAGTCTCTTTGGAAAAAGGCCTTGCTACTCCTTCTGGGTCAAAAGGTTTACATGATTCATCCCCTCTGAGTGGCCTAAGTCCTTTGAGATTCATCCATCCCTAATCCCCCATAGGGTTTGAAACATGACTGCACCTTGGAGACCCACTGTCCTAATAAAAAGAGTAGGAGGATCATCCTCAATCTTGCTAACCTTGAGGATGTAGACCCCTAGCCTAACCAATCTCATCATTCTAACCATTTAGATAAGGATAAAGGTAAAAAATCAATCAATAATATTATAAAACAAGAACAGGAGGAGGTCACTATGGACTCCGACAACCATGATGAAGTTGATGATACCCAGCACCCCATGGAGGAGAAAGATAATACTGGGCACATTTCCATGGAGCACGTTGACATGACCAAGGAGACCAAGGTGGATACAGGTTACATTGGTTTTGGGCTGGTAGGAAAATTCACATTCTAAATTTCTTATCTAGAACGCACTGTGTCCACATTAAAGGTGGACTTGGAAACTACCAACAAGAGATTGATGGATGTGACCAAGTTTACACTGAAGATCATGCACGCATCTTCCACCACCCTATGTATGTTGAATGAGAAGGCCTCTGATGTATAGGGTGCTAAGGATGAAGACCCTAGGGAACTTTTCAAGCTCCTGTAAGAGGAGTGGGTGGATGTGCTACTATCCAAACACCTATGGAAAGGAAACTAAACCCGGTTATGGTGTGGGTTTTTTGGGCTGCTTCGTCTAGCCTATTGGGCTATGTTTTTTCTTTAGATTATAGTTTATTCTTTAAGTTTATGTTAAGATCTTTCTGCCCTATTTGGCATGATGAAAACTCTTTTATTTTTAGTACTCTAAACTTTGTTCCTTTTATGACTATTATGACTATGGATAATTGTTTTTGGTGCTCTATTTTTTTGTTCTGGTTTTTATAAGAGGTAGACTATTGATTATTATTAATTGTCTACTACTCTATTTATGGTTAATCTATTGTTAACTCACCTCTACAGTGATGTTATTGTCCCTCAAGTCAGCACCCTCTTGCTGTTGTTTATATAAAAACATACATGTACCAATACACTTAGCAAATCAGTTGCACATCAATCTACTAACACAAAGAGGTAGATATAGTAGAATGTGTACTCTATTTTTGTTAATGTAAAATGTTTATTGGGCATAAATGCCACTTCAATTATATAATCTATTGTGAAAAACAAATGTTGATTTACATAATAATGTGTAGGTTTAGCATAACTTTCTACCTATCTCAGAGATGCTATTTTGTGTGATGAACTTGGCCATTTTTAGTAATTGTCACTTTTTCCTCAAAGAAGTCACGTATGTTGCATGCTCTTTTTTTAATCATATTTTTTTGCATGAGAAAATCAACTAAGGACAATACAAGTGATCGTATTCAAGAAATCAATGAGTAGGAAGAGGATATCTAGGCCATCTCTAAGGGAAATTCTCCCACTAGTTGCACAAAGATGGTTTGGAAAGGGAAGGAAGAGGATGCAAGTAATAAAAAGAGGTACTGGGCTCCTTTGAAGGACATGGGTGCTAATATGGATGGGATTGAGAGGTCTATGCCTAGTTCAACAATGATACTTCACAAAAAAGATAAGGGTTCTAACCCCGTTGATAGCATAATTAAGAAAGTTAAGAACATCAATGAGGATATCATTCATAAGAATGATAAACTAGTCAATATGTTGTAGGCTTGTGGTCTAGTCTTTTGTTTTGTTCCTAGTTGTTGTTTTGTTGGGTTGTGTTTTCTCTTCTTTTTATGGGATGGTGTTCATTTTTTTGTTGATGGTTACTGCTATGACTGTTGATGTTTCTCTTTTGTTGACTTTGGATTTTTTGTCCTTGTAAAACTAGTTTTCCCATTTAATCAAACATAAATTTACAAGAAAATTATAGACCCATTTATAAGGACATATAAATTATTAATTTTTGAATAAGATAAAATAAAATAATAGATGATATTTTTCTTACCTACTTTTCATAACCATTTGATCATTTATTTTTATAAACTTAGTGTAAAATAATAGAAATAATATTTTGGAGATGTGTATTTCTTCATTATCATCTAAAAATATAAATGAATAGGAAATATTTTCTTATCTACCCAACTTAACCATTTGATAACATACTTCCCATGAGACATATTTTTTGTGGAAAGCTATAGAAATGTCTTCTTACAACTTTTAACTACCCTATTTAACCTTTGAATCATGAGATAGATCACTCTTTCTTCTCATAAAAACAAAAAACATGATAATATTCTCTTAACTACTAACCATTACTATTTGATAACTTATTGACATAAGTTTAGTGGAAAATTATTGAAATGTCTCCTATCAAATTTTAAGTACCCTATTTAACCTTTGGATCATGAGACAAACAACTCTTTCTCATCTAAACATATAAAATAATAATAATATTCCCTTAACTACCCAACATAAGCTCCTTTTGATCACTTATTTCCAAAGAGTCATAAGTTTAGTGGAAAATGGAGAGTGGGAATGGAGTAAGGAGCGGTATAGGGGGAACTGGGGCTTATACAAAAATGTACGGAGAAGAAAAATCTAAGGAAGATGATGGTAAGCCAATTCACCTCCTAGTTGACTCATCTTCTCAAGGATCTTTGTTTATTATGATCAGAGTGTCTTCCTTGGTGTGGAAATCATGGAAGAAGGGGGAGATTCTACTGGTTTCAAGGGAGGTTCTTTTCTTTATCTGTGTGTTTTTGTGCCCCAATTTTGGGCTTGTATTTGGGAGTTTTATTCTGAGTCCTATTTTTAACTACTATAGGATATTAGATTTAGTGTTTTGATTTAAAGTGAATATGCTTGTGTTCCTCTAGATTGTTTCCAAAGAAGCTTTGAGGTATGAGTCCTCTAGTGGAATTTTTGCCCCCAACATGGTATGGACATTGTATTTGTCTTAGACTTGTGGTTGGAAGTTGATTAATACTCAATTGGTTGGATAGGTGGCTTGGTCCTCATCTTGTTTAGGGGTTTGAATGTTGTTGTAGTGGAAGGGGAATGCTTATTTTTGTAGATTTTCCTTCTATCACTAGGAATGCTTAATTTGGCCTGACTTTGAATATTGGTGGGATGCAGAAGAAAGGTACTAACTTTGAAGCTAGATGATCCTTAGCATGGCATGCCTCCCTATTTGTGTAGTGCAGTATCCTTTGTTGGCTAGATCACATACATAATAAAGTTGATCTAGTGATGGATGATAGGGTTTTGTTGGTCATCCCAATGGTGGATGGTGGGGTTTATCCTTATGATTTTCTAGTGCAGGTTCATATGTAATGAACTCTAATGATACACAGGATAAGAAGAAGTTTGATTCTTTTATCTAGTCTATTTGTATTGAATTTATTTGTAAGGTATTTCCCAGCTTGGTTTTTGTCCCCTTCATAGTTTGGGATTCATATTTGTGGACTGGTGAAGTGAGGTTTGTTATCCTTGTTGTCTCAAGTGTGGATGGGGATTGGCCTTTTTCACCTTCTTGTGAAGAGGATTTATGTACCCCTATTTTTTGTTAATGTGGTAGGGGAAAGAGAGGAGATGCTTCTCCTCTTCATGGTGTGATAGTGATCTACAAGCCTGACCTTTTTTTTCTTGTTTCCTCTATAAGTGTTCTATTGCCTACTATAGGGTAATCTATGGTGGCATGAGCTAGTTAGGGGATGTGGAGAAGATGTGTTGGGAATAAGATGGTGCCAAGTTTTAATGTGGATTTGTATTCTACCATCTCTAGTTCATGATTGTGAAAGGAGTTATTTTTAGATGGCTAAAGGTTATGGGCACCCAGATCCCATGGAGTAGGTCTCTTGCTCATGTTTATGCCTAGTTAGTAAAGAAAAAAGATTATTCGATTGCCTTCCCATTGGTGTTTCTCCCTGGGGATATTATTGGGGATTTGGTGATCCTCAAACCAAGTTGAATGAATTTATAGATATGTGGGACCTTCTACTCCTTTACTCTATGGTGGATATTTATGGTCTTCTTGAGTATAATTTTTTTTTTTGTTTTGATAGTGAAGATGGACCCATTTGGTTTGGATCTAGATTTGAGGTGAAAAAGTGGATTCATTCTCGTAAGGAAACATAATGAAGACAATGGTAGATTATTCAGTGTTAATCCTTCTAATGTTGAATATTTCAAAAGAGATGGGACTTCAAGTGTCAACATTGATGCTAACATTTTTTTATTGTATATCTTAGGACCTATGACGGACATTTGGCTTCCTAAGATGGATGATATTGTGACTAGCCATTGTGGGCTGAGGATCTAGAATGAGAATGAACCTTGTGGGTTGTGGATGTTGAAGACTGCCTCTATGGGCTATGTACATTGGATGAAGTTGTGACTAATCTATATTATTTGAGGAGCTTTTAGATATCCCTTAGTGGGTTGTGGATGATGGAAAAGAGCTTAAAATCCACTAGTGGGTTATGGTTTTTGAGGTTTCCTTATTTGGGTTGTGGATGTTGATTGAAGCTCTGATTTCCCCTCCTGGGTTATGGATGTTTGATACTACCTTACATGGGTTGAGATTGTTGGATGAGGAATTGATCATCCTTTGTGGCTTATGGAAGTATTTTGGTATAATTATGGGAGCTTCTCTCCTAGGAAGGAATTTGGAGTGGATTCTAATGCACGTTCCTTCCTAGGCCTTGTCTCATACTATCATCTTTTTGGAAAAAATAAAAATTAAGAAGTTAGAGAGACTCTATTTTATACAATATTTTTAATTTTATTTTCTTTTTTTGATGTTTTAGTGTGGTGGAGGTTGAATTCTTATGGTATGACCTCTCTTTTGTTGCTTATGTTCCATGTTATTTTGGTTTGGTGTTGGAGCTTTTACCTGCTGCCTTGTTTGATGGTTACATGATTGCTAGAATTTTTCAAGGGCCTATTCTAGTTTTGGTGTGTTTTTGGTTAGGTCTTGGTTTTTTTGGAGTTTCTCTCATTCCTTTTTTCCTTCTTTGCATACTGTCTTACCAGATAGGTTTCTAGAAGTTGAGGTTTTGGGGTCCTTCTGAAAACCCCTCAAGGTTGTGGGGGCTTTATAAAACCTTCTCTTTTCTATGGCAGTGTTGTATGACCTTATTTTGGTCTACTCCACTATGTTGAGATTTTTCATTTTCTCTTTGCAAAATGGATTAGGGTCCTTTCAATCCCTACCAACCTAATAAAAGAAATTTATTAAAAATCTAATTTACCTTATGTATCAATTAAATCATAAGATATGGACCTATTTAAAATTGGAACTATTGATTTGAATTTAAAAAAAATTAAAAAATATTTCTCTTACCTACACTTTTTTTTATGAATAGGTCTTTTCTCTTACTTACACTTATTAACTATTAGATCACTTATTTGGGCACAACTTTAGCTAAAAAATAAAGAAGTTTCCCTATGTAACCATTGGATCATGAGATATTAAACTTTTCAAATATTAAAACTATAGATTGGCGCTAAAAATAATATAATATTTTTTTTCTACCTTTTGTATCATCATAAAATGGAAGCACTTCCATGATAAGAGTGTTTATCCCTCCGAGTAAGTGGTCTCAGGTCATGTTAAGAACCTTGATTAGGTCTTTGCATGTATCTGGCTTTTCCCCCTATTCTACTTCTCTCTGGACCCATTTTTCACTTCATATCTGCATTTCCTGGCATTTTGGGCTGGGGTCCTGAGGTTTTTGACCTCAAGGTCAAAGTCAAACTTGAGGGTAAAGTAAACCTTGACCCTAACCTAGGTTAGGATCAACCTTGATCCTAACCTAGGGTAGATTTGACCTCATCCCTGACCCCTAGTTCAAATTTCCAATTTTTCTAATTTTCGGGCATCGGGTTTCGAAAAGATTCTTTTCCCACCTCCAAGTTGGCCATTTTAGGTTTTGGAATGGTAAATCCTTAAATTTCATTTAATATGGGTCCATTTCTAAGGGTTAAGGTTAATTAGGATTTAATTCCCCAATGTCGGCCTTCTCTAGAAGTTTGTGCCCTAGTTCACTATAAAAAGAGGCCTTCCTCTCTCATTTTCACATCCAGTCTCACCAAGCAATCTCTCAAGCTCTCAAGTGCAATCAAGCAAGTAAGAAGGAGAAGGAAAGAAAGAAATCATTCATTCATCTTTGTAAGGCCCACCCCATTTCCACCTTTTCCTCGACACTTCAATGTCAGAGAATTAAGGGGTTTTATAGTATCTGGATGATTGGTAAATCCCTAATAGAATTGTACCTTGGGATAGACCTATATATTGTACCTGCATATCAGTACCTATCAACTAAGTGTCACAATGATAGAGGTGATATCTCTAGGTTATTAATTATGTAAGTGAATCTTGGATGCAGTATGTTACCCTGCAGATCATAGATCCAGCTAGTCTATTAAGGTTCCATTAAGTACTTTTGTCGAAAGGATTAGATTCAAGAAGTCGAGATGTAAATGCCAATTTATTATGTGTTAAGTCATAAGTTTATCTTGGATTAAATTAATAGTTGATGTGATGATTCTAGTAACTCCTACAAGGAGGATGAGTAATGTTTTGATGATGTATTATATGGTTATACCATAGTGATATTTTGATGATATTATTAGAACCCTGAACAAGGATTTGTTAGATCCTAGACTAATAGGATTATTCTGCATTTTGTTTTCCTAGATTAGGAAATTTAATCATACTTGTGATAAGAATTTTATAGGACCCGACTGTTATGGTTACCCCATATCGATGTTGAACCATCGATTTATCTTAAATATTATGCTAAGGAAAATTGAGAATATTTGGGATTAGGAGTACTATGGGGTTATGTAATCAAATTATGTGGATTGAATTGAATTGAAATAATGAATGTATTCTATATGTTTGCAAGCTTGCATTTGGATTATGATTTATATGAGGGCACTGTACTTTATGTGACTTTGATTACACAGTAGAAATTATAACTTGTGTGTATAAAATTATATGCATTTGAATCATGCACTATATGAAAGTGATTAGACATATGCATTGAATCATGAATTATGAGAAAGTGATTGTAAGAATGCAATTGAATTCTATGTTGCAAATGAATATCATGTTAGACATCTTCACTACATTGATGTTATGAGTAATTGATGATTACCTTATGATGATGTTAGATTATTGATGATCATGATTTCAATTGAATTATGAGATTAGTATGCATTAAAGATGCAATTGAAAGTGTATTGATTTGATTATTGTACCCTATATGATCATATGCAATTGGATTGGGATTATTGTAGGGATGTTGTATTTTGTATAATTAATTATATTGGTTTCTTCCTTGAATTACTGATGTTGCATTAAGGTTTTGCAGGTGGAAGGACCATGGAATTATATTTGGGGAAATCACATTGAATGTATGTGCAATCAGTTAAGCCAAGGCCCCATCTATGAAGAGACCCGAGGCCTCGTTGTAAAGTATTTTATTCATAACAGTGGTTTGGATATGTGTGTTTAGGAAGTGTTATGTGTTGTGACAATTTGAACATACCTTGTGTGTAAAGTTGATTTTGTGAGTGTCACTTGACACTTGTGTTTAATGTTAGCAAGGTATGTCATGTGGTTGAGTGAGAGAACATTCTAGAAGCTTTTTGGGGGATATCTTAAGCACACCTTCTTGTCATAGGACCCCATAATGAAGTCCCCATCTTCCATTTTCGTGCATAATCTTAATCATGAGTTTTAGAGGGTTAAAAGTGGCCTTAGGGAGTGGTTTTATGCATTTTTAGCTAACCCATTCCATGTACCTATGGGTTAGGGGTATTTTCAACATGGGAGAAGCCTAAGATTGACTTTTTGACCCCTCCAAAAGTGCATATTTAATCTTGAGCGAAAATTGCATCTTGTCATATGGCCCAAAAAGTACTTTCATGACCATCTTCCTTGTTTGGAGAAGTCCTAGATCACCCACCTCCAAGGACCACCTTTATGAGGAGAGAGGTGTGTAAGGTTTGGGGTTTTTTCAACCAATGAGAGGGATTGCTTTCCCCTAGGATTTTGGGAGTTGGGTTAGAGGTCTTTTTAGTAGAATTTTGGAGAACATTCGGGTTGTTCACCCACTCTCTATCCTTAGAGATCACCAAAGTTAGAGGAGGAAGAAAGCTTCAAATTGGGAAAAGGGCTCAACTCACCTTCATTTGTATTTGGACTTGAGGTTGGAATTTTTCTCTCACTCTTGTTGTAGTAAATGTATGAGTTTGTGTTTCTTTGGCTCCCCATGGTTGGTCATGGAGGAAGCTTTTTTTTTATTTCTTTTTTGTGTTTTAGTTCCCCATGGTTGGTGATGGTGAGAGAAAACATTTCATGTGTTTTCTTTTGTAATTGTATTTGGGTTGTATACTCTTGGATTCACTCACCCTTGGGAGGGAAGAGCAACCAAGAGGGGGTGTGGAAAATGGAGGCAACTCTATGTGAAGAGTCTCCTCCATGTGTGGGGAAGGATGAAGCTTGGGTGAGTGATTTTCCCCAAGTAACCTTGCATTTAGCCCAGGAGGCATTGGGGGTATAAGGAGGGAAGATTGGCCATGTGAGCCTTGTTATGAAATTGTGTTATTTGGGTCCATGTGTGGCCTTGTTGTTTTTATGAAATGGTTGTCTCCATGGGTTGTCCACCCACACCCCACAAAAGAAGTTCTTGGAATTTCTTAGTTTCACCCTTGAGGGAATTTGGGTTTTTACAATTGTATGTTTTCTTGTGAGTGTTTGTGTATGAGTGTATGTATCTCATTTAATGTGGTTTCCCCAAGCTCAGGGGTGGCCTCACGAGAGGCCTAGGATGGGAGGTAAGCATCCCATGGTTTCTTCCCTATTTTTATTGCAGGTATTGAAGTCTTGATTCATGTAGATGAAGCTTGATGGAGTTAATTCTTTGGATGTGTTTGTATGAAGAAACCACTCCTTGTAGTAGGAGCATACTTGTGGAAATGGATAGTGTTTTCATTCTCTTTATTGGAGGACCATGAAATTGCATATTGTAAGGGAAGAGAGAAAATCATGTTATTTTGATACTATCATTCATTGTAAATTTGAGTGTGCAAATGTATTTGAAAAAGTTATGTTATTCTTGAAATGCAAAACCCATTTCTATTTGAAGTTGCAATGTGTATAATGTAATGGTAGGAGGAATTCTATTTTACTCCTATGATAGAGAAAGATAATTTATAATGTGTTTTGGTTATTTCAAATAGAAGAGAGTTATCAATACATTGTAGTTATTGCATGTAAATCATTGTATGTAAATGTTAATTGATTTACAAACAAAGAATAAAATTTATATCTCTCTCTATCCTTACAAGTTAAATTGATAGCTTGATATTGTATATTGTTTTAGAAGCAATAAATTTAGTTGTGTATTTGATCAATTCATAAAATTAGATTCATTTCCATAAAAGACTATATGTTATAATTATATAAATTGATATATCATCTTTAACACATACAATGCACGTAAAGCAAACAATCAAAAAAATAAACCATGAAAATGTGTAGAGAAAATAAAATTTCTCATACAAATTTAAATAAGTGGCAAATGAAGACCTACAAATCTCTGGATTTTGTATGGGAAAAAAATCCCATACAAATCCATGCCATAGACATTAAAATAATAATATAATTCATCTTCTCAAAATTATAAACAATAAGATATTAAAACTTTACCACACTTTGTATTACTCTTCTAAAGTGGCGCAGGAGATTGGTAGGCCTGACTTAGCAATTAATTTGATTGAGTCTTATTGGCCAATGCATCCTTATTACATATGTACTTGGCTGCATTTTTATTTTATTTTGTCTTTATGGCTGGTCAAACCATTTAACCCTCTACCTACGTGGGTATTGGGCTAGGCCTTTAGAATTGGGATGGGGTGGGACCCAAACTCCCAAACCCACATGCTTTCCCATCTACCCACGTCTCCTCAACTACCCTTTTCATGGAAAATGGCGCTAGTTTTTTGAGTGGGTTGTTTAAATTTGGAAAGGATTGTTGTGAATGTGGTTCTCCTAAAGTAAACACGCTTCATTAATTCTGCAAGCTTCCCTTTACCTCCCTTAAATTGCGCACCCCTCTTCCTTAGCCTTGGTCTTTGAAAATGATGGCTTCCCCACCCACTTGGCACGTGGGTTAAGGGGGAAAGTATTTAGGGAGATAGGTTAGTTGTTTTGGTAGGATGTTTAGATTAATTAGTAGGTTAGTAATATTGTTAAGTTAGTTTAGAGTATTAGTTAATTATGTTATTTTGTACTGAATGACATGTTAATAAACAATAGGTAGTTATATTTTACTTTGTTCTTACTTATTATTTTGTTATTTATAAATTGTTCAATGTTATTAATTATATAGTATGTATATATTATTAATTAATATATTATAGTTTATTAATTAATTAATAATTATATTAATTAATTAATATATTATAATTATTAATTTTATATATATATATATATATATATATATATATATATATATATATATATATATATATATATATATATATATATATTATAATCATTGATTATATATCATTAATTAATATTTTATAATTTATTAATTAGTTAATAAATATATTAATTAATTAATATATTATAATTGTTAATTGAATTAATATATGTTTATTTAATTATAGTTATTTGTTTAATTAATTATTTATTTTTATATACAATATTTATATATATTGACAATCTAATTATAATAATCAATTTAACATTAATTTATATATATAGAAAATTATTAATCTATATATATAAGAATATTATTTAATGAATATTCTAGGATTAAATAATATTCTAGGAATATTCTTTTACTCTTTGATAATCTAAATGATTAATAGATTAACGTTTGACAAATTGTTCATAAATTTGATTAACGAAACCTTTTAATATTGAATTTCCACTTAGTATCTTAATTAAAATAATTATGATAATTTGACCTTTCCTGATTGAATTCTAGATGTAACCAGTAGGGTGATCTTATCGTGATTAGTTTAGTTTTAATTAATTCATTTTAGTAAAGAATCATTCTAATAAAACAAGTTAGTGATTTGTAAATTTGTTAGAGAATTTGAGATAAATGTCGTAGACATCTCTGAAAGTTAATCATGAATTGTTCATCCTAACCCCTTCGAAACTCGGTAACAACTTCCCTCCCCAGATTGGATTCCTCGCTAGAACTTTTCAGCTAGTATCTTATGGAAAACAACTTTGTAGAGGTGTTGTCCTTCTGACTCCTTTGAACTTTGTCATAAACACCTATTAACCCGCATCATAAACTTGGAACTATTATCCTTAAAAAAAAAATTGTTGGTTGTGTTTTGGCCTGAATTTTTGGGCATTACAATCTTCAAGCCTAGCATCTATTCAAGCATTCATCAAGGAGATCCATTGTTAGCCATTGAAGGATTCAATCTCTTTGGAGCCCCCTTGAAGATCCATCCTTCTACATTCATCCAAGCTTCCTCATATGAAAATATCTATTCAAGATTGGTGTTGAACATCAAATGCCATTGATTTAAGACATCCTACATTCATTCTACATCCATTGAAGCATCCCTACTTATGGATTTGAGGATTTGAATCCTCTACAAGGACTTCAACATAAGCAAGGTGAATTGTTTCATTTTCTTTGTTTATGCACATTATATTTCAATTTAATTTCAAGGTTAATTCCTAAATTGGGGTTTGACCAAGGCAAACCCCCCATACAAATAACAAAACCCTTTTTTTCTTACAGGTGCAGGTGCGGAATTTTGGATTTGAGATCAAATTTGGATACCCTTTTCGGTGAACTTCCAAGATCTACAAAGAAAGTTAGAATCGACCTTGAAATAAAGAATGTAGCCTTTGACCTTTTATGAGGGTCAAAGACTACCTATTGTCAGAAAGAATAAATATTTTTGGGTTTTCTTCGTCTCAACTTTTCCAGTTTGAAACAGGTTGCATAATTGCCCAAAAGTACACACAGACATCAGAAATTGACATTTTCTAAATTTTCCCTATTTTAAGGTTAGTATTTTCTTTTCAATTATTTCAAATTTCAAGAACAATTCATTTATAGGTAAATATAGGGTTTTCTTCCTTTTTCACATTCTCCATAGATTGATTTGATTGTGCATTAACCATTTGGTTGATCAAATTGGATCTTTCCCTTGGGAATTTGGATTTAGAAGTGGATCTCATATTTCCCCCATACATTGCATTGAATAGAGGTGATTCCATTTTACCCCTATTCATTTTGGTGAACCTGACATACTTACTCTCCTTTCTTTTATGGAATTGGATGCCCTATTGTGTTTTGTGGTGTTAGATTTCCTTTTATCTTGTTAGTATTAGATTTATGTTTTGTGTTAGATCTTGCATGCTAATTAGATTTCAAATATAAAAACATATTCATGCTTTATGTGGTTTTAGTTTAGTTCATTTTCTTTACATTGGTTTATGAGCTTTACTACTACTAGTCCTACTTATAACATTCCAATTAGAAGAAGTCGTAGACTCATGGGTGCCTTTGAACCTGAATCTTCCTCTCCTTTCCTTAGGGTCCCAGATGACAATTTGATTCTTCATGATTCCAATCCTACTATGGATAAAAACTCTTCTCACTCATCTAATGATGAGGATGACACTTTAAGAGTCCCTCCTGAACAAGTCCAAAAAATTTCAACTGAACTTGATAAAATGGGTAATTGGCTTATTCAAGAGAACCATAATAAGGATTCTATTCAAGCTATAGAGGCTCTTAAGAAAGTTCTTCATGATATTGATCAAGGTGTTAATCTCTTGCGTTGTATTACTCACCTCGTGCATTCAAATGTTAAACCTTTAGCTCAAGAAGCTCAAGATTTAGGGTTGATTCCTCCTATCACTAGTGTTGAACCCTCTTCTAATCCTTTACCTAGTATTCCTACCTATACTCCTTCTTTGGTGACTATGACGATTCCCTTTGTGCTTATGAGTGTTCCTCCTATGTCCCTTACTACATCACAACCTTCATATCATAATGTTCCTTTTACTTATTCCAATCCAGTTCCAACTATAGTTCCTAGTGTTCCTCCAGTTGTGTCTTCTATTCTTGTAGCTTCTTGCACTTTACCTAGTGTGTCTAATGTTTCTATTCCTCCTATTTCCTCTAATGATTCAAAAATCATCAGTTTGGCTCAAACTGTGTCATCCTTACAATAACAACTTGCTTCCTTAACTCAAAACAAGTTTAGTATTCCTACATGTGACATGGGAAGCCCTTTTTCCTTGGATATTATTCGAACTCCTGATCCTTAGCAAGTCAATATGCCTCGTCTTAAGAATTATAATGGAAAAGGAGATCATGTTCATCATGTTAAAACATTCCAAATCCTTTGTAGTGATTATGCTCATGACCATAGGATTTTAGCCAAACTGTTTGCTAGAACTTTTCATGACAAGGCCTTACAATGGTATTGTTCCTTGCCTCCTTATTCTATTCATTTCTTTCCAAAACTTGTTAATGCCTTTATTCAATAATTTCAAAACAACATTGGCCCGCAAGTGTCTTTGATTGATTTGATGCATTGTAAACAAAGTACTAAAGAAAAATTAATTGAATTTATTGGTAGATTTAAGCATTTGCATGCTCAAATTTCCTATCTTGTTCCTGATATTGATATTCAACGTATGTTTATTTCAAATTTGCAAAAGGATATTAGAGATATGATTATGCTTACTGAATTTACCTCTTTTCAACAACTTTGTGCTGCGCTTCATCATTATTAATTACAAGTGAGTCAATTTGAGAGCAACACTCCAATGGCTCCTGTTCCAGTTGATAAGAGTGATGCTGCTCCTAATCCAAACAAATTTAAAAAATTCAACAACTATGTCAAGATAAAGAAACAAGCGAATGTAGTTGCTGATCAAGTTGTTGCATCTCACAATGCCACTTCTACATCCCCTACTTTTTTATTAAATCGTATGTTTACTCCTCTTTTTGAATATTTACATGCTATTATGAATAGGTTGTTAATTGCTAATATAATTACTTTACGTCCTATTCAATCTCTTTTACCTGCTACGATTGCATCCAAATGTTTTGATCAAAATGCTTTTTGTCAATATCATCGTCAGAATGGTCATGATACTGAGAAATGTTATTCTTTAAAACATAAGGTTCAAGACTTAATTGACTCTAATACATTATATGTTGATAATCTTGATGTTAGTGGAAAAAAATATATCTCTCCTCCTGATAAAAACCTTCAAATCTATACGAATCCTTTACCTAGGCATGATACTAATACCATTTCTCAGCCATCTGCTATGGAAATTGCATATGATTCAAAGATGGATGATCTCAATCATGTTGTTAATCAAGTGGATAAATCTGTATCTCCACCTCAGCCTCAACCTCAACCTCAAATTCAACCTCAAGTTCAATCTCAACCTCGACCAAAACCTAAGCCTAAATTTAAAACTCAACCTAAACTTGTAATGGTTTTCTTTATCCATCATTTGGTTCTATTACTTTACCGGTTGAACTCTATGGAAAAATAGTGAACACTACCTCTGTTGTTGTTCCTACTTCTGATCAATTTCAAGTTAAGCTAGGTTTGCCTTGGCTGAATGCAATGCATGTTGTTGCTTCACCTATCCATAAGTGTCTTAAGTTCATTCATGATGAAGAAGTGAAGATGGTTAATCGTAGTTTATATCAACCTTCTAGGCCTAGAGATTGTGCTGCTCTTGATTTCTTTTGCCCTTCATTACCTAATTCATGTCCTCCTAGACCTGATAATATTTTCCATTCATATCAAGCTTATAAACATCATAAGATTCTTGAATTAAGCATACCTCATATGGATCTTAATCGTGGTAATGAAATTCCAAATTTTGGACCCTCTAGGGAGCTCCTTAACTCGAATTACCTCTTGCTCAGTATTATTACGAAAGTACTTACCCCTGGTGATTCTAACCCATTTAAGATTCTATTCCTTGAGAATTTTCTAGTAAATTTTTGCCCCAAGACCTTGATTTTTCCACAGTTGATTTTTGATACATGTACCCCCTACCTCCACTAGCCTACAAATCTTATCCCATGATATAAGGGAAAAATTTCTATTAGTGTCTGTACCTTCCCAAAAAAAATTCTAAATTTCTTTACAATTTCCATATAGAATCCCATGGGAAGATCAATACAAGACATTAAATAAATAGGAATAGCAGCTAGTGTAGCTTTGATCATAACAATTCTTCCTGCCCAAGATAACCATTTTTATTTTGAAGAATTCATTCTTTTGTCCAATCTTTCATTGATAGGTTTCCAAACTGAAGAAGTTCTCAGAGTTTTGTCAATTGGAATACCCAAATAAGGACATGGGAGATAACCTATTCTAAATGCCAATACTTTTTCTTTTTTTTTAACTGAATTTTCTTTTTTGTGTGAAAGAAAAAGATTAAGAATTTACCTTTATTAGTCACATGTCCTAAAGCCAGAGCATATCTATCAAGAACATTGTTTATTTGAATGGCTTCCCAAATTATACCTTTCCCTTAGAGGAGGATGTCATCAGGAAATCACTAATGGGAAACTTCTCTAATAGAAGAAGTGATTTCAACACCCTTAATTATATCCTAATTCTAAAGACTAATTAATCTGTGATCCAAAGATTCTGCCATAATAATAAATAAAAAGAGGGATAGAGGGTCACCTTGTCTAATTCCATTAGATCCTTGAAAGAAGCCTTGGGGAGATCTGTTGACAAGAATGGAGAATTTTGGAGTAGAAATATAGTAGAAGACAATATTAATCCAAGCTTTGGAGAAGCCAAAGTTCTCCATGAATTTTTCTAAAACCCTCCAATTTACCTTATCATATGCCTTCTTATGTCTAATTTGATAATGATGCTTGGTTTTTTATTACATTTAATGGAATGTATAGCTTCCTAAGCTATGAGGATACCATCCAAGAATGATCTTCCTGGTACAAATCATGTTTTTTCCTCCCCAATAATCTTACCCAGAACAACTTTTAATCTATTTGCTAAAGATTTAGAGAATAACTTGTATATGCTATTACATAAAGCTATCAGTCTAATTTCATCCATATAATTAGCTTGTTTTTTCTTATGGATTAAAGAAATAATTTTTTTTTTGATTTCAGATAAGAATATAAATAAAGATCACACTACCTCCAATGTCTCTGTGAGATCTTTCTCGAAAACACTTCAACAATACAAAAAGAAACTAGGAGGAAATCCATCAGGACCCGGAGCTTTATCTGGAGCTATTTTTGAAAGAGTTTGCAGAATTTCACTTTTGGAGAATTTATTTGTTAACATTTGATTGTCTTCATCAGTTATAATCTTAGGAATATCAATCAGCATGTCATCCTGAGAGTTGACAGGGGATATCTCTTAATGGTCCAAAAACTTTGAACAAAACATTACGATTTCCTTCTGAATCTCTTTTGATCTCGAAGGACTCCCTCAAAGTTGAAAATTTGAATCTTGTTGACACTGCTCTGTTGTATGGTACTGGAATGAAATAACTTGGTATTTTTTATCTCCTATTGCCAACCAAGTTTCTCTAGATTTTTGTTTCTAGAAGATTTCTTTTTTTGGCTATAATATCTTCTAGGTCCCTTAGCAAGACTTTTTTTGAATCAAAGAGATCTTGGCTCATCCCAAAATGCATGATGATTTAATTCAATTCCTTAAGCATTTTCATGATCTCTAATTTTGAAGAGAAAATATTATTAAAGTGGGTTGTATTCCAGATAATTAAATTATATCTGATAAATTTAAGTTTAGACACAAAACAAAACAATTTTGAACCCTTAACTCTGTAATCTGACGACCAATCTAAAACCAAATTAACAAAATTTTCATCTTTGAGACACATGTTCTCAAATTTAAATGGGCATAGGAGAGGCTTATCTTCCCCCAAAATATCCATCTGAATAGGAAAATGATTAGAACCTAAGGTTGGAGATATGGATGCTTTTAAATCAAATGGGAAGATTGTGAGATCTCCTCTGAATAAAATCTGTCCAATTTTTTTAAAATATTGTTGAGCCCTAGTCTTCTATTTGACCAAGTGTATAAATCATTTTCAAGTTCTATCTCGAATAAGTTTTTCGATTGTAACCAATCCTTGAAGTCAATTTGGGATTCTGATATTCGAAGAGAACCTCCCAATTTATTAGATGAGTGGAAAATGGCATTAAAATCACCCCCAAAAAAAAAATTACCTTCCGGCCATTCTAAAAAGCATCTTCTAAGCTCCTCCCAAACTTCTATTTTCTTCCTTCTAAGAATTGGGCCATATACATTCCCAATGTGGAAATTAAGCTTGGATCCTAGGCTTCTTATTTTTCCCCTTATCTAGTTTGAACTATTCTTTAAATGCAAGTAAAATGAATGTCTTAGATTCCATATAATAGCCATACCACCTAAGGAACCTATAGGTTCAATCCCTTAAATGTTACAATCACTAAGAGACTTGGTGAAGTTATATAATTATTCCCTACTCATTTTTGTTTATTGTAACAGAACATCCTCAACTTTGGATGATAGAATGCAGTGTTTAACCACTTGCTACTTGTTAGGGGCATTAAGACCCCTAACATTCCATGATAGGATTTTCATTGTGACTTGGGAAGGATCTTCCCCTTCCCAACTTGTAAGTATCTTGTGATTGTATATGTTTTTTAAATTGCCTTGATTTATATTTTGTTTAGGTTTTTCATTTAAATTAGGTGTGATTTAAAACTTTTGAATTGTGTGTTTGATGAGGTCACATGTACATTTTTTATAGTTGCATGTAGATTTTTGATAACTTTTTCACTCTGCATGTAGATTTCTGATAAGTTTTTCCAGTTGCCTCTAGATTTCTTGTTTAAATTGTGTTTTTTTTTTCTATGCTCTGAATCACATTTTACGTAGGTTTATGGTATAGAATGTATATAATTTTTGAAATGTTTGAATCATGATTCATGTAGGTTTTGGGTTAAAAGGTGTGATCTGGAATGATCTAAAAATATACATAGTTTAAATCAGAACTTTAGAGGCATCAATCTCTATGACTGTATTAGTTTTTTATTTTTATTTTTTATTTGTATTACTTCTATGAAAAGTAAAAGATGGAAAAAAGACAATGAAATTTAGAAATAATTTAATGAAAAAGAAAAAGATAGAAAAAAGATAATGAAATTTAGAAATAATTCAAAGTAATGTGATAAATTGTAGGACTTACGTCTGAAAAATAATGGTGTTGTTAATTGTTAACAATGAGTTTTGCATGTGAAATAATAAGAATCTAGGAAGTTGAGAAATGTGAAAATTTGAATTAATTAATTTTTATGAGATTTATATTAGCGATTTAAATAAAAGTGATGAAAATATTAGATAAAATGAGAAGAACTATGGTCTAACAAGGTAAATTTTATGAGAGAAAAAGAAGAAGGAAACAATAAATAAGAGATAGGAAGTTTCATAGTAGGTTGAACAAAAAAAAAATTCAGGAAGAAGAGAGGATTTAAAACAATAAAAAATTCTTCAAATATTTATGAGTTTCAATTCATGAATTATTTCCTCTTACCCCGTGGGTGAACCCACAATAGTGCTACACTTTTTTGCCTGAACGAACACTGAACTCTACATTTTGAAAAAAACACTTTCAGATTCATATGCATATTGTTATTAAATAATTTAAAATCAGAAGATAAAGTAAATTAGAGTCTTTTAAGATTTTATGTCTAGATTATAAATATATATTTTTATTTATTTATGAATTGATTTGAATGGTTTTTTCTTTCTCCCACAAAAACTAGTATGTTGTTGAAAATATCATTTTCAAAGAGTTACATTAATTTCATAGAGCGTAACTTTTTTTCTAAAATAGATATCAATGTAATTCTTTCGAAGTTAGTTTTGTGACATCCATATGGAGGGCATGTAATTGGTTTGATGATATTATCAATGATTATTTAATATTTTATTAATGTTTGAAGTTGACTAAACTGTAATTTTGATATACCTTGACTACATAGCTTATAACTTGTCATGTATTTGTCCAATTTCATTTTTATTTATTTTTTATAGAATGATTACTTCAATACCTAGGGCATAGATATTTTTAAGAATTTTTTTCTCTTATTTACTATTTTTTCATAAGCGTCAAACATATAAGTAGACATATGGTGAAATATCTATGTTTAGTAAAACTAAAAATACAAAATCATAATAAAATTAATATATATTAACATTATAATCATTGGAAATATTTTTCTCAGTATTACCTTACAACATAGATAGGTTTGTCAAATTGATTCATTTTATCTTTAAAAGATAAAGTCGAAGTGATTTTTTGTCAGCATTTTAATAGGTGTGAAGGAAACTTCATTGTAGGTTTGAATGTAGAGTATAGATGTTATATCAACATTTTTTAATCTAAGAGGCTTTTAGCTAACCATTTGTAATTCATTCATTCAAATGGAAGCTCTCAATGATTAAATCATCATATTTTATTAAAAATTTGTTATTTTAGCAAAAATCACCATGTCTAAAAAAGTGTAACCCACTATTGTGGGGTCATCCCCATGTGTTTGATGTAAGAACATCTAGGTGAACAATTCTGCACATCCAAAAAAAATGATTTGAATGATTTCATTATGTTATTTTTGGGTTGCCTAGGGTTTATCGTCTTGTAGTCATGTAATTTAATTTAACTTATGCTCTCCTCTAGTTTCATTGAATCTATCCAAAAAAAGTTAAGGTCTATATTGTAAAGTTAAAAAATGATTGAAATTTTTAATATTGTAATTTAATTAATATTTTATTTAATATTATAAGGGAGACAAACTTCCATGCACATGAAAGGCTAGAAATTAATTATACATTTTGGGAGTTTAAAATTTGAATTTCTTTATCCAGGTTAGGACAAGAGGTCCCAAGAAAGAGAGATAGTGGACAATCTTGGGAATGAGAAAATTGGGATATAGTGGTGCTAGCAAAATAATGAATGAAGAGGAGTGTTGTCTTAATGTAGGGTGTACTCCCATGCCTGTGGAGACATTGGAACGGAAAATGATTTCTAGTTATAAAGGAGAATCCAATGCATATACTTCAAAAAACAAATTAGAGTACTTGAAGTGAAGATAAGTGAGTAGGTTCATACAAGAAGGGAGAGAGTTTTTCTTGAGAGCCATTGGGAAAGCTTACATGTTCATTCTTCAAGCTGGTATTTAATGTATTTTCTTCATGTTTAAAATTTTTTCATGATAATTTGAATATTCACAAAGATAGAGCTTGTACTGGAATTTATTCCTTAACTAGTCTTAATGTTCATTTTTTTTTAATGAACAACTTTCAGATTTTTTTAGTAAAGAGAGCCATGAATTAAAATGTTGTTTTTTCATAGCTTTTACTACAATCCACATAGTTTTAAATTTTTTAAAAATAATTTGTTGCAAACCATACATATTATTTTATTTTTCTAAAAAAAACCATTTTTTAGTTTACTGCAACGATTAGTAGTCCTTTGTAAATTCTCAATTGTTCATCTGCATCACCAACATAGTGAATCACATTCACACACATTCAAATAAATCCATTCTCTACAAATAAACCACATAACATATCCAAGATTTTCTTTTGTTACAATTAGTATTTGTTCTCTTAAAGAATTTATGAATGTTTCAATCAAATATTTTATTGCTCATAGACACAAATGGAATTCAAAAGACCATGTCTAAATGAGTGAGAATATTATTACATTAAGCAAAATCTCTCCATTATTTTATATGTGGAAGTGAAGATAAAGTTTTTATTGAATTGGTACATTTTTCCTATTTATTTTAAATTGCCTTGATAGTTTAATTTATTTCCATTTAAAACTAGATGTGAAAGTAACTATTGTTTCCCTCTTGCCTATGTTTATCACCTTTTTATTATTATTTTTTATTTTATATATTTCAATATATATAGAAATACTAATTGAACGAAAATAATTTTTTAAGTAGGAAGTGAAAAAATAATTAATCCATACTAAAAATCAATTGAACTTTTTATTTTTACATTTGATATACTAAAATCTACAAGGATTAAAGTAGTCTACGTGTAAGAGAAAAAATAAAACAATATTTTGAACCTTTTTAAATGAAATGTTATGAGAAAAACATATGCATCTAGATCCACTAATGAATTAATTAAGTCATGAGGGTAACACTCTCTTAAGGAACCCAAGAGGATGACAACTAAACTAACAAAATATCAATGCAATTTTTTTTAGTGCAACTACACCTATATATGTACATTAAGATAGTATTTGTAGTCTAAGATTGTAGAATTAAAGTTACAATAACCCATATAACATAAATACTTATTAAACATAAATATAATATAGTTCATTAATTTATTCTATATCATGTGTGGATTCCCTAAGGTCACTACTTGAGAAACACATCTAAAACATATCTAAGCAACTAGATGTTGGACTACAATTGAATTGGAATCTAATTGAAGAATCTGTGATTAAAGATCACCGAGGAGTTATTGATTAGATATGTAATATGATTAAGTCAGTATTATGTTGTCATTGATGTCAACTAGTTTGACAACACTTATCTTGTAAGTTACTATACTGAGACATCTAAAGAAAAGTGAAAGAGATGAAGAACAAAGAAATCTACATGGGGAAAGATGTACATGACAGATGAGGATAAGGAACACATTGAGTAACTTGTTGATGAGTCTATGACTTGATGATATTGACTTTATTATGTTGCATTCATCTATGATGAAGTATAGAGCTGAAAGACACAAAGCAGTGTTGTCGGTAAATGAAACATTTCAAGTATACACCGACGGAGTGTAGTATATACCGATCGAAGTATTAACCAAGTAGTGTTCACCGATGCATTTCTTTGTTAACCGACTGAAACAGAATGAACTAAATGATTAGGTTAGCTAATAGGATTGATGTGCTATAAAGTACCTCAATTTTAGTGATAACAGATATGTTTGTTATGAAGATCGATGGCTAACAGAATTAAAGGAAGATCTAATGGAGCATATTGAAATGTGTTATTAACACATCAGCCGAGAAAGTTTGAAGTAGCAAAATCTATGAATGTGGTTAAGCGAAAAAATCTAATGGAGGAGAAGAAAATGATCTACTCATCTATATAAGAGACTATAATTTCATTATGGAATGATGCTGAAAGAAGTAGAAATTATAGGAATATCGCGTGAACAAGGTTTTCATGCATTCTGATCATACTGGTTAAGTAAGGACTGCGCTGTAGAATAATTACTAAGCTATAGAGTGCAATTACCAACAGATGGTAAGTTGATACAGTATTGAATCTAAAGTGAAATATTGATTAGAAGGATTTGTATGGACTGAATATTGATTTGTAATCTGCAATTCAAGTTTTATTAAAGCAGATCATTTACTGTTACATATTTAACCATTGTATATAGTCAAAATCTCTTAACTGAGTGGACTTTGAAAGTCTTATGATGTATCATTCATAGAATGAACATTGTTATCCTGTCAACTCCATAGTGAATGCTGGTTGGACAATAACTTCTAGTCTAAAATCTATTGGTTTTGGATTATTCCCTTTGATCTTCAACTTGTAGATTTACGCTTTGATGGATAATTTAACTAAAACTCTGACTCTATCACCACTCCAAAGTCCACAAGGAACATGGCCAACTGACAAGGATCAAAAGATCCTTCTACACTTTGAGCTTCAATGCTTAGGCGGGTGTACCCTTGACTCACTTATCTAAAGGAGTCTAAAATAATATTCCACTATATCTCATATACGATTATTAAAGATTTATCAAATGATGTTTGTGTTTGTGGTTGCTAACCATGCATACCTCAAGAGGAAGGACCAGTGCCTTATCCTAGGTCTCAGAGTCACCTAACTATATACCTCAATTGAATACCTCAAATCAAACACAATGGAAACTAGAGTAAGTGCTTTGCCTATTACCCCTTTCCCTCAAGCACAAGGACATCAAATTCTATACCTGGCTACAAGCTCACTGAATTCACCTAAAAGGCTTTAATCCTAACTTTGTTAGAAACTCATAGATGAATTCAAAATAATCTTTGTTTACCATACATTAACACACTTTGTGACATTAACATATATGAGCTCAGAGACAAGCAAGAAGACATACACAAGATACAAGATTGGGATTCAATGATGTTTTCATTAACAAATCCAGAATCAACATACAATTAGAATGACACCAAGATAAGAAAAGTCACAAAATAGACCTCTATCAGTATATTACAGTCAAAAACCAGGGACCAAAAAACAACAAGATTTTGGAATCCCTACAAAATCCAAAATTTTCTAACTTATACCCCCTAGTCATCTTGAAAATCTACAAGAAGCTACAGATGACTAGGGTTAGGGCTTCAACCACCCAACCTACTAGAAATGGTCACAAAATTTACTACAAATACACCTCGAGCCAAGAAAGTCCTTCACCAAGTACCATATCAACTTCTATAATTAAGCCACATAGCCACTAGACCACATCGCAACACCAAACAAATCCAATCAGGCCACTAAAACATTTAAAACTAGTCCTTCTTTTCATTGCAAACCCTCAAAAGATTTGAATTCAAAATCAAATAGCTACATCTTTGGTGCCTAGCATATCAGCAGTCATCATTTAAACCTTTAACAACTTTATATCCTCGTGATCTGATCAATCTCCCTTCACGGGCTTTACATTTTAAAACCATCCAGACACCCCAGGCTAACTCTGCAACTATGATATCTCAATAGTTATCACATGATCACATAGCATGGAGATAGGCTACGCAATCATGTGACAACCTGCCAACACTGCAACTGTTTCCTATCCCTAAATATCAGGCCCACCTCATGTTTCCACCTCAGCACCTACCAGCCAATGAAAATCATGCACATCAGTGCACCCTGGCAAATGGACCCACCACCCGAAAAAGCTTTACACCTTTGGGAAGATTAGACGGTGGTCGCATGATTGCAAAGGGGAGGAATATTCTTCATGATCATGCGGCCATAATAGATCTCTTTTGCATGTTATTCCGCTTAAGAAATACCAGGCCCACCATCTAGCGACATCATGACTATGGAAAACTTAACCGCCAGCCAAGTCACCAGATGCTAGGGACTTAACCGCCATGATTCAGTGACTGAGAGAAGACTGCAAGTCGCCAAGTCACCAGAAGAAGACCAATCGCTAGGAAACCAAACACCACTGAGAAGCTGGGACCACATGGATAGGTGGCAGGTGGTCGCATGATCACATGTCAAAAAAGTCTGACATGCGGCCATGCAATAGCCAATTAGAACACATCTCTGCCTGTCATCTGACACCGGGACCACTGCGCTCTACAAACAAAATGAACGACAGGCACATGATCGCAAGGTGAAAGAATATTCCTTGTGATCATATGCCGATCCTCAATCACCTTTCCTCTACCGCTTGAAGAATCAAACCCACTTACCAACTGCCAGGCATTCAGTGACATCGTGACTAACCGCCCACCGAGTCGCTAGATGTTAGCGGATAACCGCCAATCTTTCAGAGATCACGCAACTAACAGTCACCGAGTCACTAGATAGAGGATGTAATTGCCTAGAGACTTGGAGAATCAGTGATAAGAAACTTTGAAGGACTGGGCTCCACCACCCATCGCACCTGCGTAGTTAGGGAACAACCAAGAAATAAGAAACTAGTGTGAGTTCGAAAACACACAATGTTTTTGACATGTCAACAGATAAGCGCATAAAGCTGTAAGACAAAGGGTTGAAAAAAATGCAAGTTATCGGTAAAGGATCAAAAACATCAGACCAAAAACATCATGGATTTCAAAAACACTATGGGTTTTCGACACTATGGCAGAATTTGACAATATCTTCAGTAGACTTTAGAATTTGAATATCTTTCTGGGTTTGGCAATTTAAGAGATGCAGTTTGGACTGAAGCAAGGTGACACACAAAACACACAGGGAAAGACATGCACACCATTAATCAAGTGGATTTCTTTCACAAGTCAAGACTGAGATGTAGGCATGGCAGGACAGCAAAACAAAGACATTGCATGGAATAGGCCAACTTCACAAGATTTTGCAATGACAAAAAAAAGACCTAACAAAATCCTCTAACAAGGTCACACCTGATAGTATGTTTGTAAACCTTTAACAAGGTTGGGTCTTAATCAACCTCACTTTAGAAGAGTGGACAATTTTTGGGTTGCCGGTCCGAGGTGGTTTTTCCCTTTATAGGGTTTCCATATTAAATCTCTTGTGTTATGTGTTGATTGTGATATTTGTTTCTTATCATATTTTACATGTTACATGTTAGATTTGATTGGTAACTATTATAGTATTAGACTGGTCATTGGTAAAAGCACAGACAGTGAAAGTAATTATTGTTTATCAAGGAGCAAAAATTGAAGACGTTGTTTTGAATTATACATTTTGTTGTGGGACACTGGATAACTGATTCACCCCCCTCTCAGTTATTCTAACAATTGGTATTAGAGATATGATTGCTTAGAATAGAGTTTTAAGGACTTAAGCACAAAGGTCTCAAGATGTATAAGAGGGAAGTACCAAAGCTGGATGAAGTTGCACATATCTGGAATTGGGAATTCTACATTAGATCTGATGGAGAATGGCTACATACAACCACCCGTTGGTCCCTTAACTCTTGATCAACTAAAGGACAAGCATGAACACAATATCACTATGATGGAAATTGTTTCTGCCTATACCGATGTTGAAATTGAAGACATCAAGGGTTCTGATACTATTAAGAAGATGTGGGACAAGTTAAATCTGATATGCAGTGGAGATCTGAATGTCAAAAGAGCCCGAACTGAAAGCCTAAGAGATAGATTTGATGATATGAGAATGAAAGAAGGTGAGAACATTGTACAATACTCAAATAGACTAAAAGAAGTGGTACATGCTATTAGAGCATCTGATGGAGTAATTGATGATGAAACAGTGATAAGAAAGATTCTCAGAACTTTGCTGCCAGTTTATGCAATCAAGATCTCTGAAATTCATGAAACAAGAGCTACATCCAACCTTACTCTTGACACTCTAATTGCTAAACTTACAACCTTTTCAAATTAAACAACTTTCATAATAGTGTTGTTCCTTCTGTTGAATCTGCTTTCATGTCTTCTTTGAAGATTGGAAAGTCTAGCAGGAATAGTAAGAATTATGATAGTGATGGTAATACTGATGATGAACTTGATGAGCTTAAAGCTCTTATGGCTAGAAGATTTCCTAAAGGAAAAGGAAGGTATAGAGGTAAGCTACCTTTGACATGTTTTAACTATAAAGAAGTTGGTCACATCACTGCTAGATGTCCTCAAAAGAAAGATGATGATAGATCCAAAGACCAATTTGAAGGAAGCTATGGGATAAGATTCAAAAGAGGCTACCAACACAACAATAGAGACAACCAAGATGATAAAGGAAAAAAGGTATGTTACATAGCTGAAGAGATTGAAACTGAAACTGATTCTGATAATGATATAGAAGTTGTATCTGTTGCTATGAAAGATGACTCAGAGGAAGAAGAGAAACATGAAGAGATAGCATTGATCTCTAAAGTAAGTAGAAATGATACATGGATCATAGATAGTGGCTATACACATCATATGACCAGTGATGTAGATAAGTTTGATCATCTTATTGAATATAATGGAGGATCTATGAGAATGGGAAATGATGCACCTTGTATGGTAAGAGGTAAAGGTTCACTAATGATCAATGATAGAATACTATGTGAAAAATGCATATTGGGTAGATGGATTGAACTATAATCTATTAAGTGTGGCTCAGCTAAACAATTCAGGCTACCTTCTAGCTTTTGAGAGAAAAAAGGTGAAGATCTATGATGATGAAGGAAGACTTGTCAGAATTGGTACACAATTTAGAGGTAATCTATTCTATCTTGATATGGATCAGTCTTCTTGTTTGTTAATAAAGGATGAAGATTCTTGGTTGTGGCACAAAAGGTTATTCCATGTGAACTTTGACAACATGATCAAGATTAGTAAAAAGAAAAGAGTTAGAGGATTGCCTAACTTGAAAAAACCTAATCATGTCATGTGCCATGAATTTTAGAAAGGTAAGATGACTAAGTCTAGTTTTAAAAGAAAAGACTACTCAAAAAAGAAGATACTTCAGTTGGTTCATACCGACCTATGTGGTCCTATGAGAACTCAGAGTTATTCTGGTGATAGATATTTTATTCTTTTTATTGATGACTATACTAGACTGCTGACTATTATGTTCCTAAAAGAGAAATCTAAAGCTTTTAAAATCTTTAAGTGGTATAAAGCTAAGGTAGAGAAAGAGACTGGAAAAGAAATAAAATGCTTAAGATCTGATAGAGGAGGTGAATGTATCTTTGATGAATTTACTAATTTCTGTAATGAGCATGGAATTAAAAGATAGGTCTCTACACTGAGGACACCTCAGCAAAATGGCATTGCTGAAAGAAGGAACTGGTCTATAATTGACTATGCTAGAACATTGATGATACAGAAGAATGTTGCTCAGACATATTGGAGGGGAGCTATCAGTACAGCTGTGTATGTTCTTAACCAAGTACAACTGAAGGACACCATCCAAACACCTTATGAGCTATGGTTTGGACACAAACCTATTGTAAGTTATTGTAGGACTTTTGGAAGTAAATGCTTTATTTTGAAGGATGAAAGAAATGGAAAATTTGATTCTAAAGGAGATGAAGGGATATTTTTGGGATGTTCCTCTACAAGTAAAGCACATAAATGTTTTAATAAGATTACAAATAAGATAGTTGAAAGTATTAATGTTTGTGTTGATGAGTTTGATGACAAGAACATAGAGGAAAGTACAAAGGAACTGGAAGACTATAGTAGATTCACTTACATTGAACATCCAAAGTATCTACCAACACTACAAGCTATGACAATAGGTTAGCAGGGAAACAATACAGGATAACAGGCAATAGAAACCGATGAACAAGATGGAGCTACTAGCAAGGAAATGACCCTGAGTAGGATGAGCAAGAAAGGAGAAATCAAGTTCTGGCTAGTTTTGTTAGAAGACATCATCCTGAGACACAAATCATTGGAGACAGACATGCTGGAATGCAAACTAGAAGCAAAACAAGACAAGGTATATGTCTAGTTTGTGAATTTAAACCTAAAAATGTGAAAGTTGCATTAGAGAATGAAGAATGGGTTAATGCAATGAAGGAGGAAATAGAGAAAATAGGGAAGAACAAAACTTGGTGCCTAGTACCCTGACCTAAAGATAAGAATGTTATCAGTACTAAGTGGATATTCAGGAATAAATTGAATGAAAATGGTGAAGTCATAAGAAATAAAGCTAGATTGGTATGCAAGGGATATGCATAGGAAGAAGGCATTGACTATGGTGAAACATTTGCACATGTTGCTAGATTTGAAGGAGTTAGAATGCTACTTGGATATGCTGCACACAAAGAATTTAAAGTCTATCAAATGGATGTGAAGTCAACATTTCTAAATGGTATACTTGAAGAAGAGGTCTACATCAAACAACCTAAAGGATTTGTTGATCCTGAGAATAAAGACATGGTATGTAGATTACTTAAAGCCTTATATGGTTTGAAGCAAGCACCGAGAGCATGGTATGAAAGATTGCATACTTACTTGTTAAGTATTGGATTTGTTAGAACAAGTGAAAACATGAATCTGTATATGAAAGGTGATACTGATGATACTATTATCATTGCTGAAAGATTTGTTGATGATATTATTTTTGGAGGTTCAGATCTTGTATGCAAGACATTTTCTGATGAAATGCAAAAGGAATTTGAAATGTCTATGTTTGGAGAGATTAAGTTCTTTCTTGGACTACAAGTGATTCAGCAGAGTGATGGAATATTCATCACACAATCTAAATACATAAAGTACTGAAGACATTTGGCATGTAAGATGCTAAATCTATGGGAACACCAATGGCTATTGGATGCAAATTGACAAAGGAGGATGAAACTACAAAGGTAAACCAGACACTTTACCGATCCCTGATTGGTAAGTTAATGTACATAGTTCACAGTAGACTAGATATAGCACATGTTGTGGGTATTGTTGCAAGATTTTCTGCTAATCCTAGATAATCACACATGATAGCTACAAAAAAGATCTTAAGATACTTGAAGAAAATAGAGAATAATGGATTATGGTATCCTAAGGAAGGGAAGTTTGAACTGAAAGTTTACACCGATGCTGATTGGGCTGGAAATGTGGATGATAGAAAAAGCACCACCAGAGGAGCATTTTTCTTTAGTGAAAGACTTGTAACTTGGACAAGTAAAAAGTAGGCTTGTATTTCTTAGTCTATAACTAAATTAGAGTATGTTGCTACTGCTACTAACTATTCAAATATTGCATATATCAAGCAAGTGTTGGAAAGGATGAATGAGGTAATCACTGACCCGGTGATTATATATTGTGACAATACTAGTGCTATTAATATTTCAAAGAATCTTGTGATGCACTCTAAGACAAAGCATATATCTATTAAGTATCATTATTTAAGAGAAAAAGTGCAAGAGAAGCAAGTGAAGTTAGAATTTGTCACATCTAAAGAACAACTTGCAGATATTTTTACAAAGCCTCTACCAAAAGACACATTTGAATACTTGAGGACTAGACTTAGAGTCCATGCCCTATCTATCGGTCACTATGGTGATCTGGTTGTTGTATCAGCCTAATTTTTTCAAAAGATCATTCATGTTGATGCAGCATAGTTCACACTTTGAATCATGTTCAATGTTGTGATTAAGTTTGGAGAACTTGAACTGATTAGGATATCAGTATACATAGATATAGAGGAGGACAAAATTGTTTGATTATTTGTTTCTTTAGCATTGATGCCAAAGGGAGAGATAAATAATATGAAAAGGGACAAGCACTGATGAGAATTATCTAAGGGAGAGACAATCTAAATGAGACAGAGTATTGAAGATCAGTTATAGAGAATAGAAGCGGGAACAGGAGAACTGAAAAGAGAACTGAAAAGATCACACGTACAGAATGTTAAAAGTATATTATCTAATGTTGTTTAGTAATGTAGTGATTAAACATATTAAGTCTATTTGACTTACAACATTTTTTTCACAAAGTTGTAGAATATATGTTTGGTATGTGTATGGTACATTTCATATTACTTGAGTTGCCATCAATGCTAAAGGGAGAGATTGTTGGACTACAACTGATTTGGAATCTGATTAAAGAATCTGTGATTATAGATCACTGAGGAGTTGCTGATTAGATATGTAATATGATTAAATTAGTATTATATTGTCATTGATGTCAACTAGTTTCACAAAACTTATCTTGTAAGTTACTATACCGAGACATCTAAAGAAAAGTGAAAGAGATGAAGAATAGAGAAATCTACATGGGGAAAGATGTACATGATAGATGAGGATAAGGAACACATTGAGTAACTTTTTGATGAGTCTATGACTTGATGATATTGACTTTATTATGTTGCATTCATCTATGATGAAGTATAGAGCTGAAAGACACAAAGCAGTGTTGTCAATAAATGAAGCATTTTTAGTATACACCGATGGAGTGTAGTATATACTGATCGAAGTATTAACCAAGTAGTGTTCACCAATGCATTTCTTTGTTAACCAAGTGGAACAGAATGAACTAAATGATTAGGTTAGCTGATAGGATTGATGAGCTATAAAGTACCTCGATTTCAGTGATAACAGATAATGTTTTTTATGAAGATTGACAGCTAACAAAATTAAAGGAAGATCTAATGGAGTAGATTGAAATGTGTTATTGACACATCAGCTAAGAAAGTTTGAAGCGGAAAAATCTATGAATGTGGTTAAGTGGAAAAATCTAATGGAGGATAAGAAAATGATCTACTCGTCTATATAAGAGACTAGAATTTCATTATGGAATGATGCTGGAAGAAGTAGAAACTACAGGAATATCATGTGAACAAGGTTTTCATGCATTTTAATCATACTGGTTAAGTAAGAACTAAGTTGTAGAACAATTACTGAGCTACAAAGAGCAATTACTGACGGACAGTAAGTTGATACAGTATTGAATCTGAAGTGAAATATTGGTCAAAAGGATTTGTATGGACTGAATATTGATCTTTAATCTACAATTGAAGTTTTATTAAAGAATATCATTTACTATTACATATCTAACCATTGTATACAGTCAAAATCTCTTAACCAAGTAGACTCTAAAAGTCTTATGATGTATCATTCATTGAATGAACATTGTTATCCTGTCAACCCCATAGTGAATGTTGGTTGGACAATAACTTCTAGTCTAAAATCCTCTAACAAGGTCACAACTGACAGTGTTTTTGTAAACCTTTAAGAGGGTTTGGTCTTAACCATCCTCACTTCAGAAGAGTGAACAATTTTTGGGTTGTCAGTCCCAGGTGGTTTTTCCCTTTACACGGTTTCCACATTAAATCTCTTGTGTTATGTGTTGATTGTGATATTTGTTTGTTATCATACTTTACATGTTACATGTTAGATTTGATCAGTAACTGTTATAGTATTAGACTGGTAATTGGTAAAAGCATAGACAGTGAAAGTAATTATTGTTTACCGAGGAGAAGAAATTGAAGAAGTTGTTTTGAATTATACATTTTGTTGTGGGACATTGGATAACTGATTCACCCCCCTCTCAGTTATTCTAACACTAGAAGGATTAATGAAAAACATATCAAGAATCATAAATATTTTTATCTTTATTTTCAAGTTCATTTTAAGCACAAAACCCAAATGTTCCTAAATTACTTTTTCCATCATATAAATAACATCATATAAACACATATGATATTTGATACCAACATAAATCTATCTAATCAAGATTCCTATATGGAGAAACTAGGAGCGAGAGGATTTTTGAATTCAATGGTGGGGGGAAAACTAATTTGTAGGCTATGGGAACCTCATAGAATGCCCATATCGATGGATCCATTGTGGATCAGGACACTGCAGATCTAAAAAAAAGGAAGGGGTCCCATGTGAAAAATAGAAAGACCCTATAAAAATGGGGGGGAAGGGATTCCTCACACTCTTCTCAATCTAGCCTTAGATACAGGGACCCAGCCACATGATCAAGAAAGAAATGATTTGAACCGCCAGTGGTCAACAACATTTGGAGTAAAGCCTCTAGGAAAGTCCTCGTTCTTAACAATAAAGGATTTATATAATATGGAAAGAGGTAAATACACTATTGATATTCCTGAAAAGCTGGGTAACCATAATATTACTACCATGGCTCTCACTCTGGTGGGTAAATTTGTTGGGTTGAAGCCAAATATTGATATAGTCAGGGCTTTTGATAAAAAAATTTAGGACCTGAAGGGTCAAGTCCAAATCATTGCAATGGCAAAAGGCATCTATCTTTTGAGTTTTCCTACTAGGAGGATCTAGCCAAAATCTTATGTGCTAGAACATGGACCATAGGGAAATTGACTTTGGCACTGCAAAAATAGTCCCCCAAACTGGATCTAAATGATTCCTTCTTTGTTCGAGCCTCTATGTGGGTTAGATTACCAAAAGTCTCCTTGCAATTATGATATGAAGATATTGTTTATGGAATAGCTAAATCCTTTGGAATCCTTCTCTCGATTAACCCTATGATAGTGGCAAGGAGAAGCCTCACTTACACAAAGATATGTATAGGAGTGGAAGAAGGAAAATATATTCCAAGACCATAGAGTTTCACTCAAAACTAGGTAAACGATTGCAGAAACTAGATTTTGAAAGTGTTCCTTTTACCTATTTTCATTGCAAGAAAGTAGGACACTATGCCAAATCATGTCCTATGTTCCTGGGTTTGGAGAAAAAAGGAAAGGATGGATTTTCATAAGAAAGGTTGGAAAAACCATAGAACAGGAACTGACAGGACCAATAAGGGAGAAAAATATGAAACCCGAGGAGGTTCTGAGGCTAATTCCCAAAGAGTGTGGAAGAAAAAGGATTCAGCAGAAGTGAGCCCAGAAATAAATATAAACCAAGAAGGTATTGCAGATAATAACAATGAAGACTCTAGGGAGATCTTCCGGCCTCATAAAGAATGTTTAGAGGATAGGGAGGAGTTTCTACCCCTAGATGGGATTGATAAAATTATGGAAGTTAATATCCTATAAGATGTCTTAGGAGAGGTTAATGTTAGGAAAGTAGGATTGGTTAAAGGAGGGGATTCTTGCCCAAGAATGGCCCAACTCTCCTTTCTCCCAAACTCCATCAAACCTTCATTGGAGGAAGGGTACTCTAGTCCTAAGAAAAATATGCAATGAGGTGTCCCCTCATAGTAATCCAACCCTTTTCTTAGCTCTGAGAGGGTGCCTTCTAGACATGTATTAAAGATGGAAGAACTATTGAAATTAGCTTCCCCAAGGTAGTTCACTAAAATGGAAGAGCTCTTTGCAAAATATAAAGAAGTGGATGAGGGAGAGTGGACTAAGGTCCAAAAAAAGAAGAAAACTAATTGTAGGGATCCTTCTCCAGTCTCCCCAATAGCAACCAAAAGTAGAAATAAATTTGATGGGGCTAAATCAAAAACTCTAGGGAGAGAGAAAGATGGCCAAGTCTGGGAAGAAGAAGCCATCAAGAATATAGCGGATGGAACCTAGAACACTATCTAGGAAGTCTACACTTCTAAAAAGAAATGAAATTTATCTCTTGGAATATTCATGGGCTAAATAGCTCATATAAGAAGGTTTTTATTAGGAATATGATTAGGGATCACAGACCAGATATTATGTTAATCTAGGAAACCAAGATGAAGAAGGATAAGCTTGAGGGTATAAGATTTTGCAAATCTATGGAAATAAGTACTTCTACCTTTGAAGGAGGCCCTAGAGGCCTAATGACTATGGAATTCCTTTCAACTTAAGGCTAAAGTCATTCACAAAGAAGGTAATTTTATTCTCATAAATTTTGCTAGGTTAAAGGATAATGAAAGCTAGTGTATTTTGAATACTTATGCTCCTACTTCCACAAGATGTAGAAGGTATTTTTGTGAAAAAATCAAAACTATTGTTTTTTTTTATAATCCTACCAAGGGCATTATCATAGGGGATTTCAATATGCCCATCAAAAATTGGGAAAAACAAGGAGGTATTTCCCTTGATCTGGAAACTAGGCAAGATCTCATGGACTTGATCAATGACCAAGCCCTCTTTGATGTGGACCTCCAAGGTGATAGCTTCATGTGGTACAATAGGATAATTAGGAGGGAGTGTATTCAAGTTTGGCTAGACCGTTCTTTGATCATAGTTGACTGGCTAAATCTTTATAATTGTAACTTATCGGCTTTGGTGAGGATTGGCTCAGATCACTCTCCAATTTATCTTTCACTAGACCTGATCTCCTAGAAAATAAGTTTCCCTTTTAGATTTGAAAATATGTGGACCACTCATGGAACCCTGAAAAAAAAAAAAATATTGGTGGAATATAGATGTTGAGGGTACGACCATATTTAGGGTGGCTATAACACTTAGAAACATAAGATATAATATCAAATAGTGGAATATGAAAGAATTTTGGAATATATTCTCCTCTAAAGACAAGGCTATCTCTGACCTAAACCTCATCCAACAAGAAATCCAAAGAGAGGGCTATAATGAGATCAGATTGCTAAAGGAGAAAACTATGCTTTCTGAATATCATATTAATATAATAGAGAAGGAGGAGATGTTATAGAAGCTGAGGTTAAGAACTATCTGGTTAAGGGAAGGAGATCAAAACACTCATTTCTTCCACCTATCAAATTTGAAACATAGAGTGGCCAAAAAAATAAGTTTTATTAAGAAGGGGGACTAGATGTTGTAGGAGGAAAAGGACATAGCTAAGGAAGTAATAGATTTCTTCTCTTCTCTCTTATCCAAAGATCATGAGCTATTAGAGGGGGATTAGGATACTCTCCTTGACAACATTCCTAAAATAATCTCTGAAGATCAAAATAAAGTTTTATGTTATATGCCAGTTATGGTTGAAGTTAAGAAAGCTTTGGATTTTCTTCTTGGTGATAAAGCTCCTAGTCCTGACGGATTTCTGATGTTTTTCTTTCATCTTTTTGGGATGTGGTGAAATTTTATGTGGTAAAAGTAGTGTAGGAATTCTTTGGTTCCAAGAATCTCCTCAAAGAACTTATTCCTAAGACCCTGGGGGTGGACTCGATGGTGCTTTTCAAACCCATTATTTTATGCAATTCCTTCTTCAAGATTATCTCTAAAGTCATCACCAATAGAATTATCAAGATTCTTCCTTCTATTATAGCTTTCTAGAAGTCTAGGTTTGTTCCCAGAAGAAAAATTCTTGATTCCATAATGGTAGTGCATGAGGTGATTTATTCCTTAGATGCACAAAAAAGGGAAGGTTTCCTTCTCAAGCTTGACTTGTCTAAGGCTTATTACAATGTTGATTGGTAGTTCCTCCTCAGGGTTCTTGGAGCATTTAGTTTCAATTTGAACACCTATAAGATTATTCATCAAATCATCTCCACTTCCTCTTTTGTGGTTTTGGTCAATGGATCCCCGTCAGCCTTCTTTAAATGTTTTAGGCATTTGAGACAAGGGGACCCCCTTTCCCCCATTCTCTTTATTATTCTTATTGAATGTCTCGGTAGACTAATTACATCCTCAAGGAGCTCTAGGGTTTTGAAAGGTATCAAACCATCTTCTGGTACCTATGTCCTCTCCCACTAGAAGTTCATTGATGATACCATTTTAGGTGGGGAGGCTTTGGTGGGAGAAGCCAGAGTAGTGAAGAATTTTCTTAATTCTTATACAAGGGCTACTGGCCAATCCATTAATTGTAATAAAATCTCAATATTATTTATTAATAATATTGAGGAAAGACAAAGGAGAATAGTGGATATCTTAGGATGTAGCATCAATTCTTTTACTTCCAATTACTTGGGTCTTCCTTTAGTTGTTAAACCCTTAGAGGCCTTTTGGAACAAACTCATTGATAGATTCAATAGGAAGCTGCATGTATGGAAAGGGGTCCCTCTAAGCTAGGCTGGAAAAATCTAGTTGGTTAAATATACTTTGCAAAATCTTCCTACCTATGTGTTAAGTCTCTTCTCTATTCTGACTAAAGCTATGGAGGTTATGGAAAGAATTCAGAGAAGGTTTCTCTAGTTAGGGACTGAAGATCACAAGAGACTCCCTCTTATTGTCTGGGAAAAATTTTATCATCCAAAGAGTGCTAGTGCATTAGGGATAAGAAGGATTAGACCTTTCAACAAATTTGTCCAAGATAAACAAATATGGCACATTTCTAATTTCAAGTGGGAATGGCATGACACTTTTGAAGATAAGTATCTTAGTAACAACTACATAAATCATTTATTTGGTGATAATGATATTCTAAAAGGTTCTTATATTTGGAATGGCTTTCTCAATGTCAAGGATATTGCTAAATCTAAGGCTAAATAGAAAAATGGGAATGGTCATTCTATCAACTTTTGGAATGACAACTGGCTTTAGATGGGACCCTTGAGGGACTATGAGCCTTTCAATATCTGGATGGAGGATTACATCCACAATTATGGTTCTCGAGTTTGTAATTATAGAGTGGAAAATTCTTGGGTGGACCTTTTCTCTATTTCTTGAGACCTGATTCCTCTCATGATTGTCCTTAATATGGTCTCCCTATCCCCTTCTCAAGATGTGTTAATTTGGGAAGGTTCTCCTGATGGGGTTTTCTCAATGGCTTCTACCTATTATTTTTAGTTGTATCAAGAAGTCAATCCTATTTGGGCTAAAGCTTGGTTCCTTGGCCTTACTCTCAAAATTAACATCTTCTATCTTTTGCTTTAGAATTGCATTCTTATAGTTGATAATATTATAAAGAGAGGTTTCCAAATCCCCAATAGGTGTGTGTTATATAGATGCCAAGTTGAATTAGAAGATCACATGTTCATCCATTTCACCTATGTTAGAAAGATATGGAAATCTCTTCTTTCTGCTCTTGATTTACCCTGGTGCCTTCCCCTATCTTTTCAAGACTTTTTTTCTCAATGGGCCCTTCCTTTTAAAAATATAGACTTTCATAAATTATTCTCTTGCATTCTCCCACATCTCTATTAGGGAGTGTGCAAAGAACACAATAATTGCATCTTTCATGACTATTGTTCTCCTCCTAAAATAATCTTTGAAAAGATCCACTTTGCATTAAAAGAATTTTTTTTTTTTTGTGGTGGCTCTAACCCTTCTACAGGAAAAGACCAAATTGATGACCCTAAGAAGAGTATAGAGAAAAGACAAAATTGCACCTAGAGTTGTCCCTCAGAAGCTTGGTTGAAGGCTAACTTTGATGGAGTGGCCAAAGGAAATCTAGGAAAGGTGGAAAGTGGAGCTGTGATAAAAAATTTCTATAGTTTTGGGATTCCTTCCATCACGTTCCCTCTCAGCTCTCAAACAAACCACTATGTTGAATAAAATGCTGCCCTCCAAGTTACTAAACTTTCCCTCAACATCGATATCAAAAATCTCTCACTCAAAGAACATTCAAAAAATATTATTAACTATCTAAATTCTAACCACTCACCTTAATGGACTATATCAAATATGATTGAAGAAATGTGTACTCTCTTAAACTCATTTGTAAAAGTACACATATCCCACATGTATAGGGAAGCCAACCAAGTTACTGACTAGTTTTCCAACTTCGCTATCAAAAAGGATGCAATGATTATATTGTATCATGGTGGAGATTTCTCTTGTGAAGTGAAGGATTTAGTTGAAAGGGACAGATATCAAGGAAAAGAAGGAATCATTAATGATAATAATGAATTGTAATATTTTTTATTGGATGTGATATTCCATCAATGGTAATTACTGGATTGATAGGAAGGACAATAACTACGTGTCCCTCTCGTATGCTTTATGGGTGTTCATTCCAAAGGTTAACATCTATTTTTAAGGAAAAATAGAAGAAAGTTTTGGATTACCTTGGTGAGAAAGAATCAGAATAGCTATTATTTGTTAAACCAAAGAGTTTTCCTAAACCAACCTTGTGTGATGGGAGGTGAAAGATATAGAAGGGAGTCCACGAATGCTAGTAGTAAATGGAGGAGATGCACCAAGGTTTGGAATACTCTACAAAATGGGGAAATCTTGACTTTCATAGAAATGTTACAAGGAATCAAGCCAATGGTTACCAAAATGTTTTTGAAAAGCTGTAATGAAGGTCATATGGTTATAGAAGGAAAGAACTTCACTTTCATAGAGGAGGTCATCTCGAATGTCACTAGGATACCCAGTATAGGTAAGAAATTTTAAAGAGACCACAAAATCTATGACTCTCCTGTCAATGGTTTTGTGAGAGATGAGGATGAGAAGAACACTATCAAAAAAGTGGGAATGCACTACCAACCTGAAAGAATTAAAATTTTATGGAGATTTTTCCTTAGAGCCCTCATCTCTTATGTGATGTTGGACACTAGGTTTGATAGGATAAGGACCTACCACTTTGTGTTGCTGAATCATCTCAGACATGGTATGAAGGTCTCCATCTCATTCAACTTGTATAATTATATTAATAAGAATATTAATGGCCATAGGGAAAAGAATATTTCTAACCCTTCTTTTCATGAGGGGTTATTACTTTTAATTTATGAATATTTCAAAGCCCAGACCCTAGGGAAGGAAATTGTTGTAAAAAAGGATAGAGAGAATGTTTCAAGTTCTGATATGTCCCCTTAGATACTAAAGAGAGCATGGGTTTAAAATTAGAGGACTAGGAGGATGGAGAGACCAAAAATCAGAAAAAGGGTTTCTCCTCCCAGAAAAGGACTGCTAGCTCTGTCAAAAAATCCTACAAAAAATAGGCTAGAATGGACATTTCCTTTGAAGAGGAATATAATGAAAATGAGGAAGGGATGAACACTAATAAAGAGGAGGAAATTTATAGTGGAGATGACAAGAAGAAAAGGAACTATGCTATGGGGGAAAAATAAATTTTAGGAGGGATTGCTCAAGCTGACTATCTGTGGATTTGGCTATCAGCCAATCAGTGAAAAAAAAATTTGTCCTCCCCCTTCTAGTGTCCATGAGAAGATCCAGGACTCAAATTTGGATGTGCTTGATGACTACCAAGATGACCCCTCCACCTAGTCCCTAAATCCCCATGATTTGTCAAATCATAAGGACTAGACCCAAGAGGATTATCGCAACAACAACTCTAGCAAGGGGAAAAAATTTTGGCGTAGCTTCAATGTGAATACTATGAAGATTGGATAATTAGGGAAGTTGTGAACCCCAAAGTTATTGAGGTTGAGGATGGTGGGATTAAGAAAGAGGAATTGATTGACCTGGCTCTTGTCGACCTTAGTGAAAATACTAGAGAAATGGAGCTTAATCGTCTCAATAATACCAAGAATAGTATGCTGGACCATTTAGGTCTATTAAATAGCTCTATCATGAACTAGGGGACATCAAGGAAAAAATGCACAAAACTGAGAACAACAAGGATTGCAAAGCTATTGAATATTACGAATGACTAGATTCTAGGGTTAATAAGATGGAGTAAAAAATGTAGAACCTTGAGTAAACCCTCAAAGGCATACTGGAGAAAAGCTTCAATATCTTAAAGGCTTCAAATGAGCACATCAAGTTTCTCATAGAGAAAATAGAAGAAAAGTTGGTAGGAAAGAACTGTAGATAAAAAAAGAGGAAAATGAGTAGAAGACAAACAAAGGACCAAGAAAGAGAACAAAGGCTAGATCCAAGAAGAATAAGGATGAAGAAAATTCCACTAACATCCAAAAGATCAAGGGGGTTGCTGAGAAGATGGAGCTTCTTGAGTCTAATGTGGCCACTATGCTCAAGAATCTCTCCTAACCTTTTTTTTTGGTGTTTCTTACCTGTCTCAATTTTTTGTTTATTTTGTCTCTGTCATGGTAGTTCTCTCAGCCTTGCTAGTGGCCTATATCCTTTTTTATTAATGTTGTCTTATGACTTGAACTCTTAAAGATATATTTCTATATGTATTTTTTTTCAGGCACCCTATAAAACCTATTTTACATAATCAAAAACATAAATCTATTGAAATTTGAATATCATTTCATAATTCATTAAAAAATAATCATAACTTACATTAAACAAAATTAATCATCATAATGGAAGGTTTTTCTTGGCAATATCCCTCCTTTTAGGTTCCCAGAAAAACCACTACAATGAAGAATATGAAGCCTACATTAGATTGAAATTAGTGGCCTCCCAAGGCTTTACAATATTCTTGCTAGATTCTGATACTTTGAATATTAGCAATTCTCTTAATGGGTCTAAAAATTCTATCTAGACCCTTAAAACCTTAATTTTTATTATTGGAATATTCTAAAATCCTTCCAAATATTTATAAGTAGTCGCATTTATCATGAAGTGGTCTCTTTAGCTGATGGTTTCACCAATGTTGGGGTTAATCAACCTAGTGAGAAATGTTGGAGGATGAATGACATCATCGTACATGAGATCAGACTTCTCATTCAAAAGATGAAAAGAGTTGTTAATATAGAGGAATTTTTTAAAACAATGGTGACAAAATTTAAATCCAAGAAGAGTGGCATTATAAAAAGATATCTCATTTTTAAGGCCCATATTTGGATGTTCAAATTTATAAGATCTAGTTTTTTCATCTATTTTATTTTTTGGTGGGTCAACTTATTAGTTTTCTCCAAGAAAACATGGGAGAAGACAAGGGTATGTGCAAGATCATGAGGTGCCAAAAAGTGGCGATGTGGAAAATATTCACTTTTCACTCGTCCAAAAGTGCATGAAAATGCTTGTTAACTTTTTAGTAGGCTTGGGTGGCAGTACACCTGGGAAAACTTGACACCAAAGCACAGGGCTAATCGGGTACTCGATAATATCGGGTACCTGAGAACTATGGCATAAATCCAAAACTCACGAGCCCTTTTCTTCATTTCTTTCCATGTTTTTCTTTGCCAAAATAGGTTGATATATCATATACGTGATATATTTTCGGATACCTGATTTTGGAAAACAAATTTGACTCTCGAGCATATTCGGTAAGTAATTATTTGTATATTTTTATTATTTTATTTCATTTTCATGCTAAATGTAGCATTTTTTTTGAAATAGGGTTTTGTATTTATATTTGTAATAATATATGAAATTAGATTAAAATTTAGATTTTTTATTTATTTAATCAGGCATGGCTAACAAAAATGAAGAAAATAACCCTCCCACACCAAATAATGATCCCGAAAACAATCCCCCATATCTAAACCCTAAATCTTTACAAGATTTGATACAAGAAAATTTGAACACAATATGAGGTTTCCAAAACATGTATCAAAATATACCTACATTAGGTCCCATGCTTGCCACACTAAATACAATTGTTGGAAATATTGACACACTCATGCAGAAACATAATGCTGCTCTTCATTAGCGTGATGATATGCACACCCAATTTGATGGCAGGCTTGACCATGATGGGATTGCAGCCCTTAATATAAGTAAGGAAGATATAGCTGCCCTTTTTGTCAATCCTAAAACCGGAATACCAGTTGACCCTAAAAAGCCCAAATTATCAAAAAAATGGTGCACAAATGAAGCAATGCACACAAACTTTTGGGATTGTTGGTGGATGGTTTTTGATAAACCACCCCATAGAAATTTGGAGGTCCCATTTTATTTCATTAAAAAATTGTATGCTGAGTTTGTTCTTGGTAACCATGTTTATTATTGGTGTATGAGGCCCAACATGGGTATAGGTGAAGGAGCTCCTCAGACTAGGCCATTTTCCCAGTGCCAAAATGCCACTACCTTTGTCCCCCCACTGATGTCACATCCCCTCCTCCACTGCAGCATCTCGATATCATTACAGAGGTTACCTCATAGAATATTAGGGTCATTCATTTACTAAGTGATCAATTGAACATGCAGACCAAGTCAGTGTTGCCTCATGGTGTGGATGATGTTGGCACATCGACATCTCATTGGAGCTCACATGTATTCAATGTGTAGGCATATGTGCCTTAGACCGCTTACTGATTCTGATACATATCAGTTTCATGTTATTGATGAGGAGGATACACGAGACATAGTTGCAGAGGCTGCAACACCTCACGGAGCATCTACATCTCATGAGAGTTCTCAGGAGGTGCACATAGAGCCATTGACTCTTGTTGATAAGGTAAGAGTAAACATTATAAATAAATTTGTCACATGACTTATTTAATTTAAAAATAGTTTATTTATTTAGATTAGTTTTAATGATTGCATGCACTTCTATATATATATTTTTTCCATTTATGTTCAATCAATGACACAGGAGGAGGTGAGACAGGTGGATGAGTCCACACTTTTGGCCATTTCATTTGGCCTTGATGACTATACGGTATATTATAAATTATGTACCCATTAGTTTTTTTTTATATCATTTTGTGTACATTCTTAAATCTCTATCAATTAGAGCAATAAAATTTATACATTTACTTATATATTGTCATATGATTGTGTTCTTGTAGGGTACAATCGATGTCAGTGGGGGGCACGAGGGGGTTCCTTCATCAGGTGTCGACAAAGGAAATGTAGTTAATTGTTTAATATTAATTATGCATGCACATGTATGCCACTTGTGTGTAGTAATAAATATTTTTCTTGCACTTTATTGTATAGGGTGTGGCTATTGATGATGTCCCGATAGTTGTTTGACAGTGTAGGGTTACATGCATCTCAATTTGGAGTGATAGCCCGATTGTATGTAGACTTTTACATATTATTATTTGTATTTTGTAACCAGGGTTGCTATGATGAAGTACATATATATATAATTGATAATATTTTTACTCTCATAGGTTACTTCGAGTGTGAAGGAGGGCCCACAAGAATCTTTCCTATCTTTGTTGACCCAGCCCACCATTCCAGAGGAGGGATCATCAGATGTAAGTTTTAATTTTAGTTAAATCAATTTGTAATTTTATTATGCTATCATCCTATTTTGTAGATTTATTACTCTATGTTGCACCACTCTACTAATCTCATTATTGCAAATATATATTTATAGGTCATAGTTGGTATTGTTGACATGGTCCCTTCGCTACGCAAGACTTATGCTAGGACACCTGATCATGGTAGGTGACTGAGAGACCAGGTACAAATATTTCTATTCAATTATAATTTTAATTAAATTAGTGTTTTAATTATGAACTATAGATATATGTGTGTGTGTGTGTGTGTGTGTACAAATCATATAAAGTAAGTAATCTAACTTGGGTTTGAACTCATTTTTTATGCAGGATCAATCAGAGCCCAACACTTCTTCAAAGAGGCTACATTTTGATGACCCCCCTATGACATATGATGTAGTTTTAGTTTTGTGGTCATTTAGAGATGCCACTTCGCACATTTTGAGATGGCATATATGCCACATTGTACACCTTAAAACATTGATTTTGTAGACATTTTGAAATGGCATGTGCCATAATTGTATATGGAGATACTTTTGATACATTTGATACTTTGTATATATAGAACATGTTCATTTATATGTTATATTTGCGTCATCTTTTGTATATACATATTTATTATTCATGTTTATGGAATTGAATGGTGAAGTTTTATCTTGACTATGATTATCATTATGATTGAAATTATATCTTGTTGAAGTTACATTTGTTTTTCTTTACTCTGGAATACCCTGTTCATGGAGCTTATTATGTTTGAGGTTTAACTTCTATAGATTTCCTATGTTCATATGTTTCATACTATTATATATACTCACTTGAGCCACTTAGTACAAAATTATTTGAATACTATGTATATTCACACTATGTATATAACTCATCATATTGGGGTCACTTGAGCCATGGAAGATCGCTACCCAATCGTGCTTAGTGCACCTTGGGGTCACTTGGATCAAGCATGGTCACGAGAATTCCAGTGACTTCATGGGTGAAATGAGGTTTTCACTGGTGTTTACCTGACCAACTGGAGCTGATGGAGCAGATGGTTCAATGCAATGCTAGACGGTTTGAAAGATACACTGCTGAGCCACTTTCAACTGACCCTCACTGTAAGTTTTGGCATCGACTGAGATCTCCTTGCCAAATGAAAATGAAGTTGAATCACCCAAAACTAAGAGAATTTATAGTAGACCTCATAAACATGATCCTGTAGCACCTGATGGTTTTTTGATACCTCTCACGAGCTCTAAGATACAAGCCTTAGAAGATCGTTTCCCAATCGTGCTTAGTGCACCTTGGGGTCACTTGGGTTGAGCATGGTTTTGAGTGTTCTCATGACTCCATGGGTGGAATGGGGTTATCATTGGTGTTTACCCAACCAACTAGAGCTGATGGAGTAGATGGTTCAATGCCAAGTTGGATGGTTTGAAAGATATGCTGCTGAGCTGCTTTCAGTTGACCCTCACTACAAGTTTTGGCATCGACTAAGATCACCTTGCCAAATGCAAATGAAGTTGAATCACCCAAAACTGAGAGCGGTTATTGTAGACCTAAAAAAGATGATCTTGTAGCCCTTGATGGTTTTTTGATACCTCTCACAAGCTTTAAGATACGAGCCCTAGAAGATCGCTACCCAATCATGCTTAGTGCACCTTGGGGTCACTTGGGTCAAGCATGGTCATGAGATTTCTCGTGACTCGGTGGGTAGAATGGGGTTGTTAGTGGTGTTTACCTAGCCAACCAGAGCTAATGGAGCAGATTGGTTGATGCCAAGTCAGACAGTTTGAAAGATATGTTGTTGAGCCACTTTTAATTGACCCTCACTGCAAGTTTTGGCATCGACTGAGATCACCTTGCCAAATGCAAATGAAGTCAAATCACCCAAAACTGAGAGAGGTTATAGTAGACCTCAAAAAAAAAATATTGTAGCACTTGATGGTATTTTGATACCTCTCATGAGCTCTAAGATACGAGCCCCAGAAGATCACTACCCAATCATGCTTAGTGCACCTTGGGGTCACTTAGGTCGAGCGTGGTTGCGAGCTTTCCCATGACTCTATGGGTAGAACAGATTTGTCACTAGCATTTACATGGCCAACCAGAGTTGATGGACCAAATGGTTTGATGCCAAGTTAGAGGGTTTGAAAGATATGCTGCTGAGCCACTTTCAATTGACCCTCACTACAAGTTTTGGCATCGACTACGATTGCCTTGCCAAATGCAAATGAAATCAAATCACCCAAAAATGAGAGAAGTTATAGTAGACCTTGGAAACACAATCCTGTAACACCTAATGGTTTATCAATACCTCTCACGAGCTCTGAGATATGAGCCCCAAAAGATCACTACCCAATCATGCTTAGTGCACCTTGGGGTCACTTGGGTCGAGCGTGGTAGTGAGCTTTCCCGTGACTCCGTGGGTGGAATGGGGTTATCACTAGCATTTACTTGGCCAACTAGAGTCGATGGAGTAGATGGTTTGACACTAGGTCAAATAGTTTGAAAGATATGCTACTGAGCTACTTTCAACTGACCCTCACTTCAAGTTTTGGCATCGACTGAGATCACCTTGCCAAATGCAAATGAAGTCAAATCGCCCAAAATTGAGAAAGGTTATAGTAGACCTTAGAAACATGATCCCATAGCACCTAACTTTTTTTTGATACCTCTCATGAGCTCTGAGATATAAGACATGAAAGATCACTTCCCAATCATGCTTACTGCACCTTGGGGTCACTTGGGTCGAGCGTGGTTGTGAGTGTTCCCGTGACTTTGTGGGAAGAATGGGGTTATCACTGGCATTTACATAGCCAACCAAAGCTGATGGAGTAGACCATTTGATGCCAAGTCAGATGGTTTGAGAGATATGCCACTGAGCCACTTTCAACTGATCCTCACTACATGTTTTGGCATTGACTGAGATCACCTTGCCAAATGAAAACAAAGTCAAACTACCCAAAACTAAGAGAGTTTATAGTAGACCTTGGAAACAAAATCCCATACCCCTGATAGTTTGTTGATACCTCTCACAAGCTCTGAGATACAAACCCCAGAAGATCACTGCCCAATCATGCTTAGTGCACCTTGGGGTCACTTGGGTCGAGCATGGTCGTGAGCATTCCCGTGACTCTGTGGGTGGAATAGGGTTATCACTAGCATTTACCTAGCCAAACAAAGCAAATGGAGTAAATGGTTCGATGCTAGGTCAGATGGTTTGAAAGATACATTGTTGAGCCACTTTCAACTGACCCTCACTACAAGTTTTGGCATCGACTGAGATCACCTTGCCAAATGCAAATGAAGTCAAATCACCTAGAACTAAGAGAGGTTATAGTAGACTTTGTAAACATGATCTCGTAGCACCTAACAGTTTGTTGATGCCTCTCATGAGCTCCAAGATAGGAGCCCTAGAATATTGTTGCCCAATCGTCCTTAGTGCACCTTGGGGTCACTTGGGTCAAGCATTGTCGTGAGCATTCCCGTGACTCCATGGATAGAACAAGGTTGTCATTAGTGTTCACCCAACCAACTAGAGCCAATAGAGTAGATGGTTCGATGCTAGGTTAGATGGTTTCAAAGATACACTGCTGCTCTACTTTCAACTGACCATCACTACAAGTTTTGGCATCGACTGAGATCACCTTGCCAAATGAAAATGAAGTCGAATCACCCAAAAATGAGAGAGGTTATAGTAGACCTCAGAAGTAGGATCCTGTAGAACCTAACTATTTTTCAATACCTCTCATGAGTTCTAAGATACAAGCCCTGAAAGATCACTGCCCAATCATGCTTAGTGCACCTTGGGGTAACTTGGGTCGAGCGTTGTCACGAGCATTCTTGTGACTCCATGGGTGGAATGGAGTTGTCACTGGAATTTACTTGACCAACCAGAGCCAATGGACTAGATAGTTTGATGCCAAGTCAGATGGTTTGAAAGATATGTTGTTGAGCCACTTTCAACTGACCCTCACTACAAGTTTTGGCATCAACTGAGATCTCCTTGCCCAATGCAAACAAAGTCAAATTGCCAAAAACTAAGAGAGGTTATAGTAGATCTTAGAAACATGATCCCATAGCACTTGATAGGTTTTTGATACCTCTCATGAGCTCTGAGATACAAGCCCCATGAAATTGCTACCCAATCATGCTTAGTGCACCTTAGGGTCACTTGGGTTGAGCGTGGTCGCGAGTGTTCCCGTGACTCCATGGGTGGAATGGGGTTGTCACTAGTGTTTACCCAACCAACCAAACCTAATGGAGTAGATGGTTTGATGCTAGGTCAGATGGTTTGAAAGATATGCTGCTAAGCCGCTTTCAACTAACCATCACTGCAAGTTTTGGCATTGACTGAGATCGCCTTGCCAAATGCAAACAAAATCAAATCACCCAAAATAGAGAGAGGTTATTGTAGACCTCAAAAATATGATTCTACAGCCCCTATTGGTTTGTTGATACCTCTCATGAGCTCTGAGATATGAGCCTCGAAAGATCACTGCCCAATCGTGCTTAGTGCACCTTGGGGTCACTTAGGTCGAGCGTGGTCGCGAGCTTTCCCGTGACTCCGTGGGAGGGAAGGGGTTGTCACTAGTGTTTACCTAGCAAGACAAAGCTGATGGAATAGATGGTTTGATGCCAAGTAAAATGGTTTGAAAGATATGTTGTTGAGCCGCTTTCAATTGACCCTCACTACAACTTTTGGCATCGACTGAGATCGCCTTGCCAAATGCAAACTAAGTCAAATAGCCCAAAACTAAGAGAGGTTATATTAGACCATAGAAATATGATCTCTTAGCATCTAAATTTTTTTTGATACCTCTCATGAGCTCTGAGATACGAGCCCTAGAAGATTGCTTCCCAATCATGCTTAGTGCACCTTGGGGTCACTTGGGTCGAGCGTGGTTGCAAGCTTTCCTGTGGCTCCATGGGAAAAATGGGGTTGTCACTAGAATTTACCCTACTAATCAGAGCTGATGGAGTAGATGGTTTGATGCTAGGTTGGATAGTTTGGAAGATAAATTGCTGAGCCACTTTCAACTGACCCTCACTGCAAGTTTTGGCATCGACTGAGATCGGCTTGCCAAATGCAAACGAAGTTGAATCGCCCAAAACTGGGAGAGGTTATTGTTGACCTTAGAAACATGATTTTGTAGCACCTAACAAATTTTTAATGCCTCTCATGAAGTTTGAGATATGAGCCCCAGAAGATCGTTGCCCAATCGTGCTTAGTGCACCTTGTGGTCACTGGGTCGAGCATGGTCGTGAGTGTTCTGGTGACTCCGTGGGTGGAACAAGATTTTCAATGGCATTTATGTAGCCAACCAAATACAATGGAGTATATGGTTTGATGCTAGGTTGGACAGTTTGAAAGATACGCTACTAAGCAGTTTTCACCTGACCCTCACTGCAAGTTTTGGCATCGACTGAGATCTCCTTGCCAAATGCAAACGAAGTCAAATCACCTAAAACAAAGAGAGGTTATTGTAGACCTCAAAAACATGATCTAGTGACATGTGATGGTTTGTTGATACCTCTCATGAGCTTTGAGATATGAGCCCTAGAAGATCAATGCCCAATCATGCTTAGTGCACCTTGGGGTCACTTGGGTCGAGCATGGTCACGAGCGTTCCATTGACTTCATTTGTGGAATGGGGTTGTCATTGGAATTTACCTAGCCAACTAAAGCTATTGGAGTAGATGGTTTGATGCCAGGTTAGATAGTTTGAAAGATAAGCTGTTGAGCCGCTTTCAACTGACCTTCACTGTCAGTTTTGGCATCGACTGAGATCTCTTTGCCAAATGCAAACGAAGTTGAATCGCCCAAAACTGAGAGAGGTTATTGTAGAAATAAAAAACATGATCTCGATGCCCCTAATGGTTTCTTAATACCTCTCATGAGCTCTAAGATATGAGCCCTAGAAGATCACTACCCAATCATGCTTAGTGCAGCTTGGGGTCACTTGGGTCGAGTGTGGTCGAGAGCATTCCCGTGACTCCCTGGGTGGAACACGGTTGTCACTAGAGTTTACCTGGCTAACCAGATTTGATGGAGTAGATGGTTCAATGCCAAGTCAAATGGTTTGAAAGATACGTTGCTGAGCCACTTTCAACTGACTATTAGTGGTATGTTTGAAATTTGAACTATGAAGCTTATTATGTTTGAGGTTTAACTTTTATAGATTATTTGAAATAATAAAAAATAATATCATTAAATCATTATAAACAACAATTAAACATGTAAGAATTCAAACCATGTAAATGACATAAGTAAATGACATGTAAGATACCTTCTTGGCACTCTTGGCCACCCATACATGATTTTGGTCATAAGTCCTTATCAATATTTTTAGGACATTTAATCTTTAAATCAAATTGTTTGTTACAAATTGCCATTATAGGCTTCAAAAGATCTCAATTAACCATTAAGGATCCTTTTGTCCTTCTATCTCTAATTGGATCCATGGTGACCATAGGAATCTTCATAGGTGCTCCTGCAAATTTTACAATCCACATACAAAACCAAGTTTATTGACTCAAAATACAATCTAAGAAAGGTGAAATTAATGTATTGATATTAAGCTTAACGGACTTAGAAAACAATGCACTAAGTTAACTTACTACCTAGTCAAGTGTTCCTGAAGGGTCATCTCTTTGCTTCAGGGTCTCCAATAGTGCTTCATGATTAGCAGTACTAATAGTCCAAAGTTCTTTTGTCTTTGGCCTTCCTTGATGCTTTGACAACTTGACATTTGTTGCTATAACAAGGTGTGAATACATGAGAATAGTTTTGTGCTTCTCATAGTCTTCAAATGTGAGAATTCCATTCTTTCTAATCATGTATGTTCATAGCCATGTTCCTGCAACAACAACTGAACTAGTAGGATATGTGAACCCATCACCATCTGTCATGGGTTGTACAAGCTTATGTTTACCTTGTACACAATGTGCTAACCAATAATCTAACCTCTCATCATTCCCCTATGGTGCAACCAATGCAAAAACATTTCCTGGCATTAGAAGATCTGAAAGATGGTCATAGTCAACTGAAGTGTCCATGTCATCATTACTTATAGAGAGTGTCAAAGATAAAGGAGTTAGATACTCTGGAACCCATGTATCCATCCACTCACTTGATTTGCAATGATCCCAATCATACTAAAAACACATGGGGCAAAAACAAGCCAACTCTCATGTCCAAATGGTCCATGTACTACTATTGGAGCTTCGGAATGAATGCATTTTTTAAGAGTCTTTCACTATTTGACAATCCAATCTATCTCCTATAGTTCCATCCTCAACCAACCAAAAGAATCTACACACTGTAGAATCAAGTGTTCCCCCTTGTGACAATGCTAAAGTACACCAATCAACAATAGAACAAGCATCAAGAAGTACAACACTTGAAATCCTCAATTGCTCCTTAACTAGAGCTCTCTTCACACACGCACCTGCTCCGTCATGCTCCCCTTTCCCATGCCCTAACTAAAAAAAACTCCAAATATGAGGTACACCTCTCTCCAAATGAATTCTACACAACCAATAAAACATTCTGGCATTCTAAAATTGACCGGTGCAATTATCCAACCAAATGAGATGCCTATCCATAGCAATACCATTTTCCTGCAAGAAGTCAAAATAGTTCTATCTAAACAATCTTGAAAAAACTCATGAGAGTAAGACTTGTCATCACTCATATAAAAATGGTACTCTCTGATTATCTTTCACTCATCTTTTGTGCTACAGGGGAATATCTATATGTGATGTGTACAAAAATAGCAACCTGAATGGAATTTTAATATTGAGCTTGAGTCTCATTTTGGGGCTGCAATGTATAGTTCTCTACAAAGTCTACAATGGATATAATAGTTCCAATGGGGAAAGTGTCCTTACATGTCCTAAATTTTTTATTCAACCATTGAGACCTGTGACTATGCCTTGCATACTTGTAAAAAAGATTTTTCTTGAAATCTGAGATAAAATCAGCAACATTGTATTCTTTTGCAACTAACTCACATCTAGATCCTTCACCTCCACTCTTCAATGTATATTTCACCGTTTCATATAAATTTTTTTGGATGAGTGTCTTTCCAAAATTGTGTTCCAAACCCTCATGAAAACATGTTCTAAACTTGGACAAGCCACCACATTCTGAGCACTTGGCATTTAAGCAATCTTTTTTTATAAAATAAACAACCATCATCTCTATGACATAAAAATTTATCTAGGAAGTCTCTTGATGATTTGGGAAGACCACTTGTGCCACAATCCTCTAGCATTTCATTAGTATGAAAAGTAGAATGAATGGACCATAATAATTCATGATGCATTGAAAACTCAACATGATATTTGCAACAACATGTATCCCGAATCTTAAGGGTTACACAATAAAATGGCTTCACGGATTCAAAATACCTTTGTGATATTTTCAATGTTAGATGTGTCTCACAAATTTTTTTATGCAACATTGTTTAACTTACCTCCACATAATGTTTAGGATGTGGAGTGCGGTCTTGATTGCCAACTCTCAACTTCAAGACATCCTTCACATTTGGTGACACTCTTGAGTTAGCATCCCAAAATTGTTGAATTTCATCCTTGACAACATCTATTAGCTTCTTATCAAAATGTGGAAGTCTCCCACCATAAGCCCATGTATCAATTTAAAGCGAATCATCAAGTCTTTCTCTTCTTGCAAGTTCTCTACCCAAATTTTTACGGTCTATATTGAAGTAAACACAAGTTTGTCTCATCAAACGAGCCTTTCTCAACTGATGACCTACTAAGGAGGTTGTAATAATCCTCCGAGCAACTCTCTTGTCTTTTTCTCTGCTAGTCTTCCCAATGCTATTGAGAGCATTTAAAAGATTCTTCACAATAATGGCATTTCTCTCCATTTTTTTGTTCACATGAATCTTCAATTTCACAAGCACAGGTCTCATCTTTTGCATCTTTAACAACTACATAAAAATTTGACATTGCTAACCAATGTCTTGTTTCCAAAAAATTGATCATAAATTCTTGAAGCCCACAACCTAACGCTTCTATGTGACCTCTTTCCTTCTCAATTATTCATAATCTTCTCCTCAATTTCAATTAACCATTTAGGTCTTCCTTAAAGCCTCGAATTTGAAGTTTGATTATCTTTATTGCAAGGGACTTCATTTCACATATAATTTGCAGATGTGTAAAATTCATGTGGTTCTTGTGCAACATTTTCATTCCCAAAGTCTACATTTTCAGTCTCCATCTATACATTTTCAAATTCAACATCCTCTTCACTTACAACTACATTTATGGGGTTTGATTGATTAATGTTTAACATACCTTCTCTCCTTCTTCAGTGATTTTCCTTATCCTTTTCCCTATATGCTTGAATTTCTTCATCTGTCAGCTTCCTCTTGCGTTTAGCCTTTCGATGACTGCTACTTCCCATGGTGAGACCACAAGTCGACAAAAATCAAACAATGGACCCTAAATCATATTTTTTTTCTGCAACGCGTGGAAAAAGTATAAAATCTCATGATTGTTTGGTATGTGGGGACAAGGAACATTTTGGTCAAATATTACCTATCAAAAATCAAGTACCCGATATTCCTAGGTAGATTAAAAAAAGGGCTGGAGCAAATGAAAAAAATTGAACTTTTACATATATTAATGTATATATATATATATATATATATATATATATATATATATATATATATATATATATATATATATATATATATAAAGGGCATATGATATATATAATGTATATATTATATATATTCTAATGTATTATAATATACTAATGTATATAATATATATAATATATTAAATATATACTAATGTATATTAATATATTATATATAATATTACCTTTTGGCCTAATTTTTATTTTTCTTTTCTTCTAGGTCTTTAAAGGCGGCTGGCTAAATCTTTTTATTAAATGTTAGGGAATGCATGAAAATAATATGATTCTGAGCATGAGCATGAGTCCCTACAGGGGCATAGTTGTGCCTTTTATAGGCACCGTAAACCCTAGCTACACAAAAATGGAGGCTTTGAAGAATAGTTCACTGGAGGTGGATTACAGAAGCAAAGGGCAAGAGAATCACTCTATTTCCACCACCTGTGGTTGTGAAATGGTATCTTTCCTTGATTTTTCAACTGGAATGCTAAATTGCAAAGGTTCTCAAAATAGATTCTGGTTGAACCAAACAATTGTACCATGCCTGTTGATAATCTGGCAACTCAACAAAGTCATTGGGAGGTTAAACAAGAACAACCAGATGAATCTTTGAACTGGTTGAAGATTATGGATAGCGGGGAAGGGTTTGGTAAAATGAGTAGCTATATTAGAAATTATGCAAGCATTGTAGAATCGATCGCATTAATAAATTTAAAGAAGAGATCAACGGCGGTGAAACATTATGAGGAAAGCCTTGCTATTTCGATGGCACCACCCTGATATTATGAAGAATGTCTTGCCGCTTCAATGTTGGTGCCACCTCTATCTCAAACTTTTTCCATTGCTTCTCATCAATACTCTGAGATATGGCAAGGATTGTAGGCTTTTGCACAGCATAGTCTGTCATAAATTCTCTATAAATCATCATGCATTATAGTATTTTGCGTGTTTCTAAATGACTTAATTGAAGAATTTAATTTTCATGATAATTTTGGCTCCATGGATTGTTATTTTACACTCAGAGAGAAGCTACATATTGCAAGAATTTGATAAATTTGGTTTATCTCATTTTCTTTCTCTTCCATTTCTGAGTAATACAATTTTTTTTTTGTCCATCTTAAATGATTTCGCCTGAAGTTAATGAATTTTTTTAGATGATTTTGTCTAAAGGTAATGAAATTTATTCCATGGATGCTAATGAAATCTCTTCCATGAATGTTGATAAGACAATTAAATTTAGAGTTAATAAATTCTATAGCTTGAATGTTCTTTGTTGCAGAAGTTTATTTTCATGGTTTTTGATTCATGCAATTCCTTAATAGTTTCATTCTTAACAGAATTCATAACTAGATTTTCCATAGTCAATTTTATTCTTGATCATTGTAATATTTTCTCCTCAGCTGAACATTTTGTAATCAGTTGATATACAATCACATTTTTCTCTTGGCCAATCCTGTGGGCTCACAATTGAGCCTATAGATCCACAAAAGGATTGAAATATGGATTTGATGGAAGAGTAGTATTAGTAAGAAGTCATTCACTAAAATCTCATCTTTATAAAAACTAAATTTGGATTCATTAGAAGCACTCAAAAATTTGAAATGACCCCTTTTGACACATTGGAATGCTCAAGTGTGTCTTAAGGGGTCCTAGGACCTCTTCAAACACACTTGACCATTCAAATGTGTCAAAAGGGGTCATGGGGACTCCCTAGGGGTCTAGTATGCCTTATCACACATTAAGACCCCTAGGAAGTCCCAATAACCCCTTTTGACACATTGGAATGCTCAAGTGTGTCTTAAGTGGTCTTAGGACCCCTTCAGACACACTTGAGCATTCAAATGTGTCAAAAGGAGTCATAGTGACTCCCTAGGGGTCCTAGTATGCCTTATCACATGTTAGGACCCCTTGGAAGTCCCCATGACCCCTTTTTACACATTGGAATGCTCAAGTTTGTCTTAAGAGGTCCTAGGACCCCTTTGGACGCATTTGACCATTCAAATGTGTAAAAAGGGATCATGGGGACTCCCTAGGGGTCCTAGTACACCTTATCACATGTTAGGACCCCTAGGAAGTCCCCATGACCCCTTTTGACACATTTCAATGCTCAAGTGTGTCTTAAGGGGTCTTACGACCCCTTCAGAAACACTTGAGAATTTAAATGTGTCAAAAGGCATAATGAGAACTCCCTAGGGGTCCTAGTATGTCATACCACATGTTAGAACCCCTAGGGAGTTTCCATGACACCTTTTGACACATTGGGATTCTCAAGTGTGTCTTAAGGAGTCTTAAGACACCTTAAAACACACTTGAGCATTTGAATGGGTCAAAAGGGGTCATGGGGACTCCCTAGTGGTCTTAGTATGTCTCACATGCATTAGGAACCCTAGGGAGTCCCCATGACCCCTTTTGACACATTTGAATGCTCAAGTGTGTTTGAAGGGGTCCTAAGACCCCTTAAGACACACTTGAGTGTTTTAATGTGTCAAAAGAGGTCACGGTGAGTCCCTAGGGGTGCTAACATGTCATAAGACATACTAAGACCCCTAGGGAGTCTGCATGACCCCTTTTGACATATTCAAATGCTAAAGTGTTTCTTAAGGGGTCCTAAGACCCCTTAAGACACACTTGAGCATTGAATGTGTCAAAAGGGGACCACCCCTTAAGACACACTTGAGCGTTCCAATGTGTCAAAAGGGGTCATGGGGACTCCTTAGGGGTCCTAATGCATGATAAGGTGTACTAGGACCCCTAGGGAATCCCCATGACCCTTTTTGACACATTTAAATACTCAAGTGTGTTTGAAGGGTTCCTAAAACCCCTTAAGACACACTTGAGTGTTCCAATGTGTCAACAGGGGTCATGGGCACTCCCTAGGGGTCCTAACACATCATAAGATGTACTAAGACCACTAGGGAGTCCCCATGACCCCTTTTGACACATTTGAATACTCAAGTGTGTCTGAAGGGGTCCTAAGACCCCTTAAGACACACTTGAGTGTTAAAATATGTTAAAAGGGTCATCGGCACTACCTAGGGGTCCTAATCAGTGATAAGGCATATTAGGACCCCTATGGAGCCCCATGACCCCTTTTGACACATTTGAACACTCAAGTGTGTCTTAATGGGTCTTAGGACCCCTTTGGACACACTTGAGTATTCAAATGTCTCAAACGGGGTCATGGGGACTCCGTAGGGGTCCTAACACGTGATAAGGCATACTAGGATGCCTAGGCAGTCACCATGACCCCTTTGGACACATTCGAGTGCTCAAGTGTGTCCAGAGGGGTCCTAAGACCCCTTAAGACACACTTGAAAATTCTAATGTGCCAAAAGGGGTCATGGGGACTCCCTAGGGTTCCTAATGCATGATAAGGCATACTAGGACCCGTAGTGAGTCCCCATGTCCAATTTTGAAACATTCAATCACTCAAGTGTGTTCGCAAGGGTCCTAAAACCCCTTAAGACACACTTGAGTGTTCAAATGTGTCAAAAGGGGTCATGAGGACTCCCTAGGGGTCCTAACACATGATAAGACATACTAGGACCCCTAGGGAATCCCCATGACCCCTTTTGACACATTAAAATGCTCAACTCTATCTGAAGGGGTCCTAAGACCCCTTAAGACACGCTTGTCCAATCAAATGTCTCAAAAATGCGTCATGGGGAATCCCTATGGGTCCTAATGCATTATAAGGCATACTAGGACCCCTAGGGAGTCCCCACGACCTCTTCTGACACATTCAAATGCTCAAGTGTGTTTGAAGGGGTCCTAAGAACCCTTAAGACACACTTGAGTGTTCAAATGTGTCAAAAGGGGTCATTAGGACTCCCTAGGGTTCCTAACATGTGATAAGGTGTAGTAGGACCCCTGGGGAGTGCCTATGAACCCTTTTGACACATTCAAATGCTCAAGTGGGTCTGAAGGGGTCCAAAGACCCCTTAAGACACACTTGAGCTTTCAAATGTGACAAAAGTAGTCATGGGGACTCCCTAGGGGTCCTAATGTGTGATAAGGTGTACTAGGACCCCTAGGGATTCCCCATGACCCTTTTCGACACATTCAAAAGATAAAGTGTGTCCAAAGGGTTCCTAAGACCCCTTAAGACACACTTTAGCATTTGAATGTGTCAAAAGGGGTCATGGGGACTCCCTAGGTGTCCTCAAGTGTGATAAGGTGTACTAGGACACCTAGGGAGTCCCCATGATACCTTTAGATGCATTCAAATACTTAAGTGTGTCCTAAGGGGTCCTAAGACACCTTAAGACACACTTGAGGATTAAAATGTTGCAAAAGGGGTGATGGGGACTCCCTAGGGGTCGTAACGCATGATAAGGTATACTAGGACCACAAGGGAGTCTCCATGACCCTTTATGACACATTCAAATGCTCAAGTGTGTTCGAAGGGGTCCAAAGACCCCTTAAGACACACTTGAGCATTTTAATGTGTCAAAAAGGGTCATTAGGACTCCCTAGGGGACTTAGTACATCTTATCATGCGTTAGGACCCCTAGGGAGTCCTCATGACCCCTTTTGAAACATTTGAATGCTCAAGTGTGTCTTAAGGGTTCGTAAGACACCTTAAGACACACTTGAGCATTGATCTATGTCAAAAGAGGTCATGGAAACTCTATAGGGTTCCTAACACATGATAAGACATACTAAGACCCCTAGGGAGTCCCCATGACCCCTTTTGAAACATTTGAACACTCAAGTGTGGTTGAAGGGGTCCTAAGACCCCTTAAGACACACTTGAGAATTCCAATGTTTGAAAAGGGGTCATGGGACTCCCTAGGGGTCCTAACATGTGATAAGGTGTACTAAGACCACTACGGAGTTCCCATGACCCCTTTTGACACATTTGAAAGCTCAAGTGTGTTCGGAGGGGTCCGAAGACCCCTTCGAACACACTTGAGTGTTGGAATGTGTGAAAAAGTTGCATGGGGATTCCTTAGGGATCCTAACACATGATAAGGTGTACTAGGACCCCTAGGGAGTCCCCATGACCCCTTTTGACACATTGAAATTTTCAAGTGTGTTTGGAGGGGTCCTAAGACCCTTTCAAACATACTTGAGAATTCCAATGTGTCAAAAGGGGTCATGGGGACTCCCTAGTGGTTTTTACATGTGATAAGATGTATGAAGACCCCTAGGGATTCCCCATGAACCCTTTTGACACATTCAAATGCTCAAGTGTGTCCAAAGAGGTCCTAAGACCCCTTAAGACACACTAGAGCATTCACTTGTGTCAAAAAGGGTCATGGGGAATCCCTAGGGGTCCTAATGGATGATAAGATGTACTAAGACCCCTAAGGAGTCCCCATGACCCCTTCTAACACATTCAAATGATCAAGTGTGTCTGAAGGGGTCCTAAGACCCCTTAAGAAACACTTGAGCATTCAAATGTGTCAAAAGGGGTAATGGGGACTCCATAGGGGTCCTAACATGTGATAAGGCATACTACAACCCCAAGGGACTCCCCATGACCCCTTTTGACATATTCAAATGCTCAAGTGTGTTCGCAGGAGTCCTAAGACCCCTTAAGACACACTTGAGCATTCAAATGTGTCAAAAGGGGTCATGGGGACTCCCTAGGGGTCCTAACGTGTCACAAGGCATACTAGGACCCCTAGGGAATCCCCATGACCCCTTTTGACACATTCAAATGCTCAAACATGTCTGAAGGGGTCCTAAGACCCCTTAAGACACACTTAAATGTTTGAATGTGTCAAAAGTGGTCATGGGGACTCCCTAGCATTGCCAACACATGATAAGGTGTACTAGGACCCCTAGTGAGTCCCCATGACACTTTTTGACAAACTCAAATACTCAAGTGTTTCCAAAGAGGTCCTAAGACCCTTGAAGACACACTTGAGCATTACAATGTGTCAAAAGTGGTCATGGGGATTCCTTAGGGGTCCTAACGCATGATAAGACATAATAACACCCCTAGAGAGTCCCCCTGACCTCTTTTGACACATTTGAACACTCAAGTGTGTTTGGAGGGGTCCTAAGGCCCCTTAAGACACACTTGAGTGTTCCAATGTGTCAAAAGGGGTCATGGGGACTCCCTAGGGGTCCGAACATGTGATAAGATGTACTAAGACCCCTAGGGAGTCCCCATGACCCCTTTTGACACATTTGAACACTCAAGTGTGTTGAAAGGGGTCCTAAGACCCTTTAAGAAACACTTGAGCATTCAAATGTGTCAAAAAGGGTCATGGGTACTCCATAGGGGTCCTAACATGTTATAAGGCATACTAGGCATCCTAAGGAGTCCCCATGACCCCATTTGACACATTAAAATAATCAATTGTGTTCGGAGGGGTCCTAAGACACCTTAAGACACACTTGAGCATTTAAATATGTCAAACAGGGTCATGGGGACTCTCTAGAGGTCCTAACATGTGAGAAGGCATAGTAGGATCTCTAGCGACTCCCCATGACCCCTTTTGACATAGTCAAATGCTCAAGTGTGTCCGCGGGGGTCCTTAGACCCCTTAAGACACACTTAAGCATTTAAATGTGTCAAAAAGGATCATGGGGACTCCCTAGGGGTCCTAACATGTGATAAGGTGTACTAGGACCCATAGGGAGTCCCCATGACCCCTTTTGACACATTCAAATGGTCAAGCATGTCTAGAGGGTCCTAAGACCCCTTAAGACTCACTTGAGCATTTGAATGTGTCAAAAGGAGTCATGGGGACTCCCTAGGCATCCTAACATGTGATAAGATTTAGTAACACCCCTAGGGAGTCCCCATCACCCCTTTTGACACATTTGAATGCTCAAGTGTGTCCAAAGGAGTCCTAAGACCACTTAAGACACACTTGAGCAATCAAATGTGTCAAAAGGGGTCATGGGGACTCCCTATGGGTTCCAACGCATGATAAGGCATATTAGGACCCCTAGGGAGTCACCATGACACCTTTTCACACATTTGAAAGCTCAAGTGTGTCCACAGGTGTCCTAACACCCCTTAAGACACACTTGAGCAATAAAATGTGTCAAAAGGGGTCATCGAGACTCCCTAGGGGTCCTAAAGCATGAAAAGGCATACTAGGACACCTAGCAAGTCCCCATGCCACCTTTTGACACATTCCAATGCTCAAGTGTGTCTGAAGGGGTCCTAAGACCCCTTAAGACACACTTGAGAATTCCAATGTGTCAAAATCGGTCATGGGGACTCGCTAGGGGTCCTAACATATGATAAGATGTACTAAGACCCCTAGGGAGTCCCCATGACTAATTTTGACACATTTGAATGCTCAAGTGTGTCTAAAGGGGTCCTAAGACCCCTTAAGACACACTTGAGCATTCAAATGTGTAAAAGGGAGTCATGGGGACTCCCTAAGGGTCCTAACATTTGATAAGGTGTACTAGGACCCCTAAGGTGTCCTCATGACCCCTTTTGATATATTTGAATGCTCAAGTGTTTCTTAAGGGATATTAGGACTCCTTAAGACACACTAGAGCATTCAAATGTTTCAAAAGGGGTAATGGGGACTCCCTAGGGATCCTAACACATGATAAGGCATACTAGGACCCCTAGGGAGTCCCCATGACCCCTTTTGACACATTCAAATGGTCAAGTGTCTTCGGAGGGGTCATAAGACCCCTTAAGACAAACTTGGACATTCTAATGTGTCAAAAGGGGTCATGGGGACTCCCTATGGGTCCTAACACATGATAAGGTGTACTAGGACCCCTAGGGACTCCCCATGACTCTTTTTAACACATTCGAATGCTCAAGTGTGTCTTAAGGGGTCTTAGGACCCCTCCAAACACACTTGAGCATTCAAATGTGTGAAAAGGGGTCATGGGGACTCCCTAGTAGTCCTAGTACACCTTATCATGCATGAGGACCCCTATGGAGTCCCTATGACCCATTTTGACACATTGAAATGATCAAATGTGTCTTAAGGGGTCTTCGAACCCCTCCAGACACACTTGATCATTTGAATGTGTCAAAAGGGGTCATAGGGACTTCCTAGGGGTCTTAGTATGTCTTATGATGTGTTATGACCCTTAGGTATTCCCCATGACCCATTTTGACACATTTCAATGCTCACGTGTGTCTTAAGGGGTCTTAGGATGCCTTAAAACACACTTGAGTATTCAAATGTGTCAAAAGGGGTCATGGGGACTCCCTAGGGGTCCTAGTATGCCTTATCATGTGTTAGGACCCCTAGGGAGGCCCCATGACCCCTTTTGACACATTCAGAATCTCAAGTGTGTCTTAAGGGGTCTTAGGAGCCTGCTGGACACTTGAGCATTTGAATGTGTCAAAAGAGGTCCTAGGGACTCCCTAGGTGTCCTAGTATGCCTTATCATGCATTAGGATCCCTAGGGAGTCCCCATGACCCCATTTCACACATTTCAATTTATCAAGTGTGTCTTAAGGGGTCTTAGTACCCCTCCAAACACACTTGAGCATTTGAATGTGTCAAAAGGGGTCAGGGGGACTCCCTAGGGGTCCTAGTATTCCATATCACATGTTAGGACCCCTAGGGAGTCCCCATGACCTCTTTCCATGCATTGGAATGCTCAAGTGTGTCTTAAGGGGTCTTATGACCCCTTTAGACACACTTGAGCATTTGAGTTTGTCAAAAGGGGACATGGGGACTCCCTAGAGGTCCTAATGCATGATAAGATGTACTAAGACCCCTAGGGAGTCCCCACGACCCCTTTTGACACATTCAAATGCTCAAGTGTGTCTTAAGGGGTCTTAGGACCCCTTCGGACACACTTGACTGTTTGAATGTGGGGAAAAGTGTCATGGGGACTGTCTAGGGGTCCTCGTATGCCTTATCATGTGTTACGACCCCTACGGTGTCCCCATGACCCCTTTTGACACATTTGAAACCTCAAGTTTGTCTTAAGGGGTCTTAGGACCCCTTAGGACACACTTGAGAATTTGACTATGTCAAAAGGCTTCATGGGGACTCCCTAGGGGTCATAGTATGCCTTATCACATGTTAGGGCCCCTACGGAGTCCTCATGACCCTTTTTGACACATTGGAATGCTCAAGTGTGTCTTAAGGGTTCTTAGGACCCCTTCGAACACACTTGAGCATTAGAATGCATCAAAAGGGGTCATGGGGACTCCCTAGGGGTCTTTATTAAGTCTTATCACATGTTAGGATCCCTAGGGAGTCCCCATGACCCCTTTTGATAGATTCATACTCTCAAGTGTGTCTTAAGAGCTAATGGGGACACCCTAGGGGTCCTAATGCATGATAAGGCATACTATGACCCCTAGGGAATCCCCATGACCCTTTTTGTGACATTCAAATGTTCATGTGTGTCTGAAGGGGTCCTAAGACCCCTTAAGAAAAACTTGAGCATTCGAATGTGTCAAAAGGGGTCATGGGGACTCAATAGGGGTCTTAGTACATCTTATCATGTGTTATGACCCCTATGGAATCTCCATGACCCCTTTTGACACATTCTAATGCTCAAGTGAGTCTAGAGGGGTCCTAAGACCCCTTAAGACACACTTGAGCATTCCAATGTGTCAAAAGGGGTCATGGGGACTCCCTAGGTGTCCTAATGCATGATAAGATGTACTAAGAACCCTAGGGAGTCCCCATGACCTATTTTGACATATTTGAATGCTCAAGTGTGTCTGTAGGGGTCCTAAAACCCCTTAAGAGACACTCAAGCATTCCAATGTGTCAAAAGGGGTCACGGGGACTCCCTAGGAGTCCCAACATGTGATAAGACATACAAAGACCTGTAGGGAGTCCCCATGACCCCTTTTAACACATTCAAATGCTTAAGTGTGTCCGAAGGGGTCCTAAGACCCCTTACAACACACTTGAGTGTTTAAATGTGTCAAAAGGGGTTATGGGGACTCCTTAGGGGTCCTAATGCATGATATTGTGTACTAAGACACCTAGGGAGTCCCCATGACCCCTTTTGACACATTCAAATGCTCAAGTGTGTCCGCGGGGGTCCTAAGACCCCTTAAGACATGCTTGAGCATTCAAATGTGTCAAAATGGGTCATGGGGACTCCCTAGGGCTCCTAACAAGTGATAAGGTGTACTTGGACCCCTAGGGAGTCCCCATGACCCCTTTTAACCAATTTGAATGCTCAAGTGTGTCCAAAGGGGTCCTAAGACCCCTTAAGACACACTTGAGTGTTTGAAAGTCTCAAAAGGGGTCATGGGGATGCCCTAGGGGTTCTAACATGTGATAAGGTGTACTAGGACCCCTAGGGAGTCCCCATGACCCCTTTTGACACATGCAAACACTCAAGTGTGTCTAGATGGGTCCTAAGACCCCTTAGGACACACTTGAGCATTTCAATATGTCAAAAGGAGTCATGGGGACTCCCTAGGGGTCCTAACATGTGATAAGATGTACTAAGACCCCTAGGGAGTTTCCATGACTCTTTTTAACACATTCGAATGCTCAAGTGTGTTTAGAGGGGTCCTAAGACCCCTTAAGACACACTTGAGCATTCCAATGTGTCCAAAGGGGCCATTGGGACTCCATAGGGGTCCTAGCACTTGATAACATGTACTAAGACCCCTAGGGAGTCTCCATAATCCCTTTTGACACATTCAAATGCTCAAGTGTGTCTGAAGGTGTCCTAAGACCCCTTAAGACACACTTGTGTATTCAAATGTGTCAATAGGGGTCATGTGGACTACCTAGGGGTCCTAACGCATGATAAGGCATACTAGGACCCCTAGGGAGTCCCCATGACCCCTTTTGACACATTCAAACACTCAAGTGTGTCTGAAGGGATCCTAAGACCCCTTGTAATGTCCTCATTAGGGAACCCATAAGGAATCATGTCTTTGACCTAAACTTACAACTAAGAAATGTTTTAAACATTCTAACATATCATCATTACCATTCACAAGTACATTCCTTAAGGTTCCCTTGCTTAATTCATTTACCATTATCAAGCATTGAATTTTTACTACTTAATCAAATGAAGTTCATTCCCTTATTTTCTTACTCCTTAACCTTATCTACGCACAACTCAATTGCATTAACAATACATAAATAAGCTTTCCATTAAAAGACCTCACTATCCATTTTTTCTTAAGGTCATAATAGAAGGATTATAAATTTATTACCCATATATTGATAACGAACACAAACCATTCAATGAATCTTTATTTTTCCATAATTTTCCACAAACCATCATCTATAACCTTGTATAAGTCTAGTTAAGAATTGAACTTCAAACCCTGTTTGAATAATCATACATTACTCACATTGAACTATACATTTAAGAAGTCACATCTCATTACCACTTTAAATAACATACATGTTTTTTTTTTCCCTTATTATTTCACCTAAAGATACCCTTGAACTCTTAGCATATCTTTTCACTAACCATATATCAAAACAAGTTTCCTTTTAAAGAAGTTTACATCCATAAATAATTACATTACCATTACTTCCAATTTACATTTAAAAATTCACAATAGATATAAGGTAGGAATTACTCATTGATTTAACCATATTCAATCCCCTTTTCAAATTAATAATTCTACCCTTCCCTTATACATAACTTATTTCTTACAATTTCCTTTTACAAACATAATTATAGTTATTGCACATTTCCCGAAGGCATATAGAAAGATAAATACATCAAGTTTCCCAAGGGATTACAATACATATTTACATCTTGATAACAAAAGATAGAGATACATGATACAAGAAAAAAATCTTCACCACTGAACAACTCAGGATCCAAGCCATGACACAAACCATGAACCATACCTCAAAAGAGATTTTTCACCCAACCATGTGAAACTGGTAAAGTTCCACCACCCATGCTAGGAGATAGAACCAAGGTCTCAAGACCTTAAGGAAATCTAAGTCTTAAATACCAATAAATCCAAGACTCAAAACAAAAAAAATAAGACACATAAAAATATCATCATGTTATAACACAAAGGTTAAGTTTCTAGGAGACCACCTAAGTGAGTGTCATCACACAACCTTTTTATTGGGATCCACCCTGGCAACCATGTAACCCCAGTCCCCCCTTTATGAATAGGGATCCACCTTGGCAATTATCCCTAGTCCCGATACTCCAATTAGGTCTGTGTGGCCATTATTATGTTTTCTTTCATTATCTTTTGAATCCCCCCTTCCCAGGTTAATTTTTAAGGTTATCACTTTTTACAAACCCACCCATAGGATCCTCTGACAACCACTTTAGGGTTCCAGCACCTATGGTGAGCCACTCACTTAAGATTCCTATTCCCTTACCTCATCACAATCCACAAATACAAGATAACACTTCCAAGTCCTGATTCATAGGTTTAGGAAACTCCCTTGCGCACTCAGGCCCTCAGAGTGAGTCCTAACCTTAACCATATACATAACAGGAACCACTAGAAGATTGTCTATCATAAGAAATCTCAAAAAAAAATATAAAACCTTTCTCATGCACAAGTAAAACTTTCCAAGGCTCATTTATAGGTCTAAGGAACCCTCCCATGCACATAGGCCACAAAGATGAGTCCTAGCCTCATAAACTAAACTCAAGTCTATGCCAAGTGAAAAATCATCATAAGTAAATCATATAACCTAAACAAAACAAGTGACAAATGTACATAGGTGATAAAAAATTCACATGGCACAAATAAAATACATCATAAACACTTTTAAGAACTAGAATCAAAGCATAGAAAAGAATAGGAAAGTTTAGGAACGTCTGGGGAACATTTAGGAGGCCTTAAAGAAGTCCTAGTCCTTTGGAAAAGCCTAACCCTAAAACACATCCTAAACCTTATTAAAGCATCTAAATGCACCATATAATCCCAAGAAAAGAAGAAATGAACATATTTAAAGTTTACACAAAATTTCATATGCCAAAACACCATGCTCTGCAAAATCTCACCTGCCTGAAAAAATAACTAAGTCTAATTTTTAAGAAATCTCAAAATTAGAAGTTGCATCATAACTCCTATGAATCTAGAACATATCTCAATCATCTCAGAAGGTACCTAAATGCTTTATACAAGTATAACTTAAAGTTTAAGAAGTTAAAGTACGTAAAGTATAAGAAATTAAATGTTATACTTGTATAAATCATGTTTTACCTATCTAGCTCAGTTCACACTAGCATTCCTATCTTGGTTGGTTAACAGTGACATTCCTATCTTCCTCGGTTAATACTACACTGACCTCCCTCAGTTATCACTATACCGACCTCCCTTGGTTAACACTAAACCAACCTACCTCGGTTATCACTATATCAACCTATCTCGGTCATCACTATATCGACCTATGTCGGTGAACACTAAACCAACCTGGCTCGGTGAACACTAAACTAACCTGGCTTGATTAATACTAGACTGACCTATTTCAGTTAATACTAGACCGACCAGGCTCGGTTAATGCTAAACTGACAGAAACTACAAAAATACGACTGTCAACTCTGACTTGTGGGTAAAACTAGGCATTATGGGAACTATTGTTGCTTAATCTGAGCATGACCCATTTGAGATCTCCCAATTTCCCTTCAAAAATGGCTCATCAATCCATCCTATCTATCTAAAAAATCTATTCTAGATCTAGACAAAGAAAGGTGGTGCACAAACTGACATGGACCAGTAAGGTTTGAAATAATAGTTTCTAAATTTTGGAAGCACTCACAAACACTCTGAAAGGAAGGAACATAAAAAAGGAGAATGCTAAGGATCCTATAGACCAAATTAATCTAAATAAAAGCATCAATTTCACAAAGAAATTTAAAAGAGGAAAATAGCAAGAAAATGACTGTATTTCAATCCTACACCTTCCTGACCCTTCCTATTTCTTACTAGACTTCCCTATTTCATTCAATATTAGATAAAATCATCTTTCCACATGTCCATAAAAAAAACTATATGATCATACACAATTTTATTATTATATCATATACAAACACATTCACATACAAAGGGAAATAATGGAGATTCCTCCCAATTTAGACCCTACCTTGGCTCTTGTAGAGAATCCTTTTCCCTTGATTGGATAATCTCTACAAAGCTTCAATCCTTGACTAGGTATCCTTCTAGAAATATTCCTTTGGCAATCAAATCCCAGCAATCTAAAAACTCTCAAACTCACATAAACTTTCACCAAAAATTTCTGGAGAAATCAATTACAGACCACTCAAAAGAAAACAAATCTTCCAAAAATTAACTCCTTCCCACACACAAAAATCTTCAAATATTTATCCCCCAACTATGTGGTTGGAGGAGTTGCTTTACGGCAAGCAACTTCTCCAACTTCCATAGTTGGCTGGAGGAACAACCAAATAATCTCCTGTAAAGACTTAATCAAGGTTTTTAATAAATTTAATTAAAATAGCCTGAAAATAAAACCATAAGAAGAAAACTCTACAATTAACTTTCAAGGAAAACACATAGCACACATGAAAACTAACTAGCTTAACTTCTAGGAGGTCTCGATTTTGACTCCATCCTAGATAGCTAGTTTTAATACAAATAACCTTTCTTTTTATTATTATTATTAATACATTTATCGAATTCTCTTATGTTATTTGTTTATCATAAATAACATAGCATTACATAATTAATGAAAAACATACAATTATTATTATTATTTATATAAGCATGGATATATGCATGTGCACCCACATATACATAGCTATATAAAATAAAAACGATATAACACACACACACACACACACACACACACACACACACACACACACACACACATATTTACAAGGGTAAATCTAACTCATATCATAAATCAAAGAACAATGTCAAATCATAAATCATAAGACCACATCACATACTACATTCAAAAACCTCAGCTAGACCTAAACATAAGTCTAAGCCCATGGGTAACCTTGAGAGTAATCTTGGTAATATCTCCACACAACAACAGTTCAAGGATTTTGAAGGGACGGTCAGACCTGTGTAGCCAAGTGGAGTCGATGCCTAGTACCTACATCCTGTAACACCAACCAACATGCATATATACATATATATAAATAGACAATGGTAACAAGGAGGGAGAGTGCGACATCGTGTGGACCTCCTGTAGGAGTAACTACGACTACCTCCCCTCATCCTACACTCACACGAGACAATGACATCAACAAAGCATAATTGGATTAGTATGGTTAGTAATAGAATAATATCTTTTCCATATCGTAATAAAGAATGCATCATAACATAATCATGTGAATATAAATCATCTATTAATTTTCAACAAAAACCCATCTAACCATCAGGCATGTACTCAAAATGTTCCATTATCAAATCAAGATAAACAAATCATATAACCCTAAATGCGTTAATCATGTCTAATCCCAAATAAACGTTATAAAAAAAGGTAACAGATCTAACCATTAACTGAATATAATCAATTATCCTAAGGTACACTTGAATAATAATAATAATAATGAGAATTTTGCATAAAAGTGTATAAGTCTATCAGGTGATCCTTTTAGCATTAAGGTCCTTAACTATTTCTGCCACACAAGCAGACATATAGGAACATACCTGTGTAATTATTAAAATATGAAGTTAGGGTGATTTGTAAGTGGTTCAGTTTAAGAAACCATCACAAGAAGGATCATTCTCACATATAGTCCTTCCTAATCTCAAGAGATTGTAACCAAGACTTGATAGGGTTGGAGGGGCATTACACCACTTAAGACACACTTGAGCATTCAAATGTGTCAAAAGGGGTCATGGGGACTCCCTAGGGGTCCTAACACATGATAAGGCATACTAGGACCCCTAGGGAGTCCCCATGACCCCTTTTGACACATTCAAATGTTCAAGTGTGCCCGAAGGGGTCTTGAGACCCCTTAAGACAAACTTGAGCATTCAAATGTGTGAAAAGGGGTCATGGGGACTCCCTAGCAGTCTTAACATGTGATAAGGAATACTAGGACCCCTAGGGAGTCCCCATGACCCCTTTTGACATATTCAAATGCTCAAGTGTGTTTGGAGGGGTCCTAAGACCCCTTAAGAGACACTTGAGCATTCTAATATGTCAAAAGGGGTCATGGGGACTCCCTAGGGATCCTACCACATGATAAGACATACTAAGACCCCAAGTGAGTCCCCATGACCCCTTTTGACATATTCAAATGGTCAACTCCATTTGAAGGGGTCCTAAGACCCCTTAAGACACACTTGAGTGTTCAAATATGTCAAAAGGGGTCATGGGGACTCCTTAGGGGTCCTAATGCATGATAAGGCATACTAGGACCCCAAGGGACTCCCCATGACCCCATTTGACACATTAGAATTCTCAAGTGTGTTTGGAGGTGTCTTAAGACCCCTTAAGACACACTTGAGCCTCCCAATGTGTCAAAAGTAGTCATGGGGACTCCCTAGGGGTCTTAACATGTGATAAGGTGTTCTAGGACCCCTAGGGAGTCCCCATGACCCCTTTTGACACATTGGAATGCTCAAGTGTGTCCTAAGGGGTCCTAAGACCCCTTAAGACACACTTGAGCATTCCAATGTGTCAAAAGGGGTCATGGGGAATCCCTAGGGGTCCTAACATGTGATAAGGTGTACTAGGACCCGTAGGGAGTCCCCATGACTTTTTTAGACACATTTGAATGCTCAAGTGTGTCCGAATGGGTCCTAAGACCCCTTAAGACACACTTAAGCATTCAATGTGTCAAAAGGGGTCATGGGGACTCCCTAGGGGTCCTAACACATGATAAGGCATACTGGGAGCCCTAGGGAGTCCCCATGACCCCTTTTGACACATTCAAATGCTCAAGTGTGTCTAGAGGGATCCTAAGACCCATTAAGACACACTTGAGCATTCCAATGTGTCAAAAGTGGTCATGGGGACTCCCTAGGGGTCCTAACAAGTGACAAGGCATACTAGGATCCATAGGGAGTCCCCATGACCCATTTTGACACATTTGAATGCTCATGTGTGTTCGAAGGGGTCCTAAGACCTCTTAAGACACACTTGAGCATTTGAATGTGTCAAAAAGGGTCATGGGGACTCCCTAGGGGTCCTAACATGTGACAAGGTGTACTAGGACCCCTAAGGAGTCCGCATGACCCCTTTTGACACATTCAAACACTCAAGTGTGTCTGAAGTAGTCCGAAGACCCCTTAAGGCACACTTGAGCATTCAAATGTATCAAAAGGGGTCATGGGGACTCTCTAGGGGTCCTAACATGTGATAAGGCATACTAGGACCCCTAGGGATTCCCCATGATGCCTTTCAACACATTCAAATGCTCAAGTGTGTCCTAAGGGGTCCTAAGACCTCTTAAGACACACTTGAGCATTGCAATGTGTCAAAAGGGGTCATGGGGACTCCCTAGGGGTCCTAACGCATGATAAGGCATACTAGGATCCCTAGGGAGTCCCCATGGCCCCTTTTGACACATTCAAATGCTCAAGTGTGTTCGAAGGGTTTCTGAGACCCCTTAAGACACACTTGAGTGTTTGAATGTGTCAAAAGGGGTCATGGGGACTCCCTAGGCATCTTAGTACATCTTATCACCTGATAGGACCTGTTGGGAGTCCCCATGACCCCTTTTGACACATTTGAATGCTCAAATGTGTCTTAAGGGGTCTTAGGACCCCTTAAGACACATTTGAGCATTCAAATGTGTCAAAAGGGGTCATGGGGACTCCCTAGGGATCCTAAAGGATGATACGATGTACTAAGATGTGTAGGGAGTCCCCATGACCACTTTTGACACATTCATATGCTCAAGTGTATCCAAACAAGTCCTAAGACCCCTAAAGACACACTTGAGCATTCCAATTTGTCAAAAGGGGTGATAGGGACTCCCTAGGGGACCTAACATGTGATAAGGCATACTAGGACCCCTAGGGAGTCCCCGTGACCCCTTCTAAGACATTTGAATGCTGAAGTGTTTTTTTAGGGATCCTAAGACCCCTTAAGACACACTTGAGAATTTGAATGTGTCAAAAGGGGTCATGGGGACTTCCTAGGGGTCCTAAAATGGGATAAGGTGTACTAAGACTCCTATGGAGTCCCCATGACCCCTTTTGACACATTTGAATGCTCACATGTGCCTGAAGGTGTCCTAGGACCTCTTAAGAAAGACTTGAGTGTTCCAATGTGTCGAAAGGGGTCATGGGGACTTCCTAGGGGTCCTAACACGTGATAAGGTGGACTAGGACCCCTAGGGAGTCACCATGACCCCTTTTGACACATTTGAATGCTCAAGTGTGTCTAAAAGGGGTCCTAGGAGCCCTTAAGATACACTTGAGCATTCCAATGTGTCAAAAGGGGTCATGGGGACTTCCTAGGGGTCCTAAATCGTGATAAGGCATATTAGGACCCCTAGGAAGTGCCCATGACACCTTTTGACATAGTTTAACACTCAAGTGTGTCCAAAGGTGTCCTAGGACCCCTTAAGACACACTTGAGCATTCCAATGTGTCAAAAGGGGTCATTCTAGATTCTTTAATGCTTCTTGTGAATTCAAATTTAGTTGTTATAAAGATGAGATTTTAGTGAATGACTTCTTGCTAATACTACTCTTCCACTAGATCCAAATTTCAATCCTTTTGTGGATCTACAGGCTCAATCATGAGCCCATAGGATTGGCCAATAGAAAAATGTGATTTTATGTCAACCGATTACAAAATGTTTAGTTGAGGAGAAAATATTGCAACGATCAAGAAGAAAATTGACTATGGAAAATCTAGTTATGAATTATGTTAAGAATGAAACTATTAAGGAATTGCATGAATCAAAAACCATGAAAATAACCTTCTGCAACAAAGAACATTCAAGCTATAGAATTTATTAACTCTGAATTTAAATGTCTTATCAGCATTCATGGAAGAGATTTCATTAGCATCCATGGAAGAGATTTCATTAACTTCAGACAAAATCATCTAAAAAAATTCATTAACTTCAGGCAAAATCATTTAAGACAGACAAAAAAAAAATCATATTACTCAGAAATGGTAGAGAAAGAAAATGAGATAAACCAAATTTATCAAATTCTTGCAATCCGCAACTTCTCTTTGAGCACAAAATAACAATCCATGGAGCCAAAATTACGGTGAAAATTAAATTTTTTGAGTAAGTCATTTAGAAACCTGCATAATATTGTAACACATGATGATTTATAGAGAATTTATGACGGACTATGCTACACAAAAGCCCACAATCCCTGCCATATCTTAGAGTATTGATGAGAAGCAATGGTGAAAGTCTGAGACAGAGGCGGCCCTGACATTGAAGCAACAAGACATTCTTCATAATATCAGGGTGGTGCCATCGAAATGACAAGGCTTTCCTCATAATGTCTCACTACCACTGATCTCTTCTTTAAATTTATTAATGCAGTCAGTTCTATGACACTTGCATAATTTCTAGTACAACTACTCATTTTACCAAACCCTTCCCCGCTATCCATAATCTTCGACCGGTTCAAAGATCCATTTGGTTGTTCTTGTTTAATCTCCTAATGACTCTGTTGAGTTGCTGGATTATCAATAGGCATGGTACAATTGTTTAGTTCAACGAAAATCTATTTTGACAACCTTTGCAATTTAGTATTCCTGTTGAAAAAGTAGGGAAAGACACCATTTCACAGCCACAAGCGGTGGAAACAAAGTGAGTCTCTTACCCTTTGCTTCTGTAATCCACCTCTAGTGAACTATTCTTCAAAGCCTCCATTTTTGCGTAGCTAGGGTTTACGGCACCTGTAAAAGGAACAACTATGCCCCCACCACCTTCTCACTCTCTCTCTTCCTCAATGGCTACTCATGAATTTTTTAAATGGCTGATTAATTTCCTTTACTTCTTTCAATGGCCATCCATGATTTTTCTGTAATCTTCCAACCTTTTGTACATAGTCGTAAAATACATATTAATATATTATACATATAAAATAATATTAAATATATAATGTAACATTTAATATTAATATGTATTAAATAATATTTAAAATGTAAAATGTAAAATGTACATATTATATATAATATTTAATATGTATAATATATAATCTAATATATAGTTTTTAATATTAATATATATTAAATAATATTTAATGTAAAATGTATATTATATAATATTTAATATATAATTGATATTATAAATATTTAATATATCTAATATATAGTTTTTTATATATAATATATATAGGATGGAGAAATGGGAGGGAGAAAGTGGAGGGAAGGGAAAGTGAAAATTAAAAATTTTGCCGTCATATTCAAGTACCCAAAAATATCTAGTACCTGAGTAGGCTCGGTCTTTCCTTGTGCACCAAACCTACATGGTCAACTATTGAAATGTCTCAAATACATGCTTTTCCCCTGTTTCTCTGAGTTCCAGACTTCAACAATGTAGCTAACGACTTTTTTTTCACCCAAATCTGATAAAATGAAAAGGGTATTTTAAGGATATTATCAGCTTTCTATTGATATAATTGCTGTCAAATTTTGAATTCAGTAAGTAATTATTAATTATTTTCTAATTGACCTACCTCTAAAGTGCTGATTTATATACTGATTGAAAAATGACTATAACTTTCAAACGGTATAACATTTTTTAAATCTGAAAAATGTGTCACATTCTATGCTTCGCCTACTATTAGGAAAAAAAAATAAAAATTGAATTTTGTAAAGTTTTGAATGAGTTAAGGTTGTCAGACATAGAAGTTTTTTTATTCTGAAAATGTTGTAGTAGAAAATTCATAATTAATTTTTTTTTGGAATAAAATTACAAAAAAATATGCATCACATCCGGGCATGAGTCTACTACTTATATATTAAATCTTATAAAAAAATATTATCATTTGATCATGATTAAGGTGGTCAGACATACACCTACTTATTTTTTTCCTAAAATTTTTGTACTATTGTATTGAAATCTATACTTTTCACCAATTATATTAATTTTTTTTAGAAAAGGCCTAGTAGTTTAGAAACTACATTGAATTTCCTACATATTATATTCTTACAGCTTTTTGGTATTAGGTTGATAGCTAGTTCAAATTTTCACATCAATTTGACTAACCCTGATTTGCTGATTTTTCATTGCCACTTTTGGGCATAGTTTGGTCCCTCATGATTTTGCACATACCCACAAGAATTTCATTATTTTAATCATATAAAAAATGGCAAGATAATAAAGAAGTTTGGACTGATTTATCAATAAGAGGTATCACTCATTTTATTGAGAAGTTGTATAGGAATGATCCTTAGGTTACAAAGGTAGTTGTTGAAGGATTGGAAGATGGGTTTTTGAAGGTGTTTGGGGTCTAATTACTAATTTTTGAAGAGTTAATAATGGAAATTTCACAAACCCTAGTCAAGAGCAAAAAATTTTAAAGGACAAAAGTAGTATCACTGAATCCCTATCAATATTATTTTTTAGGTAAGAAAGAGACAAGATTAGAAGAAATAAAAATGGTGTTTATGATAGGGGTATAATTCATCATCTTTAGGTAGAGATTTTTGGATTAATTATGATGTGTGTAATGCTAAACAATTGATTTTTTAGCCTTTTCAACTACTAATTTGTCATTTTAAATTATTTTAGACACAAACAATTATTTTGATTCACTTTTACCTTCTCTCTTCACTTTATGATAGTATAAAGTTGTATAGAAATAATCCCTCATAGTTGGTTGTAGATCAGGATTTAATCCTCTTAATCATAGAATATTGTAAGGCAAGTTTGGTTTCTATAAATCTCTAATAGTCTAGAACTAAAATGTATGTCGGTAACTTTCAAAATGATTTCTCTTGCTAGACAAAGTATATCCCCTTAGGGTATGAGGGTGGGGATCTTCTAAGGAAATGGATAAATCCAAAAAGAGAAGTGAAGTCCCAATTGAAAAAAAAATTCTACTAATGAGAATTTTGAATATTCCCCTTTATTTGATTGTGTTCAAGACTCTTTTAGTCCAAGCATGGATGTAAAAGGTAAAAGAACAGTGAAGGTTTCATCTTCTATCTCGAATAAAGGGAAAGAGAAGGGTAAGTTGGTGTTTTATTTTTCTTGTTCCAAAACAATCAAGAAGGATAATGTTCTTGGTGACAATATCTCTCCGCATCCCCACCTATTAGTGAGGATACTTTTGACCTACATGTTTATATCCCAATGGAGAAGGATACTCTTGTGGAAAAAGGGTCTGAAGTACTTTATGACATTGTTAACATTAGTAAAAGCATCAAAGATACCATAGATGATCACTATTCACATTTAATGTCGATTTCAATGCCACAGATGGTTACTATGCCCTTATAATGTTGATTATCTCAAAGATTAATGCCCTTTAACATAGAAGGGTTTCATCTCATAATAATCAAAATGTCAATAAATTTTGGTGATGACTCAAAATATGTCTAAGGGAGTTGAAGAAGTCTAGAAGAACCATGAATAAAGGATCAAGGTTCTAGATGAGGATGCGTCTAAATTTCATGATAAATTAATGATCATGGTTTATGTTAGCCATACAAATATGGAAAAAATCTTGGATGGACTTGGGGGGCTTAATTAATAAGATAATTTTACCTAGGTTTTGTCCAAAGGAGCTATTGATTCCCTAGCTTGAAGCATTCAATTGTAGAAAAAGAGTATTGATCATGGTTCTAGTTTATAATATTTGCCAAGTCTAGACAGAAGGCTCAAAAAAAAGAGACAAGGTTGCTATGCCAATGGACAACATGGTCAACAAGATGTAGAGTATTAATGAGGAAGTGATATAACAAATGAAATTTTGATGAAAAGATTATAAGGTTATTGTGTTGTTGGTCTCTAGGATGTAATCCCCTATTTTTCACATTGATGGTTTCATACAATTTCTTGATTGTTTTACTATTATTACAATTTTGTGATATTTTTTTAGAATTGGGTTTTAGGTCCCTTTAAAACCTATTTTCCTTTAATTAAAAACTTAAATTAAGCATAATTATTGTTGGAAATAATTGTCTGAAGGAAATTACTACTCAATTATGTATTGTCTTTGATGTCACACTATGTCATAGTCTGCAGCAATCAGTTCCTACCGAGCTCAGTCGGTCTGCCAGACAGAAAAGATTAGTGTTTACCGAGTTCACTCGGTCATCGAAGAAAAGTTAGTGTCTACCGAGTTCACTCGGTCATCGAAGAAAAGTTAGTGTTTACCGAGTTCACTCAGTCATCGAAGAGAAGTTAGTGTTTACTGAGTTCAGTCGGTTATCAAAGGTAAAGGATTGTCGGTGTTTACCGAGTTCCCTCGGTCACCGAAAGATTATAGAAAGTTATGGTCACCGAGCACTGTCGACCCTTGAAAGACTTTTGCAAATAGAGTTTTCTTAATTCAGCCGACTGTTATACTGTTATAATGTCAATTTGACAAATCCCAAATCATATAAATAAAAGGTCAAATGTGAAAAATAACAAAAGCGCAGAAAATCAACAGAAGAAAAGAAGGAAAGGTATATGCGAATTTGTGAAGGATGTTCAGATATCCTTGAGGAGCAGCAGAGATTTATTCGATCAGAAAGGATTAGAATTATGCAGAATAGAGATCTGTAATCAGCAAGACAGTTGCATTATTATACAGGTCACTTTTTCATTGTTACCTTCTTATCATTGTAACAGTGAATTCTAAATCTCTTAACCGAGTTGGTTTAACAACCATAATGTAAATCCTCTAACAAGGTGACAATTCCATTGAATTGTTTTCAAGACCTCTTACCAGGCCACTCCTTGCAGGGTGTTTTAAATCCTCTAACAAGGTCACACCTAACAGTGTGTTTTGTAACCTTTTACCGGGTTGGCTTCTAACCGGGCATCACTTCAGAAAAGTGAAAATCAGTATCTAGATACATTGGTGGTTTTTCCCATATTGGGTTTCCATGTTAAATCTTGTGTCTCTTGTGTTCTTAATTGCTTTCTCAATCATATACATGTGCTGATGAATATCTAAAGATAATATTGCTAATACTTTCTGCATCTTCAAAGTTACTGCAATCTATTTACTGAGTGCTAAAATAGATAACATTATTAAGATATCCTAAGGGATCTGGAAAGAATTAATAGTGAAGTGTATTTATGGTTGACTGATTCACCCCCCCCTCTCAGTCACTTCATCCATATTCCATCAATTGGTATCAGAGCTTTTGGTGCTTGCAGGAAGGGTTTCAAGGACCTAAGCTAAAGATCAGGATGTCTTACAAGAGGGAAATTCCAAAGCTTAACAGAGATAACTTTTCAGCATGGCAGGGTCTCATGCGACTTCATCTGGCTTCCATTGGTGATTCAGGATGCAAATACATTGATGAAGAATACACAATTCCTAATGGCGCATTAACTATTGAAGACATTGCAGATAAAAAGACTCACAACACCATGATGATAGACATCGCATCTGCTCTCAGCTATGAAGAATTTGATGATATTAAAGACTGCACTACTGCATATGAAATGTGGGTGGCACTGAAGAAAATATATGGTGGTGATGCAAATGTGAAAAGAGCCAAAGCAGAAAGCCTAAGAGGACAGTTTGACAAGATGAATATGAAGGAAGATGAAAACATTGCAAAATATGTTGAAAGAATCAAAGCAAGTGTAAGTGCAATTAGAGCTTCTGGAGGAACAATCTCAGATGAGACTGTTATAAGTAAGGTACTCAGAACACTACTCCCTATCTATGCAATAAGAGTATCAGCTATTCAAGAAAGAAGATGTGAAACAAACCACAATATAACTTTGGATGCTTTAGTTGGAAGATTGACAGCTTTTGAATTAGACAACTATGATAACTATGTTCCTAGTTCCAAAAATATTGAATTAGCATTTGAGGCCAAGGTTTCATTAAAGAAGAACAAGAAGATTAAAGAAGTTCAGTCAGAAAGTGAAGAAGAATCAGAAGAAAGTTTTGATAGTGATCTTGAAATTGTAGAAGCATTACTTGCAAAGAAGTACTCTAGAGGGAAAGGTAAATATAAAGGTAAAACTCCTTTCATCTATTTTTCATGTGAAGAAATTGGACATATTGCAGCTAGGTGGCCAAAAAAGCAAGTCAAAGAAGAAAAGAGAAGTCACAAGTACTATGGCAAAAAGAATTTCAAATCATACAAGGATAAAAGTAAGAAATCATGTTTTATGGCTAAAGATTCTGATGATAGTGAAGAAGAAATTGTCTTTATTGCTATAAAAGATGAATCTGATGATGATGAAGATAAGATGGCACTTATTTCTCATATAAGCAAAGATGATATATGGATAATAGACAGCGGATGTTCACACCACATGACTGGTGACAAGACAAAATTTGAATATCTAGAAGACTGTGATAGTGGTAATGTAAGATTTGGAAACAATGAACCTTGTTGTATAAAAGGAAAAGGAAGAATCTCTTTAACCAAAGAACTCATATGTGATAATGCTTATTGGGTTGAAGGACTAAAACATAATTTTTTAAGTGTAGCACAGCTAATCAACACTGGTTTCAAGGTTGAATTCATGAATGGTCAAGCAAGACTGCTGGATGGAAAAGGAAAACTCATTGGATCAGGCAAACAAACAAAAGGTAACTTATTTTATCTTGATCTCAATGAATATTCATGCTTTATTGCTCAAATAGAAGAAGGTTGGCTATGGCACAAAAGGTTATGTCATGTGAATTTTGATAACATGATAAAAATAAGAAAATTCAAGAAGGTTAGAGGCATTCCTACTTTGAAGAAACCTGACACTGGTCTATGTAAGAATTGTCAGATTGGCAAAATGAGTAAAACTAGTTTCAAGAGTAAGAACTATCAGTCTAAAGAAATTTTGGAAATTGTGCATACTAATTTATGTGGACCTATTGGAATACAAAGCTATACTGGAGATAAATTCTTTATTCTTTTCGTTGATGATTATTCTAGAATGATGACTGTTATGTATTTAAGAGAAAAATCAGAAGCATTTGAAAAGTTCAAATGGTACTTAGCAAGAGTAGAAAAAGAAACAGGGAAAAGATTGAAATGTTTAAGATCAGACAGAGGTGGTGAATTCATCTCCCATGATTTTAACAACTTTTGCATTCAAAGAGGAATCAAAAGACAGGTATCAGCTCCTAGAACTCCTGAACAGAATGGAATAGCAGAAAGAAGAAACAGATCTATTATGGATTGTGCAAGGACTCTAATGATAGAAAAGAACATTGCTATAAAGTACTGGAAGGAAGCTATCAGCACTACAGTTCATACCTTGAACCGAGTACAACTGAAGAAAGACACATTCAAAACTCCTTATGAATTATGGTATGGCTATAAACCTAATGTAAGTTACATGAAAATATTTGGTAGCAAGTGTTATATCTTAAAAGAATCCAGAAGAAATAAATTTGATGTGAAAAGTGATGAAGGAATATTCCTAGGATATTCTAGCAAAAGCAAGGCATACAAATGTTTGAACTTATCTACTCACAAAGTCATAGAAATTATACATGTAAAATTTGATGAGTTTGCAGAAAAGACTGAGGAAGAAAGAAAAAGGGAACCTGAGAACTACAGAAGATTCGTTTACATTGAACCTGAAACATTGACAGACACAACTATCAATAAGGAAGCTATATCTACCGAGCCGAGCACAGTTACCGAGTCACAAACTGAGTCACAGGAAGAAGTTCAAACTGAGTCACAGGAAGAAATTCAGACCGAGTCTCAGCCTGAAGTTACCGAGCAAATATCTATCGAGCCCGAGCAACCTGAAGAAGAGATCCTAGAAGACAATAGCATGAATCATTCAAAAGGCAAGGAACCTATACTAGCCAAATATGTCAGAAGACATCATACACCAGATCAAATCATTGGAAACAAATCAGATGGTACTATGACAAGAAGCAAGCTAAAAGGTACATGTCTACTTACTGATTTTGAACCTAGAAATATCAAAGATGCATTAGAGAATGAAAGTTGGATTGAAGCAATGAATGAAGAATTAGAACAAATACATAAGAACAAAACTTGGACTCTTGTACCTAGACCTAAAGATAAGAATGTAATTGGAACAAAATGGGTATTCAGGAATAAGCTGAATGAAGATGGCCAAGTATCTAGAAACAAAGCTAGACTGGTATGTAAAGGTTATTCTCAAGAAGAAGGTATAGATTATGGAGAAACTTTTTCTCCTGTTGCAAGATTAGAAGGTGTAAGAACTCTACTTGCTTATGCAGCACACAAAGGATTTAAGGTATATCAGATGGATATAAAATCTGCATTTCTCAATGGTATTCTTGATGAAGAAGTCTACATTGAACAACCTGAAGGTTTTGTTGATCCAGATAAAAGGGACATGGTCTGCAGGTTACACAAAGCATTGTATGGTTTAAAACAAGCTCCTAGAGCATGGTATGAAAGACTCCATAACTATTTGATCCAGATTAATTTCAAAAGAGCTAATGATAACAGTAATCTGTATATTAAAGAAGGACCGGATGACAAAATTGTATTGGCATAAATATTTGTGGATGATACTATATTTACAGGGAATGAGGATCAGTGCAAAGAATTTTCAGAGAAAATGAATAGAGAATTTGAAATGTCTATGTTTGGTTTAATAAAATTCTTTGTTGGTCTTCAAATTCAGCAAAGCAAGAATGGTATATACATTACTCAATCCAAATACATTAAGGAGATACTTAAGAAGTTTGGTATGGAAGATTCAAAACCAGTTGGTACACCCATGTGTACTGGACTGAAACTTACCAAAAATGATGATTCAAAAGAAGTTGATCAGACCCTATACCGATCTATGATTGGAAAATTGCAGTATGTAGTACATACAAGACCTGATATTGCTTTAGCAGTTGGTATAGTAGCTAGATTCACAGCAAAACCTAAGGAAAATCACATGATGGCAATCAAAAGAATCTTAAGATACTTAAAAGGAACTAAAGAATATGGTTTGTGGTATAAATTTGGAGGCAATCTAGACTTGAAAGTGTTTACTGATGCTGATTGGGCAGGAAACATTGATGACAGAAAAAGTACAAGTGGTGGAGCATTTTTTCTTGGAAAAAGACTGGTATCCTGGACTAGTAAAAAGCAGAATTGCACATCTCAATCCACAGCTGAAGCAGAATATGTTGCTGCTGCAGTAAACTGTTCAAATATTGTTTGGTTTAAACAGCTATTAGAAGGTATGAAGGTTGAAATCAAAGAACCAGTTGTTATATTTTGTGACAATACCAATGCAATAAACATTTCTAAGAATCCAGTGATGCATTCCAAAACCAAGCACATTGCTATTAAATATCACTTTGTCAGAGAATTGGTGTAGGACAAGGAAATCAGATTATAATATATTCATACAAAAGAAAAGATTGCAGACATTTTTACCAAACCATTACCTAAGGATGCATTTATGTATCTAAGAGGTAAGTTAGGGGTCATTCCCCTATCCGAGGCTCACTAAATACAGTTTTAGTGATGCATCAACCAGAACATGATTGAAAATCAACTTGTTGATGCAGCATATTAAAGGAATCATTGCATATGAATCAGTACTTGAGGTACATTAATTTTCACCAGTAATATGTGAATTGTCTTTGGCATGTGTTGTCAAAGAGGGAGTGTTTGCTATGTCTTTGCTATTACTTCAAGAAATTTTCAATAGTCAGAAGGAAGAATTTTCAGGATACAGGAAGTTTGCTAACAGAGGGAGATTTGAATCTAAACCAAGCTAAATCTTTCAAATTTCTTATGCTATGACATATTGTGTTGCCATCAATGCCAAAGAGGGAGATTGTTGGAAATAATTGTCTGAAGGAAATTACTACTCAATTATGTATTGTCTTTGATGTCACACTATGTCATAGTCCCCAGCAATCAGTTCCTACCGAGCTCAGTCGGTCTGCCAGACAGAAAAGATTAGTGTTTACCGAGTTCACTCGGTCATCGAAGAAAAGTTAGTGTCTACTAAGTTCACTCGGTCATCGAAGAAAAATTAGTGTTTACCGAGTTCACTCGGTCATCGAAGAGAAGTTAGTGTTTACCGAGTTCAGTCGGTTATCAAAGGTAAAGGATTGTCGGTGTTTACCGAGTTCCCTCGGTCACCGAAAGATTATAGAAAGTTATGGTCACCGAGCACTGTCGGCCCTTGAAGGACTTTTGCAAATAGAGTTTGCTTAATTCAGCCGACTGTTATACTGTTATAATGTCGATTTGACAAATCCCAAATCATATAAATAAAAGGTCAAATGTGAAAAATAACAAAAGAGCAGAAAATCAACAAAAGAAAAGAAGGAAAGGTATATGCGAATTTGTGAAGGATGTTCAGATATCCTTGAGGAGCAGCAGAGATTTATTCGATCAGAAAGGATCAGAATTATGCAGAATAGAGATCTGTAATCAGCAAGACAGTTGCATTATTATACAGGTCACTTTTTCATTGTTACCTTCTTATCATTGTAACAGTGAATTCTAAATCTCTTAACCGAGTTGGTTTAACAACCATAATGTAAATCCTCTAACAAGGTGACAATTCCATTGAATTGTTTTCAAGACCTCTTACCAGGCCACTCCTTGCAGGGTGTTTTAAATCCTCTAACAAGGTCACACCTAACAGTGTGTTTTGTAACCTTTTACCGGGTTGGCTTCTAACCGGGCATCACTTCAGAAAAGTGAAAATCAGTATCTAGATACATTGGTGGTTTTTCCCATATTGGGTTTCCATGTTAAATCTTGTGTCTCTTGTGTTCTTAATTGCTTTCTCAATCATATACATGTGCTGATGAATATCTAAAGATAATATTGCTAATACTTTCTGCATCTTCAAAGTTACTGCAATCTATTTACCGAGTGCTAAAACAGATAACATTATTAAGATATCCTAAGGGATCTGGAAAGAATTAATAGTGAAGTGTATTTATGGTTGACTGATTCACCCCCCCCCTCTCAGTCACTTCATCCATATTCCATCAATTATAATGTCATATATCCTAATTATAGTTATATTTTACATCATAATGACTATGATTACATCATTGTCCTCATGGAGTTTCCAAATACAATATCAAATACAAGTGAATAGTATTAAATGAGAAGATAAAATTTAAATGAAGATCTATAAGAATAGTGAAGAAAGGTACTAAAAAAGGAGCCATTAATGCATCATAAACTATCCACCAAGCCAAGATGAAGGAAGATCACAACCAGCCAACAACATGGAACTTTGACACCCACCCCACTATGCTAGGGAGATAGACACAAGGGCCCAAAAAAAAATAGGCTAAATGAGATTTGTAATGTGATCAAACTTCCAAAGACACAAATGAAAATAAATAAACTGCAAAGAATGATAAATTCTACAAAAGGAAAAACAAAATTCTAAAGGAATGGACTTTATGATGTTGAATGTCCTAGAAAACTAAAAAGGGGGGGTGGGGGAAGGGGTGAATGAGTCATAAATTAAATTTTTTATCAATTTCACAAATCTGGATCTAGAAAATTAATTATTTTACCACTGAACAAAACTAGGTGTAAACATGGATAAACATGCACATTAACCAAACACAATGAACACCATATTTTTATGAGGAAAACCCAAGATAGTAAAAACCATGGAGAAGCTAATTGTCATGAATAAAACATTGGTTAAAGTGATTTTTTCAAAGGGTGACTCATTTAATGTGGGATCACTTCCTCAAATTCTTCACTTCCCTAAGAAGAAGAATGAAAAAAGAAATACACCACTGAATTACAATGGCCAGAAGATCCTCTTGTCTCACTACCTCTTTTGACCAATATTTGTAATAAACGTACTCTACTCACAACCCAACTTAATGGATTTATATAACATTATACAATATCTAATGGATCTTCTTTGTAGTCAACTTTCATCAATACCACAATCATCCTCTTATTTATATTGATCTTTAAACTATGAAATCACCAACTTGGCCATCAAAACTTTATTTGAAATAGGTCCAAACTAAAAATTCTCATGATGGGGAGAAATTAAAAGTGGACCATATAATATGTACTACCTTAATAAAATAATACATTATCCAAATTTCATAATTATTAAAGCCCATTGAAAACTATTCCACCAGTCTACATCAACATGACCCAAAATAGAATATCAAAAGATAAATCAATGAGTGATATTTAAAACCAAACTGCCAAAATCATATCTAGAATAACAAATAATTTCAGAGAATAGTTCAACACAAAAATCACTAAATACTTGACTAAAACATATTTTCCAGATAATAAAGCTTCCATAAAAGTATTCTTCAGACCATCAGATCCTCAAAATCATATTTGTAATATATTATAAATACTAAGAACAAACTGACCACCAAATAAGTATGTTGTCATTAATGACAATGATACTAATACATCAAAAAATTTATAATAGAAACAATTTATTATTGGAAAAATGGTTAGCACTCCCCTCAGGATTTGTGACATAGCTTAACCACATCATGTTTCTTATATAAGTCTACTGGTTGTATCGGGCATTAACAGGTCAATCTTTTGGTGCAACGACAACCACTACTTGTAAAAAGTGGTATCACAGCTTTGTCATAAGTTCAAATCCCCTAGGTTAATGTTGAGGGGGAGATTGTTGTAAAAATGGTCAACACTCCCCTAGGAATTTGTGACATGTCTTAACCACCTCCTATGTCTTCTATAAGTCTAGTGGTTGTATTGGGCACTAATAGGTTGATCTTTTGGTGCAACGACAACCACTACTTGTAACATTTATACATCAAAAGCTCTACAAAAATCTCCCCCTTTTAACATGCCCCCTTTATTATTGATGAAAACATCCATATACAATAGACACTATCCCACTCCTTAGTTCTCATTCTTACATTCTCTCACCCATTTTACATCAAGGAAAATTGTGGGAAATAACACACTCTACTCCCCTAAGAGGAAGCCCCATATATTAGTCCACACCTAGAATGTGCAATAAGTTTCCTAGACAAATGTTGTATCATAATGCACTTAGTTCAAGGTAGGAGGGGGATAAACTACTAACTTCTACCATAGATATTCAAAAGTATCTTTGTACATATATTTTGTAAAGATATCTATAACCTTCTCTTTTGTAGGCACATATTTGAGTTTCACTTCATTTTCCAATACCTTTTCCCTCAAAAATTAGTACCTTATCTTTCTCTCAAGTTTTGTACCAAATTCTTGGAAATATTTAATGCACTAGTATTATCACACATAATTAGAACCAATTGAATCAACTGTACAATATATTTATCTTTTATAGTAGAAAATGACATAAAATCCTTCTTCTTACTTAACCAATCAACTAACTCAGAGCCAAGGAAAAATACAACACCACTGGTTCTCCTCTTTTCATCAATAGTTTCTACCCAATCCACATTAGGATAGGTTTTTAAAGTAAAATCTAATCCTATGGGATACCACATTTTGAATTCCTTTATCCCTTTCATGTATCTAAAGGTCTTTTTACTACAATGTTGAAACATGTGATTTTATTGGCTCTTCCTAGAATCTAGCTTCCAAATAGACATCATAATGATATCTAGTCTAGTAGTGTAGCTAGATATATAAACCCTTTGATCATTGATCTATACTTTCTTGCATCTTCCTTGGGGAACTTACCTTATTTGGTCAACTTTAATTTGGTAGACATGAGAGTACATAATGGTTTTGAATTCTCTAATAAAAAAAAATCAATGAATTTCTCATATACTTTGACAAAGAGATAAAAATGATGTTTTTCTAATTCACTTGTAATCCAATATATAAATTTAACTCACCAATCATAGACATCTCAAATTAATCTTGTGTCTCACTAGTAAATTTCTTACACAAGTCAGCATTTCCTCCAAATATTAAGTCATCTACATAAACCACAACTACTAAGAGATTTTTCAATTTAAATTTGAAATATATATTACTATCGTGAGAATCTTGCAAACAATTTTAATTGATTAAATGCTTATTTGGTCTCCCATACAAAGCTCTAGGAGATTGCTTCAACCTATACAAAGCCTCCTTCAATCTGCAAATGATATATGAATCATCTGAAAACTTAAATGTTTTTAATTATTCAATGTAAAATTATTCTTTATCTCTCTATTTAAAAAAATGTTACCTTCACATAGAAATCTAATAGACTTTGAAACCCTAGAATGCTACAAATTCCAAGAATATCCTAATAGCTTCCATTCGAGCAACATGAATTTTTTTTTCTTCAAAATCAATTCCCTCATCCTGATCATACCCTTTTCAAAACAATCTTTCCTTGTTTCTCACAACTCATCTATTTTCGTCCATTTCATTTCAAAACACCCACTTTTCTCCAATAACATTTTAGTCTTTCGGTCTAGGAACTAGTTCCCAAATCTGATTCTTCTAAATTTGATCAAACTCTTCTCAAATTGAGTTCATTTGTTTCTAATCACAATAACCTTCTTTAGTTGTCCTAGGTTTAATTTCAAAAACTAAACATAGTAGAACTTATTTCTCTACAACTGTGTGTCTAGTAATGAATCTTTTATTTTTATCTCCAATGATATGATTGTCCAAGTGATTATTTTCTACATACTTTGGAGCATCCTAAGTTTCTTTCTACTTATCTTCTTCTTTGTTCTTTTATTTTATATCTCTACCCGTAGACTCATCAAATTTATATCCTACTTGTCTAGTCTAGTTCAATCTCTCCACAACACTATTATGTTGTAGCCTCCTAGGGATACATATTTGTCTTTTATCCCATTCAATATTGTAATAGATATTAAATTAATCACTAACAAACTCTTATCCTCTATCAAATCTTAAGAATTTTATTTTTCTTTCAACTTCATTTTGAACTCTAGCATTGAGTATGTTGAACTTTTCCAATGCCTCAAATTTTTAACTCAAGAATTAAACCCAAGATATTCTATAATGATCATCAATTAAGAGCATAAAATACCTTCACATTGTAGAATCCTTATTCTAGTTGCACCACATAAGTCCTATTAGGGATTTTTCTTGTAGGATCAAACTGACCTTGGATTTAGGCCTCTTGAGGCTGATTCAAACAAGAGAAAGACCTAATTACTGAGGATTGGATAAGATCCTCCTTCATTTTTGAGCTCCACATACTCAGGTAGGTATTACCTTTAATGATAATTGATTACACAATATTTATTTGAGTGGACACTAATCTGCTTTTAATTCTTCTTAGTGCATCAATCTATAGAATACTCTGCATATGACCATGATCAATTTAATGTAGAGTTTAACTCGGTAAAACATGACTATAAATGAAGAAAAGATCAGTGATTTAAGGATTCTCATCCTTCTTCCTTTTAAGGAGGGGCAACCTAGATGATTCTCTCTTCAAGGAATCAAGAAATGTAGACTGTGTGTCTTTGGGGACAATCCTATCTATCTTGTGCAGTAAACATAAAATGAAAAATATATTGGTAATGATATGAAAGTTTCAATTTCTTCTCTAAAGATCTATGAAAATAAAACCATAAGAAATAGATACCAAACCAATGCCTTATCCAATGGGCAAAAGAGATCTAAATGCAAATCAACCTAATAATTCTAAAAGAAATACAATAGTATGCCTTGCATACCAGCTACAAATCCAAATAGATTGCCTTACAAAATATTCTATTAACCAAATGCTTTTATCATCAACAATCCATAAAAATATATCTACTCTTCAAGATGAACTATGAGAACTTTTAATTCTTTCCTTGAAAGAAACTCATAAATCAAACAAGCAAGCTACTTTACAACTGGTATATTTTAAATGCCTAAAATGTAAAACATACAAGAGTACAATATAAAGGTAGAGAGACAACACTAGTATATGGTAGGAGTTGCAGTGTATTCATATTAAAAACAACTAGCCAATCACATTCAAAATTCTATCACTCAGGAAATTAGACACTATTGGCATTAAGCAGGATTGCCACTAGTGACAACACTTATTTGCATTCTGAGTGAAAACCAAGCAGAATAGTGCAAATCAAGTAGAATAGTGCAAACTAAGCAGAACAGTACAAACTGAGTAGAACAGTGAAAACCAAGCAGGACAGTGCAAACCGAGCAGAACAGTGCAAACCGAGTAGGACAGTGTAAACTGAGTGACATTATGTCTACCGAGTCACAAGTATTTACCAAGTTTGAAACCTACCGAGTGGTTAGTATGAACCATGCCTTCACTTCTACCAAGTGCATGATGATGCCGAGTAATGCAGTGGACGCCGAGTATCAGAAAGTCACCGAGTTAGTTTGCAGGAACCGTGTAACCATACTTGGGCCAACTTAGTAGCACTTATGTTTATTTATCAAGCCAACTTTGTAATTGTAATTAATTTTTTAGACTTGTATATAAACAATGTTGTACAAATACCAAGATGTATGAATGTGTGAAAAATATGAAAAAGAGAAAAAGGCAGAGATAAGCGAATTACAAAGGGCTACAACAGTATAAGGAGCAGCAAAGACAAATTCATCATAGAAGGTGATCAGTACATCAGTGAATCTCATTCAGCAATCCAGTTGCAAAGTAAGAGATCTACTATTTCATCCTAACAGGTGAATCGGCTTGAAATCCTTTAACCAGGTAGACCTAACAGTCTTTGTAAAATCTCTTAACCGAGTGCATACTTCATTGTATGTTTGTAAAACCTCTAACAAGGTGGACCTAGCAGTCCTTATTGCTCCTAGCAGGGTAGATCATCAGAAGTGATCAATGTAAGCCTTAACCAGCCAACTTTATACTGCAGTACTAAAGCTTTGTGGGTTTCATCCCCACCCTAGTTTTACTTTCTTTTGGAAGGTTTCTGGGTAACCAAATCTATGTGTCATTATTGTGAATGCTTTTAAGTTTCATGCTTTCTATATGCAAAAGGATAAAGTGAACTATATGTTAATACATCTGAAAGAAAATTTTGAAGTTACTGATTCACCCCTCCCCTCTCAGTAACTTGGTTAATTCCTGAATATTTCCAACAGACACAAAGCTTGAAAATCTGCTTCCAAGAAATTATGTTCAAATTTTTCTATATCTTTTCGATAGAACCTCCAGACCCTCTAAAGTAAAAACCACTGCAATATATATCACTAGTCATCCTAGAATCCCAAAATCAGGATGCAAAAAGCTACAGATGACTAGGGAAAGGGTTAGGGTTTCACCCACCAAACCAACTAAATTCAATTAGAAATTAATACACTGGATGAAAACCAAGCAACCTAGAGAAAATAGATCCTAAAATGATCTCCATTTATGATATCTCTAAGAATAGTGTACTGAAGATCATGAATTCACCATGCTAAACAATCTAATCAACCACCTTCAACATGCCTTGAGCAACTGGTTACCCACTTTTTCATGGTACAAACCCTCTGCAATCAATCATCAAACCCTTTGGACCATGCCGCAGCACTTAACAAAATCATATCCTACCAAATCCAGCCACCCCAACATTCAATTATAGTCCTTTTGTCACTGTGAAACCCTCAAAATATTCAAAATTGGAAGAAACAACTATATTAAGGCACCAGACAGTGAATTGATGGTCAACTTTCAAATCCAAATCAACTTTAAATCATGATCATCAGATCCATTCATTTTACCCGGGCTTCAATTTGTCTTTAGTCATGAGATCGCTAGAAACCTCCTTTAACCTTATTCATTCTTAGTTATCTAGTGATAGTAGTCTCATGATCACGTAGTTATCTCTTTAATAGCAATATTTTCCTGTGATCACGTGACTGAAGAAGATCCAATTACCCACCAGGTCATGAGACAAAAACATAAACCGCATTCTGAACTGGAGATTCAACGACCAAAGGAAATTGCATAATCGCAGCAACCTTCACAAGCTATTGAAAAGTCTTTTCCACATCAGCACCCTACAGCCAATAAGAAATGAGCATCTCAACATTGACTGGCATGTAGACCTACCACATACAAGCTTTCAAATAAGACGGTGGTCACATGATCACATGGCCTGGAAAGATTCCATGTGATGAAGTGATGATTGTAGATTTTCTTCCTTCTATCAATCCTTTTGAAAGATTCAGGCCCATTGAAATGTCCACTTCACCATCCAACTAGACCAAAGAAAAGCCACTACCTATGCACACCTGGAAGTGGACCCATTGAGAAACATCATATCACTTGGAAGATCAAACAGCTGTCGTATGATTGCATAGCTTGGAAAGATTCCATGTGATCATACGCTAGCTGTTGATCCCTGAATCTATCACGGATACCTTTGAAACTTGACCCCACCTACCTAATAAGCCACTCCATCAAATCAAAACCTACCACATTGAAATACTTGTCAGCAGTCCCACTTAGAGTCTATCTAAACACATGGAAGATCGGATAGCCAGTGCATGATAGCATAGGCCACTAGGATTTCATGAGATCATGCACCTACCATAGGATTAAAAAGAGATTGAGAGGCAGGGCCTGCCATCATGTGAACTAGTGACTGAAGAAAAGATACAAACTATTATCAGAGTCAAAATATTTGGGATTAAACTGCCAAGAACAGGAGACTTTGCGACCAAAGGAAAATTGAAGTCGCTGAATGAAATGACAAACTGCAAGAAGACCTAGAGAACTGGCAACTGACTGGGAGGGAAAAGTGCACATGCACTTATAATAAAATAAGTGGCCCAAAAAAGTTAATGAAGAATTAGAATATGGAAAAGATAAATTAGGGTTTTCCCTTCAAATGGCTAGAAATATGAAATAAGACCTAGGGTTTTTGATTTTCAGGACACAGAGACCTAGAAAACCCTAAAGACTACAAAATTTTAAAAAACATCCAAGGATTTTAGGACAAAAGGAAAAAATAGAGATTTTAACCAACAGTGGCTCTATCTGAGGATGTTGAAATGTAAGTTTAAACAAGAACCACAAATCTCTGGGACGCTGACCAAAAACTGCACTAACCTAGAATAGGAATAGAAACACCAAACCTGAAAGGGAACAAACCTATACAAAATTTACAAGAGATTTTACATATGCATGAGAACCAAAAACTTAATGGAAGAAAGGTTTCAAGAATTTCCCATGCACTGGCAACTCAAAAATTTCATCATCCATATTCTTCAACAAGTAGGAGTCCTTTCCAAAACTCTCATGAATCACAGAAGGACCAAGCCATAATGATTCAAACTTTTTATGTTTCCCTTTATCTTCTACTCTCACATTCCATTGAAGCACTAAGTCATCTGTTCTGAATTTTCTAGTAGTTTCTCTTTTGTCAAATAGATACTTCATCTTCTGTTGCAACTTGATATTTCTCTTTTGACTCTCCCTTCTTAGTTCATCTAATTCAGTCAATTACATGATTTTGTCTTGCATTGGTTCTTAGACATCCAATTCCTCATCTTGAATAAAATTGTAAATTGGAATTAGATTATTTATGGGTAACCTTGATTGAAAACCATATAGAATCTTAGAAGGAGACTTCCCATTGGCTTTCTTCACTGTGATCCTATCTGCCCATAAGGCTAACTTCAACTTAGAATGCCAAGCTCTCTTATTTTTCTCAAGTGTTTTCTTCAAGATTGTCAGAATGCTTTTGTTACTAGATTCAGCCTATCCATTTCCTTGAGGATGATAAGGAGATGAATAAGATGTTATGATTCCATTGTTTTTACACAACTCCTTGAACTCATCTGATCTAAAACACATTGCATTATCTGTGATCAATTTCATAGGGACACCAAATCTGGTCAAAATATTGTCAATTAAGAAATCACATACTACTTTACTTGTTGCCTTCTTTGTGGGAATGGCCTCTATCCATTTTGTGAAATAGTCGGTAGCAAAAAGTAGCCAATTATGTCCTCCACTAGATTTCTTAGCAAATTCACCTATGAAATCCATTCCCCACATGGAAAATGGTGCCTCAGCAGCTATTGGGTTTAACAACAGTGCTCCTGAATATTTTAATTTAGAAGAAAATTTCTGATAGGCTTCACATTTCTTAACAAAATGGAAAGAGTCCTTAAATAATGTAGGCCAAAAATAGCTAGCCCTTAAAATCTTATGAGCAGTAGTCCTTGCCGAATAATGCCCTCCACAAACACCAACATGCATTTCACTCAAAACCTTCTTTGCTTCACACTTATCAAGGAAAAACAACAAGACCCCATCTCTATTTTTCCAATACAAGTCCCCTTGTATCAGTGTATACTTCTGAGCTTGTAATTTTAGGGATCTCTTTTGATTATCTGTCATATATTCTAGGCATTTGGCATTCTTAATGAAATATACAATATCAGCATAGTATGGTTGCAACCCAATACTTGTTATTGTCATATCTAGAATTCTTTCATTTTTAACTTGGACCAAATCCATATTCTCTTCAGTCATCAATTTTTCCAGGCCTTGTCCTCTTACAAGCTTAGTGATATGGATTTCTAAATTGAATTCTTGAATCCTGGTAATCCACTTGCATCTCTTCCTAGTAACTTCAGACTGAGTAAGGATATCTTTTACTACTGCATGTGGGACATATGCCACTACGTTAGCAAAAATTAGGTAAGGTTTGAAAGATTTGACTACTTTTACCAGTGCATATGCCTACTTTTCCATTATCTCATAATTCAACTTAGAAACTTGTAAAGATTTACTAAAAAATGCATTTGGATGCTCAAAACCCTCTTCATCCTTTTGGAATAATACAACGACAATGATGTGAAATGATGCAAAAGAGAAAAGTGAAAAAGGCTTGGTATAATCAAGAGACCTAAGCATAGGTGCTTGCTGAACTATTTCTTTAATTTTATCAAATGCACCCCGAGCCTCTATAGTCCATTGAAACTTGACATCCTTCTTTAGCAACTTCACTATGGGCTTGACAATTTTAGCAAAATTTGCAATGAATCTCCTAACAAAATTGATTTTTCCTAAAAAGGATTGCACCCCTTTAATATTTTTGGGTGCTGTAACTCTTTTGATAGCTTCAACCCTCTCTAGATCAATTCTTATTCCTTCTTTTGATATAATGTGTCCTAGAAACTTTCCTTCTTTGACTGCAAAGTTACACTTCTTTGGATTTAGAGACACACCATATTCTAGAGCTTTGACAAAAATCTTTTCTAGATGTGAGCAATGATCAACAGTCCATTTAGAATAAGCAGTTAGGTCATCCTGGTACACCACCATAAACAAGTCTATATATTCTTTGAAAGCAACATCCATGGCCCTTTGAAAAGTTTCTCTAGCATTTCTAAGGCCAAAGGGCATTTTGACATATACATAGGTTCCCCAAGGTGTTGTGAATTCTATTTTAAATTGCTCAGATTCTTTCACCAACACCTAGTTATATCCAGAGAAACGATCCATCATAGACAGTAACTCACATCCAGTGACTTTATGCAACATAGCCTCCATGTTGGGTTGTGAATAATTATCCTTCAATGATGCAACATTCAGATTCCTAAAGTCCAAACATAATCTAATATCACCATTCTTCTTTCTAACTGGGACTAAATTAGATACCCAAGTTGAATGCCTTATAGGTTGGATTATTCCTGCATCACTCAACTTGGCTAGTTCTTGCTATATTTTAGGAGCCAAAATTGGGTTAATCGGTCTTTTCTTTTGTCTAAATGGTTTAATATCTTGCTTTAATGGGATCTCATGTTGGAACAAGTCCTCTCTATAAGCTTTTAGGTCATCATAGGACCATGAAAACATGTGCTTGTGCTTTCTTAACAACTTTATCAGGTTATATCTCAGCTGAGGTGCTAATCCTTTCCCAATATAAACCATTTGTGGTGCATTATGTGATCCCAAATTTACTTCCTCCAGATCTTTAGCCTTAGCATTACTTGTTTTTGACATATAATCATTTTGACTACTATATAGTGCTTTTAATTCAGTTAAACCCTTAGGGATATAATTTGAACTCAATTGGATTACCTCGCTTCCCATGACCATGTCCTTACCTTCAATTTCCTCAACCAACGTGTTGCAGTCTATAAGTTGACCCTCGTATATGTCAAGGCAGTGCATAAATTTCAAAATGTCATGATCATCCTCAAAGACCTACCAATTGTAAATGTTGTCTGCAACAACTGGTCTACTTTTTATTTCAACTATTGACATTCCAAACAAAATTGAATCATCCCTTTTCAAAGCAACATTGGCCAAAAAATCAGCCATTATGTTCTTGGATCTTTCTATCCAACATATATTAAAAGCATCAAACATCTCAATCTAATCCCATATTACATGTTTATACATTTTCAATCTATCATTCTTAACAACATAATTAGATCGAACTTGTGCCACCACAAGCTCAGAATCACCAAAAACCTTTAAACATTTTATCCCATGTTTGATAGCAATATTCAATCCCAATGACAGTGCTTCATATTTAGCAGTATTATTTGTGCATTGAAAAGTCAATGAGAATGAATACTTAAAAGTGGTACCTGATGGAGGTATGAATAGAACTCTAGCTCCTCAACCTTCTTTTGAGAAAGCTCCATCAAAATACATCTGCCACAGTCCATTTTGTTGTTCTTTCAGTTTCAGAGCCAATGGATCTGATTCTTCTTTTTGTGAAACAACCTTTTCCACCCTAAAATTTTCCATGTCAACATCCACACAACAATTCAACTTGTCCATATCATTTAGCTCTATCATGTGTGGGGTTCTACTTTCTCTAGATACTTTCACATTGTCACCATCAATATTGAAAGTTGCAAAGGATAAATCACACTGAATACTACTTCCCATTGAAGCACTCCATTTTCTTGACAGTAGCATTCCATAATGAGGTGGGATATCAACCACTAGAACACTCATTGTTAACAACTTGTCAGGGAAGGCTACCAATTTGTAAGGCAATGCCTTTATAGTACCAATAATAAGCACCTCTCTTGAATCCATAGCCTGGCATCTTCCATGAGGTGTATCTACTTTTAAACCCAAAGATCTCATTATTTTTGTAGGCATAATAGTATTAGAGGCTCCTGAATCGATCATACAATTTCTTAACAACTTTCCATTTACTATTAGGGATGGAAAGAAAGGGTCAATAGTTCCTGTCACAAAACTAACAACATTAGTATCTAAATAAATTTTAGGGATCTCAAAGACAATCTCCCCATACTAGTTCTCAGTTGAATCACCTGTAGCAGTAGCCATTCTACCAGTCTTGGTGGAATCTTGGGCATCAGAAGGAAGAACTCCTTTCACCCAACTCAAAGCCTTGTCTTTATGCTCTTCTATTCTCATCATCTCTAATAAGGGGACCTTGAAAGTAATTTGTGATAACAGTTTTCCCATGTCCACTAGAACATACTTGGGGTCAGCTACATCTTGCTTAATGATAGTAGCCTCCTTACTTTCTTCATATTCCATAAGGCCATGCTGATCCTTGTTCAGTGTTTTGACCTCCTTTTGGGCAGAAACAATAGTCTTTTGCAGAGGTTTTTTCTTTACTCTATAAGTCACATTAGGGGGAGAAAATGTTGCACTCTTCTTGATTTTAGTCCTATTAACAATATCTGCAACCTCATTTTTGTCTTGATTTTGTTTTACATCTTTGTCTGTCCTTTTGATGAATATACTAGATGACTTTTGACTTGAATCACCCACCACTCTATTTCTCAAATTTTAGTTACTCTTGGCTTGGGTGACCATGTCAACTATGATTTGTGCAATTTCTTCATCAAAAGGTCTTCTCAACACTACAGGCTCCTCATTTCTTAAAGTGTTGCACTGGACTTCATCTAGGTAACTATCTTCTTCATTAGAAAACACTTGCTAATGATAAATCTCATTTCTGACCTGAGAACTATAGGCATCCTAACTTTCATCTTCTTCAGTGGAATCCATTTCATCATACATGAATGAGGAATTCATACCACACCCTTGATCATCATAAGACTCCTCATTGTTTTTGTCTTGCTCCTCATCCGTAGAAACACTTTGAGCAATTGCATAGTAGTAGGGGTCATGAGGTGATTGGAAAAAAATGCACCAGGGGACATCATGATTCATATTTACTGTATTTTTGTGCAAGGGGTCTGGGGTCTTATCATTTGGTTTATCCTTTCTTTCAGGGAACACTGGCTTCCCATCTTTCCACTGAGTGTTGTAGGGATAGTTCTGCATTCTTGGTAACTTGTTAAAATTATTGAAGGATGGCCTATCATTTCCCTACACTCTACTATTCCTTGCTTCATTAGGCTTTAAATCTTTTATTGCTTTCAAAATTTTCTTCAGACTATCATCATCTTTTGGTTTTGTGTCAGACTTCCCTGGTTCCTTTCTATTTGAGATTGAAGGTTTATAATCCTCCCTTCTTCCCAAATTTCTTGATATTCTTCTATTGCTTTCTATATTTATGGCCAACTTGTAAGCTTCTACAATATTTCTAGGATTCTTATCTCTCAAAAGATATCCCATTTTTTAATCAAAAGCATTCAGGTAAGTGACCAAACAAATCTTGTCATCTAGTTTGATAACTTGCAACAATTTATGCATGGCTTTCTAAAATCTAACATTGAACTCAACAACACCCTCATTTGTATTTTTCTTGATGTTGTTGAATTCATTAAGCATGAAACCTTCATTGGTTTTATCACCATATTGTTCTTTGAAAAAATGTTTGAACTGTTCCCATGAGCATATGCTAGCATGAGGTAAATTTCTAAACCAATCTCTAGCATCTTCAGTCAGAGATTGAACAAAAAGCTTCATGATCACATCATTAGGATCAATGTTGTAGTCATCTATTACATCAATGAAGCTTTTCAAATGTTCTTCACAAGTAACTACATTGCTTCCAGTGAATTTTGGAAGTTTTTTTTGATTTCATCAGGGATGGGATTTGAGCAACCAGGAATCCCAATAAAAACAAATTGCTTATGCCTCTCATGTATGGATCCTATTTGAGATGGGCTAGCACTTGTGGATGTTTGAATATTTGAAATAGAAGTCCCAGGAATACCTAGAGTTCTAGTAGTGTTCAACACATTTGCACCCTATGCTTGAGAAGTGGAAAGTGTATTGGTGGGTCCAGAAGATTTCTTAAGGAAGTCAATCTTTCTTTTTATCTCAGCTGTAATAGCCTCTAGCTCTACCTTTTCTAACTCTTTGGCCAACAATTCTTGTTCCCTTTTGGCCTTTTCCAAATCAGCATCTAATCTTGCTACTTGATCTAGGGACTTCTTAGTAGGATTTGGTTCACTTATTGAAATCCCTACAAATTTTTGCTTACCCTTGTCCCTAGGATTTCTTATGTCATAAATTTTTTGGACAATAGGTCAATCCTCTATTTGCTCAATTACTGGAACATGATTTATGGCTTCAAAGTCCAACAATTACTTTTTCAACTACTCTGCTCTGATCATAGCATGTCTAATCTTTTCCTCCTTTTCCCTTTCTCTTTTCTGCCTTATTTGAATCTACTCCCGGATCTTTCTTTCCAATTCAAACACTTCTTAAAAAATTTCCTCAAAATCAGGAAGGGTTATTTCAAATGAGGATTCTTGGGCAGGGACCTCCTCTTGGTGGTCATCAGGTATTTGGTGTTCCTATAAGGGGGAATTATGGGGAGAAGAAGGAATAAAGTCTTTCTTACTTCTATTTTGGTTTCTAGGTCTTCTATTATTCTTAGGGATTCCTCTCCTATGAGGTTGAGTTTTTCTTCCATCCTTTTCAGAAGGTGAATAGTAGTCTTCATACAGATTTAATCCCAAATCAACCGCTTCCTCATATTCAAAGGTATTTCCTTCTTGGTTTATCTGAGTAGGCTCCTCTATCCTTATATTTCCTTTTTGCTTCCATATAAAAGACATGTCATTTGTATTTTTATCCTTTCCCATTCACCTAGATGTATTTGGGAGTTCACCTTCCAAATTTACTTCTGGATGATCCTTTTTCCGAGCTCTAGTATTTCTCATACTCATTATGATTTTTAATCCTCAATTGCACTGGTGTAGAGATTTGTAAGAGTCACCACCCAACTATTTGGGAATTTTTTTTGAAATATGAATACTAATGGTAACCAACTAGTTTGTATAGGGTAGGAGCCCTGGCTCAACAAAGCCCTATATTGTAGAAAAGTTCTTAATAAGATCCCCAGCAAAGTCACCAATTTGTTAGGGATTTTTCTTGTAGGATCAAACTTACCTTGGATTTAGGCCTCTTGAGGTTGATTCAAACAAGAGAAAGACCTAATTACTAAGGATTGGATAAGATCCTCCTTCATTTTTGAGCTCCACATACTCAGGTAGGTATTACCTTTAATGATAACTGATTACACAGTATTTATATGAGTGGACACTGATCTGCTTTTAATTCTTCTTAGTGCATCAATCTATAGAATAATCTACATATGACCATGCTAAATTTAATGCAGAGTTTAAGTAGGCAAAACATGACTATAAATGAAGCAAAGATCAGTGATTTAAGGATTCTCATCCTTCTTTCTTTTAAGGAGGGGCAACCTAGATGATTCTCTCTTCAAGGAATCAAGAAATGTAGATTGTGTGCCTTTGGGGACAGTCCTATCTATCTTGTGTAGTAAACATAAAATGAAAAATATACTGGTAATGATATGAAAGTTTCAATTTCTTCTCTGAAGATCTGTGAAAGATAAAACCATAAGAAACATACACCAAACTAGTGCCTTATCTAATGGGCAAAAGAGATTTGAATGCAAATCAACCTGATAATTCTAAAAGAAATACAATAGTATGCCTTGCATACCAGCCACAAATCCAAATTGATTTCCTTACAACCTATTCTGTTAACCAAATGCTTTTATCATCAATAATCCATACAAATATATCTAATCTTCAAAATGAACTATGAGAACTTTTAATTCTTTCCTTGAAAGAAACTCATAAATCAAACAAGCAAGATGCTTTACAACTGGTATATTTTAAATGCCTGACATGTAAAACATACAAGAGTACAATATAAAGGTAGAGAGACAACACTAGTATATGGTAAGAGTTGTAGTGTATTCATATTAAAATCAACTAGCCAATCACATTCAGAATTCTGTCACTCAGGAAATCAGACACAAAGCTTGAAAATCTGCTTCCAAGCAATTTTGTTCAAATTTTTCTATATCTTTCTAACAGAACCTCCAGACCCTCTAAAGTAAAAACCACTGCAATATATATCACTAGTTATCCTAGAATCCCAAAATCAGGATGCAACAAGCTAGGGATGACTAGGGAAAGGGTTAGGGTTTCACCCACCAAACTAGCTAAATTCAATCAAAAATTAATACACTGGATGAAAACCAAGCAACTTGGAGAAAATAGATCCTAAAATGATCTCCATTTATGATATCTCTGAGAATAGTGTACCAAAGATCATGAATTTTCCATGCTAAACAATTTGATCAACCACCTGTAACATGCCTCGAGCAACTGGTTAGCCACTTTTTCATGGTAGAAACCCTCTGTAATCAATCATCAAACCCTCTAGACCACACCATAGCACTTAACAAAATCATATCCTACCAAATCCAGCCACCCCAATATTCAATTCTAGTCCTTTTATCACTATTAAACCCTCAAAATATTCAAAATTGGAAGAAACAACTATATTAAGGTGCCTGACAATGAATCGACGGTCAACTTTCAAATCTAGATCAACTTTAAATCATGACCATCAGATCCATTCATTTTACCTAGGCTTCAATTCGTCTTTAGTCGTGAGATCGCCAGACACCTCCCTTAACCTTATTCATTCTTAGTGATCTGGTGACATTAGTCTCATGATCATGTAGTTATCTCTTAAACAAAAATATTTTCTTGTGATCATGCGACTATAGAAGATCCAACTGCCTGCTAGGTCGCGAGACAAAAACACAAACCATGTTCTAAACTAGAGATTTAGCAACTAAAGGAAATCACATAGTTGTAGCAACCTTCACAAGCCATTGAAAAGTCTTTGCCACATCAGCACCCTACAGCCAATAAGAAATGAGCATCTCAGCATTGACTGGCATGTGGACCTACCACATACAAGCTTTCAAATCAGATGGTGGTTGCATGATCGCATGGCCTGGAAAGGTTCCATGCGATCAAGCGATGACCGTAGATTTTCTTCCTTCTGTCAATCCTTTTGAAATATTTAGGCCCACTGACATGTCCACTTCACCATCTAGCTAGACCAAAGAAAATCTTCCACCTGTACACACCTGGTAGTGGACCCACTGAGAAACATCATATCACCTAGAAGATCAGACAGTTGTCATATGATCGCTTAGCTTGGAAAGATTGCATGTGATCATACACCAGCCGTTGATCTTGAATCTGTGATAGACACCTTTGAAACTTGACCCCTCCTTCCTAATAAGCCACTCCATCAAATCAGAACCCACCACGTTGAAATACCTGTCAGCGGTCCCACTTATAGTCTATCTGAACACCTGGAAGATTAGACGGTAGTTGCATGATCGCATAGGCCACTAAGATTTCATGAGATCATGCGTCTACCGTAGGATTAAAAAGAGACTAAGAGGAAGGGCCTACCATCATGTGAACTAGTGACCGAAGAAAAGATACAAATAGTTAGTAGAGTCACAGAATATATGGGATTAAACTGCCAAGAACAGGAGACTTCACGACCAAAGGAAAATTGAAGTCATTGAATGAAATGACAAACTGTAAGAAAACCTAAAGAACTGGTGACTGACTAGGAGGGAAAAGTGCACATGCACTTATAATCACATAAGTGGCCAAAAAAAGGTAATGAAGAATTAGAACAAGGCCAAGATAAATTAGGGTTTTCCCTTCAAATGGCTAGAAATATGAAATGAGACCTAGGGTTTTTTATTTTAAGGATACACAAACCTAAAAAAACCCTGAAGACTACAAAATTTTAAAAAACATCCAAGGCTTTCAGGACAAAAGGCAAAAATAGAGATGTTAACCAACAAGTCCATGTACACCAAATCCAATATTTTGGTTTCATATTATTCTTTTTTCCTAAAAGTTCTCTTTGTTTGTTTTCCCATTTGAAATTATCTACAAACATTGTTATCCAATTTGCCAGATCTTTTTAGATATGTTACTACACTTGTTGAATTAATCTTTAGTGAATTTTCAAAGCTAATGTGACACATCCTCTAACTCCATATCTATATTTCATTGATATATGATAACAAGCAATGCCTTGTGGTAGCATCCAACTAATAAATATTTCATTAGTCCTTTTTCTTGCATAAATAAAAAAATTGGATCACTTCCAGATCTCATAACCACTATCCTGAAAAATAGTTCAATGTACCCATTTTGGCACATGTATCCAATTCTTAAAAGATTATGATACAATCTTTTCATATAGTACACATTGTCAGTATTATTTTTGTGATCAAAGGTAATAGAACCTATTCCAACAATTTGTGCATTTTGATCATCTCCACACCTTAAAAAACCACCTTCATAGTTTTCATGTTTTTTAAACTTACTTTTGTCACTAGTAATATGATTAGGGAAACTACTATCAATCAAAAATTCATTGTTATCTCTTCTAACATGTAATGCAGTTGTAATAATTTCAGTATTACTTTCTAGAGATGTCACATTACTAACTTAAGTTAAGGTTCAAATTATTCAATATAAAATAAATAGTCACCATCTTCTGATTGACCATTTGAGATAATAGCATCTTCATTAACAAAATATGCATCCTTATTAAATTTTTATTTTTGGTCTTTTTTGTGTTTTCAAATATCTAACACTTATATGCTCAACCTTTCCACACCTAAATCATTTAAGAGGTAAGATACCTTTACACTTGTACCAATTCCCTTTTTTTCTAATTCATATCCACTCTCATCATCTAGATCATCATCAATCTTTTTTGAATTGAAGGCTATCTTAGATTTTTTATTTTTTTAAAACTTTCACATATTGAATGTGCTTAGAATGCCAAACTATTTTTCTCTGGTGGTTTTTTTTAATCATATGTTTCTTTAGTTATTGAGACCTTATCACTTTATCTTTATGATAAGTCCTCAAAATTTTCACCATTACATCTTTATCATCCAGATTTATGACAATATTTTTTGTCTCATTTATAGCATTTCCAATTTTCTTAATGTAGCTTACTATATCTTCTCCTTCTTCCATCCTTTAGTTCTCATATCCGTCTTTAGTATTTTTCATCTTAGCTAGTTTAAACCTATCATTTCATTTGTATATGTCTTTCCTTTTATCACCAACTTAATAAATATTTTCTAATGCAATAAGTTTCACCAATTCATTTTTAGATAATACACAAAGAATTAAGTCTTATATTTCTCTTTTATTTTATTTTAGGAATCAATCTCATCTAGAATAGTAGGTCTATTTGCTAGCATCATATGTTTATTCTCGACATCTATCCGAGTCATTTAAGTTCTCAATAAAATTAGATATCCTCTCATATTCACTTCCCATATACCATATTCAGGTCCATCAAAGGTGGGAATAATTAAATTATGCACCATCTGATATCTCCAAGTGGTTAGAATCGCTATCTAGGAAAAAAAATTCTAATAGCAATTACTGAATGTCCTAGAGAACTGAGAAGGGGGTTGAATTAGTTGTAAATTAAAAAAATATCAATTTTATAGATTTGGATCCCATGGATTAATTCTTTAATCACTTAACCAAATCATATATAAACATGAGTATGAAAAAATGAATCACACACATGAACCATACAAAATCAATTAGTTTTTTATTTACTAAAACCAAAAGCTTCTATAGACTTACATGGGAATCTCGAATATACTTTCTTATAAGAATTTTTGATATCAAGTCATATAATCATGCTTGGATAATTTTATTTTTATATTGAATGAATTTTTTATTTGTATATGATAACAAAATCAAATATTTATCTTCCCAACACAAATCATGTTTGTTCTTCTAATATAATCATTGGTAATATCTTCCTTGATTTGTTAGCCTACAAGTTGTCCTACATGGAATCCTATAAGTTTGACTCAAAGTAATACAACTCATGCACAAGAGAATGAAATAAATATATATCTAATGAAATTACAATGTTTAAATGAAATATGTTGTAATGCCCCTCAAACCCTAACAAATCTTGGTTATGCTCACTAGGGAGTTAAATCATGCCATAAGTGATTTCATGGTTAGTTTGTAAGAGAATGATCCTTCTTGACATGGTTGCTTCCTAATCATGATAACTTCATATTTTAATTTGGGAAATAATAATATTGCATAGGTATGTTCCTATACATTTTCCTATGTGTCAGCGATAGTTTAGGACCTTAATGCTAAAAGGATCACTTGATAGACTTATATGCTTCTATGCTTACTATTAATATTTAAGATTATCTTAGGTTAATTATAATCACCTAAAGGGGTTAGATGTGTGACTTACTCTAATTATGTTACTTGTTATATTCAAAATTAGACATGATTTCTATATTGAGAATTGTATGACTTGTTTATCTTGATTTTGTAATGAGACATTATGAGTACATTCCTGATGGTTAAACAAGGTTGTGAAAGTCAATAGATGATTTACATTTACATGGTTATGTTATGGTGCAATATGGGATAGAGATTATTCTGGGAGTAATCACACTAATCCATTTATTCTTTGTTAATGTCACTATCTGATGTGAGTGTAGGATGTGGGGAGGTAGTCGTAGTTACTCCTACAGGAGGTGATGGAGAGATTGGGATAGACTAGCTAGTCTATGCTCCCTGATCCTTAGTTAGGATCCCAATGTACTTTGGACACCCATTATGGTCTATAGGACTCCTAATCACTCTAGGATCCCCTGACCTAGCCCAATCCTTCCACCAAGTGTAGTACTTCTCCTATGTAAGCTTTGCTAGCATTCTCCCTAGCTTCATTCCCTTACTTTAGCCTATAAGGGTTCTCAAAGCTCAATCAACACCACAAGCTCTGATAGGGGTATAGGTGAGTTTTAATGTGTTCTTGTAACATTTTAAACAACTCCAAGGTGATAGAAAAGATGGGTTGATACCTAACTACATAGTTCCTTCACAAAACAGGGCTACTAGAGAGAGCCCCAATTAGGCCTCCTTTTGGGTTTGTAAGGCTTTTGACCCTTTTCTTCCATAGAACCAAAAATCCTATTCCAAAATAAAATCTATTCAAATTCACAACCCTCAAATATTTTTGGGGTTTTGGGCCTCCATCTGTCTGTACAATGCTTCCACCAATGTTGAGGGTTTTTAGGGCTTTTTAGGCCTCTCAGAGTCACAGGGCTAATCTATTTGCAATAGCACCTCTCCTAGATTTATCAGGCTCTCTCCTTCACAAAAATGAGCTTTCATACATGTCACTTTCCTCCCTCAAAAGGGCTAGTCTTGAAACTCACTCTCTTGTCTTCTAGACCTCTTTCTTTGTTGACCGCACCTAGTCCGGCACTGCTTAGTCTCGCCTAGGGCTTCATCAAACAATTGTTTTTACCTATTATATTGGGCCCTTCTTGCACATATTTATAGGTTAGGGTCTATACTACCATATCCAAAAGATCCATGATGTTTCCACAGTGGGGATAGGAGCTACAAGCCCTACATTACAAACCCCTTCAAACTAGATAGGGGACTGGCAGAGTCTGACACAAATGTATATACAAAAAAATGAATAAAGAACCTAGTCTAAGTATTGAAAAATGAAAAAAAAAAACTAAACACTGATACATGATCAAAGATATCAAATGCAATCCCTTAATTCAACATTTCATGCCATAAATCTGACTAGCACACATTGTTTCACAGTTACAGTCTAGTTCCTCCATACAACAGTCGTACACAAAAATTTCCAACCTCAGTATTAGGGTTTCTCATGTCAAATATAGTCTTGTTATTTGGATTAGAGCTTGGTTAGGGTTTAGAACTACCTTGGTAAGGTTTAGACCTCTATTAGTAAAAGTTGCTAAGCAACTTTGAAAAGTTCCTAGCAACTTTTTGAGCAACTTTTTCTTGCTCGAGAAACTTTTGCTCACTCAAAATCCTAAGACCATACTAAGGTCTATTACATGGAACTCTTGTGAAAAAACTCTCATAATCCCTATTTTATAAGTTGGACATCTCTAAACTAGAAGTGACCTTAGGATGACAACATGCCCTGAGTCACTGTACAACAAAGTAGGAAGAACACACTACAAAACTAAGACCTCCACTAGGCCTTCACACACTAGTGAGCTAAAAAAACTCTTATTCTATAAACAAGCCTTCATTAGGCACTACCACACACTAAAATTTAGGATTGGTGGGGACCCTTAATAGGGTACACCTACACCATACTCCCCCTTAGCACAAACTAAGGCACTTTGGGGTCAAGAAGGGCTAGGTTTATGCCTAGCTTCTTGAGTGAACTTTCCTCTATCCATGTACACTTGATGTCTAGTAGTCTTCTTCACCTAGGATTCCAAAATCTGCTCTACTTTGGGTTGAGTCTTCTTTGGCATGGTATTGGTGTCTAGGTCCTACAGCACTCTTGGTTGATCCACATCTTATTGTGTGATGTCCCCTTTGAATAGGACCAGGTCTACAACATTAAACACTGGTGAGGTAGCCAATTTTTATGGCAAGTCCATTTTATATGCATTTTCTCCATACTTGGCCATAATTTTACAAGGCCCTACTCTTCTCATTTGGAGCTTGGTAGGCATGCCTTTTTGAATCCTTTCTTTGCTTAGGTGAACCATCACATAGTCTCCTATTTGAAATTGAACTTCTTTTCTTCTTTCATCTACCTTAGCCTTTATCTTTTGAGTGGACTCTAATATAGTCTTCCTGATTTGTTCTTGAACTTCCTTAATGGTTTGGGTGAAGTCCTCTACTTGGCCACTCTTCATCTCCATGGAACCAAGGTCTCTTAATTCACACACTCCTCTAGGGTGTCTCCCATATACTATCTCAAATGGACTCCTTGTGGTCCTATTCACACTATCATTGTAGGCATACTTTGCTTGAGAAATGACAAGATCCCAAGTTTTCCCATACTCCTTGGTCAAACACCTTAGAAAGTTGCCCAACATTCTATTTATGACTTTAGTTTGACCATTAGTTTGAGGATGGTATGCTAAACTAAATGAGAGATTAGTTTCTAACCTTTTCCATAAGGTTTGCCAAAAATGACCCATGAACTTTCCATCCTTATCTAACACAATGCTCAATGGGAGCCCATGAATCCTTACTATCTCTTTGAAGAAGAGATCTGCTATATAGCTTGCATCATGAGTAGTTCTACATGAAATGAAATGACTCATCTTAGAGAACCTGTCTACTACAACATAGATGCTATCCATACCTGATTTGGTTTTAGGGAGTCCAACCACAAAGTCCATGCTCACACACTCCCAGGGCCTATTTAGAATTAGCAAAGGTTGATAGAGTCCTGCATTTCTTGAACCTCCTTTAGCTCTTTGACACACTCCACATTGCTCCACATATTTCCTCACATCCCTTGCTATCTTAGGCCAAAAATAGTACCTTTGTACTAACTCCATGGTTTTTTTTATGCCAAAATGTCCACTTAGACTTCCATTATGCTTCTCTTGAATTAGATTTTCCCTCATGGATCCTCTAGGCACACATAGTTGATTGCCTTTGAAAAATAATCCATTTTGAAGGGTATAGTCTCCATACTCACCATGGAAGTGGTTCTCAAACTCTTGGCACACCTTGTAGGCTTGTGAGAAGTCTTCATCCTCCTCATACAACTCTTTGAAACCTACCACTCCAATGCTCTACAATTGGACTTCTTGGATAGTCAATAACTTCCTACTTAAGGCATCTACTACCTTGTTGAGCTGCCCCTTCTTGTGTTTGATGGTGAAGGTAAAGGATTGGAGATACTCCATCCACTTCAAGTGTCTATTTCTAAGATTTTCTTGAGTATTAATATAGCTCAAGGCCTGATTATCTATAAATACAACAAATTCTTTTGGAAAGAGGTAATGCCTCCACTTCTTGAGGGATTGTACTAATGCATACAATTCTAAGTCATAAGATGAATACCTTTTCTTTTCTTCATTGAGCTTCTCACTAAAAATTCCATAGGCCTTCCTTCTTGGCTCAATAAACCCCATACTACTACACCACTTGCATCACATTCAATAGTGAACAACTTGTTAAAAGTAGGTAAGACTAAGATAGGTTTGGTAGCTACCTCTTGCTTCAATGTTTGGAATGCCTTATCAGCTACCTTAGTCCATTTGAACTTATTCTTGAGTCCTCCCTTGATGGTGTGAAGCACTGGTGCACATATACCATTGAAATTTCTCACAAATTTCCTATAGAATTGGGCCAACCCATGGAAAATCCTAACATCAGTCCCTATTTTAGGGGTAGGCCAATTCAAAATTGCCTCCACCTTGCTTGGGTCCATTTTCAAAGTACCCTTAGACACCACAAATCCCAAGTAAACTAGTTCTTTCTACATGAACTCACATTTCTCTAGGTTGATAGCCAATTTTTCCTCATGTAGTCTCTTCAAGACCAACCTTAAGTGCTCAAGATGCTCTACTTTAGTTTTTCAATAGATGAGTATATCATCTAGATACACCACTAAAAATCTACCTGTGAAGTCCTTCAAGACCTCATTCATCAACCTTATGAAGGTGCTTGGGGCATTGGTAAGCCCAAATGGCATCACAATCCATTCATACAATCCATCTGTGGCTTTGAAAGTGGTCTTCCACTCATCACCCTCCTTAATCCTAATTTGGTGACAACCACTTTTAAGATCCAATTTAGTAAAGTACATAGCATCTCCTAAGAAATCCATCAAGTCTTCTATTCTTGGGATTGGGAACCTATACCTAATAGTGATTCTATTGATGGCCCTTGAATTAGTACAAAGTCTCCATTTTACTCCCTTCTTGGATGCCAAGACCACTAGGACTGCACATGGACTAATACTTTTCTTGATCATTCCTTGATCTAATAACTCTTGCACTTGTCTTGCCACTTCTTTGTTTTAGTCATGAGTAAGCTTGTAGGCTACCTTGTTAGGCAAAGATGCACCAGGTACAAAGTCTATTTGATGACTTATGGCCCTTCTTGGAGGAAGTGGTGCAGGTGCTCCATCACTCACTATGTCCTTGAACTCTTCTAACATCTACTTCACCTCTAAAGGTGTCTCTTCTTGCAAATTCTTTTCATCCTCCTTTGGCTTCACCATAATGGCACATCCCACTGTCTCATTATCATGCAATGCATGTAGGAACTCTTTAGCACTACTATGAAACACACTAGGTGTCTTAGAAGTTCCTTCTTCATTCTCTGTTAAAGACTAAATCTTGAATATCCTTCCATCTTTCTTCTAGGCAATGGAGTTCTCTTCTCCATCATAGAGCACTTTCCTATCAAATTGCTAGGGTCTTCCTAATAAGAGATGGGACGCATCCATGGGTAGAACATCACAAAGAACCTTGTCTTTATAACCTCCAATGGAAAACTCCACCCATGTTTGCTCATTCACTAACACACTCTACTCCTGATTCAACCAAGTCACCTTGTAAGGATTTTCATGGGGAATATTTGTGAGTTTAAGCTTCTTTGCTACTTCATCAAAGATGATGTTGTCTATTGACCCTGAATCCCCTATAACCTTGCAAAATTTTCCTTGAATCTTACATTTGACTCTAAAAAGAGCCCTCCTCTGCTTGGGTTCTCCTTGGTTAGGTTTCCTTATGAGCACTCTTCTAAACATTAGGTTCTCCCCCATTTCAGACTCTAGTTTTCTTATCTCATTGGTACATGAGCTGCTGCCATCTTCTTGGGTATAGGCTACCCTTTTTTCACTACTTGAGTTAGTAGGCTTATCAAGACACCTATAGGTAGGGTGTCCAAGTTGTCCACATTGATAGAATTTCATTGTGGCAAAGTAGGAACTATTTCTTCTTGCACCTCTTCCTCTATTTCCTTGAGATCCTCTTCCTCTACTAAAAGATCCTCTTGTGCTGGTATCTGCCACTTGTTCTAGAAGTCTGCTCTCCCTTTGGCTTCTTGGGTCACCTCCTCTACCACTAGAACTTTCTCTTTGACCCCCTCTAGAGTCTCTAGCTCTACCTCTATTCTTTGAATTAGGTTCTTGCTTCCTTCTTTGTTTATCTTCTAGCTTTTGTTCCATATGCTAACATCCAAGTACTGTGGTGGGAGTAAAAAAACTCATCTCTTGTATTATGCTCCACTTCAATCCACTTAAGTACCTTGCCACCTTGATGCTCTCCTCTTCCTTGACCTTGGATCTTAAGCTCAATTTATGAAACTCTTTGGTATAGGTGGACACATCCATCTCCTTTTCTTTGAGGTTTAATCTTCTTCTATGCTATTGAATCTCATAGTCTGCAGGTAAGTATGCCTCTCTTACCTTATTCACCATAGCCTTCCAATTGGAGATAGGGTTCTTCCTCTCTTTCTCCCTTTCTTCTTGCAAGTAGTTCCACCATGTTAAAACTTGACCTCTCAACCTAGACTTGGCCACTTTGACCTTTTGTGCATCAAAGATCTCTTCACATTTGAAGTGATTCTCTATTCCCTCGATCCATTGCATCATAAACTCTGTATCCATTTTGTTGGTAAGTAATGGGACACCTTCAAGTGCCTTGCCATTGATAGCCTTCAAAGCTTTCAAAAATTTCTCATCTTGGGTTGGAGGGTTAGGTGTGGGCACATCACCATCAATAGTCTTTTCCTTCTCTTTGGCATCTTATTCCTCCATCCTATCATTCACTTTATCTACCTTTTCTTGGACATCATCTAAGAGTTGTTCTATCTGGACCAATCTTTCTTGCAGGAGTCTATTGGCTTCCTCCTAATCTTCCACCTTCTTAGCAAGCTCTTCATTAGTCACCATTTTATTCTTGTGAGATGATCCAACTAATTCCTCTGGAGGTTCAAATATTCACTACCTACTTCCCAAGGCTTAACCTCGCTCTGATACCAATCTGATGGGGAGATTGGGATAGACTAGCTAGTCTATGCTCCTTGATCCTTAGTTAGGACCCTAGTTTAATTTGGACACCCACTATGGTCTATAGGACTCCTAATCACTCTAGGATCCCCTAACCTAGCCCAATCATTCCAAAAAGTGTAGTACTTCTCCTATGTAAGCTTTGCTAGCATTCTCCCTAGCTTCATTCCCTTACTTTAGCCTATAAGGGTTCTCAAAGCTCAATCAACACCATAAGCTCTGACAGGGGTATAGGTGAGTTTTAAGGTGCTCTTGTAACATTTTAAACAACTCCAAGGTGATAGAAAAGATGGTTTGATGCCCGATTGCATAGTTCCTTCACAAAATAGGGCTACTAGAGAGAGCACCAATTAGGCCTCCTTTCAGGTTTGTAGGGATTTTGACCCTTTTCTTACTCAAAACCAAAACTCTTGTTCCAAAATAAATTCTATTAAAATTCACAACCCTCAAATATTTTTGGGGTTTTGGGGCTCCATCTATTTGTACAATGCTTCCACCACTGTTGAGGCTTTTTAGGGCTTTTTAGGCCTCTCAAAGTCACAGGGATAATATTTTTGTAACGGAACCTCTCCTAGATTTCTCAAGCTCTCTCCTTCAAAAAAAAGAGCCTTCATACATGTCACTTGCCTCCCTCAAAATGGCTAGTCTTGAAACTCACTCCCTTGTCTTCTAGAGCTCTTTCTTTGCTGACCGCACCTAGCCGGGCACTACTTAGTCTTGCCTAGGGCTTGATCAAATAATTGTTTGCATCTATTATCTTGGGCCCTACTTGCACATATTTATAGGATAGGTTCTATAGTACCATATCCAAAAGGTTCATGGTGTTTTCATAGTGGGGATAAGAGCTACAAGCCCTACATTACAAACCCCTTCAAACTAGACAGGGGACTGGCAGAGTAAAACACAAATGTATATACAAAAAAATGAATAAAGAACCTAATCTAAGTACTAAAAAATGAAGCAAAAGACAACTAAACACTGGTACACAATCAATGATATCAAATGCAATCCCTTAATTCAACATTTCATGCCATAAATTTGACTGGCACACACTGTTTCATAGTTACAGTCTAGTTCCTCCGTACAATAGTCGTACACAATAATTTCCAACCTTAGTATTAGGGTTTCTCATGTCAAATATAGTCTTTTTCTCAGGATTAGAGCTTGGTTAGGGTTTAGAACCTATTGGCTTTTAAACTTGTTCCCACATAGTGCCAGGTTTACGCTATGATTGACAAATTGGTTAGTCTTCACTCCAAAGTTTGACAAGGGAAAAAGTGCCAATTGATGAGGATAAAGAACATCCTCCTTCTGCTTCAAGCTCCACATTCACTCAGGTGGGTATTGCCTCATCTACACACTCATGACTCTTCTTGAGTTTATGAATAAAAGGCCTACAGATGTATTATTGTAGAATAGTTTCCAAACCCCTGTAGGTATCTTGTACCCCAATGAAACCAAATCTGATGCAAAAATTTGCTCTACATGCAATGAGTCTGAAAACTAGATGGGACCTCCTACTACTACTACCAACATGAAGAGAAAGGATTTCATTTCAATGATTGATGTTGGGTTGAATGGACCTTTGAAGTATCCTAAGTCTATCATAGACCAGTGGCTTATCCAATGGGTAGTAGAGTCAAACACTTCACTACAATAGAGCTATGAAATAAGAGGACAACACACTCACCCTGACCAGATCATACATTACCAAACCACATGTGCACCCAAATATGTTATCATTTATCCAAAGGAAGACCTAGGAATAAGTAATACATTAACCAACATCCACTGAAAGACAAGCATGATGCATCTTTGATACCCCAGCCCATACATATCTGAACACCAGTCCTAGACTCAATTGCTTCTATGAAAACAACTCTACTACAGACACTCATTGAAAATGCAAGTAGAAAAAGTACACACCCTTGATGCTATAATCTATAAGTCTAAAACCAAAATGGAAACAATCTGATACAAGAACAAGTATGCTGCAATCTCATACATAAGACATCTGTTACAATTTCATTATATTCCCATAGCTAGAAAGGATAGAGGGAACACCCTATATGCAGAGAAGAAGGAAAATACATTGTAGGAAGAACATTCATGGAACCAGTCCCCACAACTTTGGAAGAAAGGAACATACAAAGACAAAAATTCAACTACTTATAACACTGGTTACCTTGGAATCGTAAACCAGTAGGATGCAACAAGCAATAGGTAGCCAGGGTAAAGGCTTTCACCCACCCAACCAATCAAAACCAATCAAGAATTTACTCCAGGGGCATGAAACCAAGCAACTTGCAAAAGCCTCGAGCCATAAAATCTTCCCACGAACGCATGACAAAACACCCCTGCAAACACTCATGGCATCCTGGACCACACTGCAAACAAGTCGCTTCTCACCAAATAGGGTTATTTCTGCAATGAATTCCATAAGTTTGGTACTTTTTGGTCACTGAAAGTTCTCAGAAAAAATTGAATTTGAACCACAACGGTTAAATCCTTGGCACTTGCATAGAACAACGGCCCATGTTCAAACTAAGAACAACTTTAAAACATAGCCGTCTGATCAAACCTCCTTTGCAGCTTTATTATTTTCCTCAAAAAGTGGCCCCACCAGACTTAGCGAATTGGTGACAAAGGACCTTCACCAATTCGCTAAACATTTTGTGCCTTCGCTAAACACTTAGCGACTTCTTGACTACCGTTCGTGCAATTGCCAGACAAACAAGTGAACCCTCTTATCTTTTTGTGAATGCGTGACCACATTAAACTTTGTCGGCACCGCCAGATTTTACAACTCCACCAAACCTCAAACCCCACCTAGGCCCGCCTGGTGCAACATGTCACTAAACCATTCACTAATCCATGCCCAGTCACTGGCACAAGACCCACTTACCATAAGCCTTTGAAATGTATGGCTGGCATAAGATCTCATGGCTCTAAAAAATCACATGAGAACATATGCTGACCGTTAGATCTATCCTTGTCACAGACCCTTCTGACACTGACCCCACCAAATAGCCACAAATAGGGCCCAGGACATGTGGCATCCTATTGCATGATTGCATAGCCTAGAAATGGGCTATGTGAACATGTGGCAACCCACAGACCGCTACCACCATGGACACATGTTAACCAATCGCATGATCGCATAGCCAAAAATTGGGCTATGTGATCATGTGATAGCCAACCCAAAGCCACCACATCACCCCCTCCGGGACCATGGAACAACAACCACCAACTACGAAGAGCTAGGACCCAC
>BSBK01006015.1:425000-445000 GCA_027943335.1 Chamaecyparis obtusa
ACTGGAGAGTGAGGAAGTGAGGCAATCACCTCTGCAGCTATCCAAACTGGATCATCTTCCTCAACATTCTTCTTATCTTCCTTGGTAACTTCTTCCTCTACTTCTTCTACCTCAACATTATCAATCTAAACTACTTCTTCTTCTTCTTCATCACTGTCATCTTCAATATCTTTTATTATCACGGTTTCAGTACTCAGTTTGTGAAGATGATAGATTTTTTTCCAAGTAAAATTTTCACTCTTCACAATCAACTCTATATCTTTGATCAAAATCAAACAACCGTTGAATTTTAGTGTCATCTTGCACTCATTTTCTATTAATGCCTTATTTATTTCATCATCTTTCAAACTTGGCATTAACTGTCTTAAGGTTTAAGCATATATGTCCTTGACAGTTTGTCTTGCATTGGACCATCTCAACTTGACTTTATCCAATAGAACACTTGGAATTTGAGAAGCCATATCATCAAGTGAGTACTTCCATTTTCCCATTTTCTCAATAACAACATCTTTAATTTCTTGCTGCTCTGCCTCTGATCTAATTTCATATTTGAGAGATTTGAAATTTGAAATTCCAGATCCTTCTCTCAAATCCTTAATCTTTTGTTCAAATGAGGGAGGAGGCCTTTTGAGTACTATATCATCATTGACTTTACCTACCTTGCCCCTTGATCTTTTCCTTGTGAATACTGTAGTGGATTGCTCAAGTTCCTTGGTGATAGTTACCTTTCCTTTCTTCTTTACAGGCACTTGTTCTTCTTTATTCTCATCCTTTTCTTCTTTACTCTCATCCTTTTCTTCTTTTTCTACAATATCCTCTCCTATGCCCTCGGTTAACATTAGAGGTGTGCTAGATTGCATCTTGGCCATCCTCTTTCTATCTTTGTTAACCGCCTATGGAAGTTTTATGCTTAGCTCAATTCTTATCTTAGCTTCATCACATGTTCCAAAGTATGGAGCCTTTGGATCAATAGGCTAATTTACTAGGGCTTCAATTATATCCTTTGTTTCATCAATGTTTACCTCATAAGGAAGAGGCTTCACCCATACAATCCTAGGCCTTACTGCCTAAATATATACTCTATCACAATCAACCATAAAACAAACATCATCTTTATAATCTTCCACCAACTTTAGTGGAATCCAAAATATGTTATTCATCTTCTCCTTAAAAGATTCAAAATAATTATCCATTATGCTTGTAAAATTCTCATACCTCTACCATCCCATTTGGCTAGGGTTTTCTTTTCCAGCTCTACCCGACCTAGGTTTCTTGTAGATTTTGCCTTGGCAAGCATGGGAAGACTAGTGATTTGGTGAATCATCTTCTTTGATATTTCCACTAGTTGCTCAAGCGAAATTTTACTTTCATGCACTCGGCTTAGAATATATCTTATCCATTTTATTTGGAAACTCTGAGGCAAGTGGGTGATATGTGTTAAACCCTTATCTTCCAAATGTTTATGTTCTAGTTTGAGAACACCATCAACACATAGTTCATCGCAAACAACATCTATCTCTAGGGTTCCAAGTTCTTGAACTGTACCTCTAAAACTTTGTCATTAATGCTCCATAGGAATTAGGGTATAGAATTCGACAGACTGTCATCCACTAAGCATTAATTATTTGGTGAAGATTCCGTAACTTGGGGAACATACTGCTCTGACCTTACTCGGTAACTGAATGAAATTTTGCTACTCCCAACCTTGCTCGGTTGAAACTGATACCGACCTTCCTACATTTCTCCTGTATACTGATTTGGATCTTTCTTCATTTCAATTTAGGAATTGTTTGGAATATGTGTAGTGCTCCTCTAATTCCTATTCGGTAAGGAACTAAAAAGGTAAGTAAACCTTTCATCACTTATAGTAAATTGTTAGTTGATGTTTTTAGATGTAAATATGCATAGACGTAAATATATAAATAATATATGTGGTTGTATGACTTTCATAAATATATAGTTTAAAATGTTGTGAATTACAAACAATGTAATTTCATTTATGTAATATTTCACTTTACAAATCTAAAAGAAATATAATAAATATTTTTAAATTAAATATGTTATTCATAAAAAAGATTTTTATTATTTTTCTATGTATTTAAAAATAAATAAATACATATATATAATTTTAAATAGTTTTTACATATTTTAAATATTTTGATTATAAAATAAAAGCTTTATTTATTTTATTATATTCTTTTATCAAAAATTTTTATAAGAACATTATTATACAAATGAATTTTACAATAAAATAAATAAATAAAATAAAGAAAAGAAAACTAAGCTATCATTATAAAAATAAAAATAAATAAATAACTAGGTTAAGGAATCTTATTCCTTAGTAAAGAATCTTAACTATAACTTAAGATAATCCTACGTATGAGGAATTAAATAGATAAGACTAAAAGTATAGTTTGTTAATTAATTTGAAGATCTCTCAATAACCTTTTTGACAAAAAGATTAATCAAATTTATTCATAGGAAGAAATCTGTTGGTTATGGAACCGTTTCAGTTTTCTGAAAACAACTATATCAAATGGAAGAAATAAACACAGGAGGGCGGGGTGATATAGAGGACAGGAGACAAGTTTAGAGGAGAGCCATCGATATTATGTGTTAATGAAGTGTAATATTAATATAATTTTAGATTTTGTGATGTCTTTTGCTTTATATCTATTGCTGTTCGAAATCAAGAATCTCTTATTAATGTTTAGTAGAAATTGATTGGAGAACTCATCATTAATGGAGTACTGTCATATGTTTTGGTTTCCTTTATAAAGAAAGGAAACCGATAGGTTGAAATGCACTACAAGTGAATGGAATTTCAGATATTGATAAGCATATGGATTTTTTTTCACATGAGTAAATTTAGAATTTGGGTTGTGACTGTGATGTGAGGATTGAATAAAACTTTTGCCTCTAATCTGTTGTTTTATGACAGTCAATTTCAGTCTCAGTACAGAGACCGTAACTTGAAATTTAACCGTTGGATCTTCATGATTTTGAAATATGTTTGACAAAACCTAGTTTGGAATAAGTTCACCGGAGCGATCGGGAAAATATAGTCTGGTTGGAAAGTTATAAAGGACTGAGTACGGCTCTATACAGAATGAATGTTACAGATTTTCCAGCAGAGCTATTTGCATTCAGTGCCGTGGGATGATCGGGTAAAGCTTGGCATGAAGGTAAGATTGGATCCAATTAGTAATATTAACTATTTATGTAATGTTCCATTTATTTCAATTATAGATAAGAACTATAGGATACTAGTTTGCCAATTTAGGTATAATATTATCGGATAAAATAAATAGATATTCAAATATTATTAGTTGTAAAAATCAATTCTTTTAGGTGTAAAAGATAGGCTATTGACATTCTTTCATATTCTTTTTTTTTAGATACATTATTATTATTTACAATAAATAGAAGTAGTTATTATTGTAATATATAAATAGAAACAAGAAATGTGTGATTACTCTTCGAATGTTAATTGTTAAAAATAAAATAAAATAAATACAATTAGATATATAAGTAAATCTCCTAAGTTGTTGACAAATTTGTATAATTATTAAGGATATAGTGGACGCTAGAAGGTTAGATGTATGTCTAGAGATACATGTGTGTGTGTAAGAGTTTGTGTAATGGTCTCCAATGGACAACCCTTTATGATTAGGAACTAGAATGAAAGGTGTTTGTTACTAGATGACATAGATTTACATAAAGATGCACATAAGTATTAGGGAATTTAAATAAGTTGTATATATTATTCTCTCTAGATGTGAGACTATATTATCTTGTATATTAATTTTACTGTTGTAAATATTGATGTCTTGGGTTTCATTTAGGGGTTACTTATATTATTTGTAATAATATATGAGGTTAGCATAGTTTGAGATCAACCCCCTTATATGCTCCTATCTTTCTCTTGGTCATTTTGTATATTCTTGAATACTTTTTTGTAGATTTTATACATGTGCATACACTTATTGGATTGTGTTCACTTGTACCCTTATTTGTATTACACATTTTTGGTAGTTGATATAACTTTGTTCTAATAATTATATGCATGTTGTGTCTTATTGTAGTTTCTTATTGTTATGGTTGCACACTTGTAAACATGTTCTTTGTAATATTAATAATTCTTATTTTAATTATGGATAAATTCTTAATCATTTGATTTGATTTCATCATAACTAAGTTTACCGTTAGAGATAGAAGAGGTTTTAAGCCTATGTCATGATTTCATGAGATTACATAGGTATATTTTTCTATGATGATGCTATTAGTGATTATAAAATACATGACCATATCTTAGTGGGATATATGTATTTCACTCCTATGTTTTCTTGGAAGGAACTTTAGTAAATACTATGATTAAGGAGGTTTCATGAATACTATATCAGTGTGAGTTAAACTATGTTTTTGAGTTATGAAATTTGTATGAAGTTTTCAACTTTAAGTCTAGGAATTTCTCCTTGTTCCACCTAAGTGGGTGGCAACCGAAGGGAAAACTGTCTGGGGGACAAGACCCTAGAAAGGGTTGCGTACCCGCTTTCTTGATTTTATAAATAGATAGTCTAGAATGGGGAGAGTCGAACTACGAAGTCTCTGAGCATGAACGTAGGCAAGGCCATCGATGATGAGCCCCCGAGGCTTAGGTCCAGTCCCTTAGGGTTTGTCTTTAAGTTTATAATGCAATGATTTCCCTCCTTAATAATGATTCTCATAGCTAAGTTATCAATAAAACATTTATTTGTAATATAATATATCTAATGTTTACATCTAGTTGTTTAGACATATGTGTAGTTACAGGTGTAGGACATGGTGGTCATCATGTAAAAGAAAGTTAGCAATATTCAGGTATGCAAGAATAATAATTTGTTAATTGAGCAAGACAAGTAGTATAATCTCTTTATTCTCTTGACCTTTAGTAACATTAAATAAATCAAATTAGATTATGTTCCGCTATTTTATTGAAAAAAAAAAAGTATTATATATTGTGTATGACTTAATGAGTATAATGTCCTTGAGCCAAGGGTTCCTTGGTGGGGCATTACATCTGGTATCAGAGCCCTAGGTTTCCACACTGGGAACTCTGGGACTCTTAGCTCACTTATTGCTCAATATTTTGCATAGTTTAATTTTGGTTTATCATTATAAGATAAGATCCTAGATATAGGAATTATGTTCTTGGTATTCATGCTATAGTATTTTATAAAAGTGTACCTATTATTCTAAGATTAGGTTGTCTTACATAAATTACTTCTATTTTGCATTCTAGAAATAATGAATGAGCCTCCTAAGTACTTTCATAGACAGTGGATATCTTTCTAATAAATAAATGCTAATGAATTCCACATGTTTTATATCACCCTTTTGTTGTACTCCTAGAAGGATTCCAATTAGTATGTACCATCAAGTGTTGACAGTAGCCAACCATATCTCCTCTAAAACTTGTCATCACGAGTGCTTGTTATAGCGATTATAGGGGGTTGGCTTGATTGAGTTGAAAAGGCTTTACACCTTATTCTATTTTTTATATCAATAATAGCTATGTGTGATCAATGAATTTAGTTTACTGATGTTACTATGGTAGTTCTCCTTATTATAGATGAAAAATGATGAAGTTACTACATACATATTATAGGCTATTGTAAGGACTGAGAATATGGTGTCTCTCTCCTTTCTTATTCCCTATTTTAGAATAGAATGAAAAAGAAAAATCTTGTACAAAACATGAATTTAGGACCTTAGTAATTATGTTGCAACATTGGAATCTTGGGTAATCCTTTTGGTCATGTTGATTGTTGAAGAATTACAAATAGTGGGGAACATCTGCTAAAATTAACATGGTGAGTATTTCTCCTTAGATTTATATGCAACTGATAATGTGACATGATGCATGATTGATTTTGTTTTTTTATTATAACACCCTGAATGTTTACATGAATTAATTTAGGGTTATTTGATAATAATAATAACCGCAAATTAAAAATAAATATCTCTTCTCTGTTCATGATGAATGACCATCAAATGATGCTATCTATATAAAGTAAAAATATGATTTAATTTGTTAATTTTGGAAATTCTTGCTAAATGACCTAAGGTCCATTTGTGACTATAAGCCTATGTAGGGATTAACCACAGAGATGAAATTAGGAGTTTTTCACAATGAAAGGAATATGTGTTCTTTTGGTACAATTATTGAAGGAATAGGTAGGGTTGATGTAATATTTTCTTGACTATCTTTCTAAAATCGTTTGTTCTTGACTTGATGAATAGGTAATATTTAGATGAAATATGAATGCTATGGTAAGTTCAGTAATGATGTGATTATCCTCCCCAAATTGCAATATTAGGCAATTGAGAATTCAATGTATTCCTTATTAGTATTGAAGTCATTATATTAGTGAAAACTAGTGTCTTGAAATGTCTATATGGTGTGTTGTGTCCTTATTGGAGGGATTTATCATGTGTAATGAAAGTACCTAGCTAATTCATTTGTTTGAAAAGATGATACTTGGTCCACTCTTAGTGTCCTTGATTAGGTGAAAAGTAAATGTCCATAATGGTTTATAATGATTAGTTGTGAATTTATTATGTGACTAATAAATGTACATAGTACAAGTTTATTGTTTCCTTTCCTTAATTAAAACAAATATGTGTTGATTCAATGACTCTTGAAGAAATATAGTGTATCATTTTTCCTTTTGCCTTATTTTATATAAGTTAAAGTCATCTTGAAAATAGATGTTATTATTATGGGAATGGCAGAGATTGATATGTGTACATTGGATATTGGCATATGCCCATGAGGAGGTGAAATGTGATTAAGTGTGTCATTGGTATTTTTTACTAGGTAGACAAAATGAGTTGTGAAAATAAAATAAAAATTAGAATATATGGATACTATGTGATGTTATTGTGTACTTCCTTGTAAATGTGATAAAACCAGTGCCAGTGCTTATGTTGGGTGTTGTGTATAACCAGTAATTATTTGAGTTCCATGGAGTGGTGCAATATAAGTACCATCCATGGAAGTTATGTTTGGATAAGGGTATGGGAGAACCATACCATTCATGTGTTGTCTTCTTGTTTGTCACCCTACTGAGTGCCAACCCATGAGTGTTGGTAATTTAGTATGTGGAGGGGTAGTAGTAGCACCATTTCCTCAGGTATTTATGTGGCGTACGTATAATGGCGGTGCGAAGTGACCTTAGCTTCCACTACTCGAGGGAAAAGAGTAAACTATGCTTCCCCTTATGATGAACCTAAACATTTAGTTCATAAGTGTTTATCCTAATTCCCACAGTTCTTGAGCACAATACCAGTACTTGATATGAGCCTCTAAGAGGAGATATATGATTTATCGATATGTAAATTTCTATGTGGTCCAGCATGTGGAGGGAGATTTTGTTAGCCCATGCTGTGATGGATACCATATTCGCACATGTTCCGACATGATGCAATGAATATGATGCCACACCCCACTATTGTTCCGACATAGTGTGAGGTGATGATGCCGTGTTGCTGATGGTAGCGAGCCGAGCTCGAGAACACGATGCCACGTACATGATTACGTGAAGGCGCAGTATATGTATGTATTTTGTTTCCTACTTGATGCAGAGTATATTGGTGATACTTGCATGCTTGTAGAGGGGCACCCATGGATGCTCGGTTTGTAGACGCGGTAGGCATATGGGTAGGCCCAAGCCATGTATACCTCTGGCTATGATGATGATCTATGAGAGACATCATTATGCGGGGTGTGTCCTGTGTGTGCCTACTCCACAAGGAACACTGCCATGCGACATACGACCAGAGTGTGCTTACTCCACTTGGTGTATGGTCATGCCGAGTGGGTTGGCATGCTTATTCTGCACCATTCGATGCAGGGGTGTTGCCGAGGTGAACCCCCTATGCCATGTGGGTAGTGTTGCCCGGGCCCAACCACATGAAGGGCTATTGCGATAGCTGGACGTTGTTCCCTCCTTCCTCGTGAGGTGACTAGATATAGTCACATAGTGATGTGATGTGCAATTTATGGTGAATTTAATTTATCTTCAGTTGTGTAGACCAATAATTTTCTTATCTTTTTCTATAATAGTTTAGCCAAGACTTATGAAATTTATCTTGGATTCTTCTTATCTTTTTGTTGAGATTGATAATTCCATTTTATTTATTTATTTAATATTATTGTTGAGCTTTGATGGCTAAACTATCTTCTTTCGTAATGTTGGTCTTGAGTTGTGATTCCTCACTAAGGACGCATGAGGCAGACTTGGTGAGTGTATACGAGGAAGTAGACGCAGGGAACCCTTGAGGATGGGGGTATGTGAGGCTATTATGTAGCTAGTATCCACTACCTTCCTATGTGTGGTGTATGTTCCTTGGAGGCTAACCACCTTACACAAACAAGGGATATGACACGTGGACTTGTATGGAGGGTCTTTATGACAAAGGCCTAAGACACCATCAAGCCACTATGTGAGGTTTTGATGATAGATTTTGGATATAGAAGAGACTGGTATTGTATCCCAGACTGAGAGTTTGTCTAGAGAGGCATATCCACTCCTGATCCTTGTGATGTGTAATCCCAGTGATGTGGACTGATATGATTGTTTATGAGGCATATTTGGATATGCTCAATGTTTTATGTTAAATTGAAATATATCATTACGTTGGATGCAAGTAAAAATTTGATTTATATGTGTTGAAAGAGAAGGAAATTGTATCATTTTTGATATATTTTAAGGAAAATTGAGTGGTTCAAGCTATTTACCTTGGTCCTTACTTTCTAAATAAAGGGAAAAATTCTATTCATACTAATGTGTGATCAAGTTCAAGTTATCCTTGTTGGTGGTAGTAAAATTGATTGGGATATATATTTTATGTTTAACCATATTATGAGGATTATTCTCTATGGATTCAAGGATTAGTTATACATGTGATATCGGTTAAAATGTGTTTAAGATCTAATGCGTGGTGTATTTCCATTTCAACATTTTTGACTTCCAGGAGTAAGTCTCATCTTAGGGGGGGATGATGTAGTGCTCCTCTAATTCCTATTCGGTAAGGAACTAAAAAGGTAAGTAAACCTTTCATCACTTATAGTAAATTGTTAGTTGATGTTTTTAGATGTAAATATGCATAGACGTAAATATATAAATAATATATGTGGTTGTATGACTTTCATAAATATATAGTTTAAAATGTTGTGAATTACAAACAATGTAATTTCATTTATGTAATATTTCACTTTACAAATCTAAAAGAAATATAATAAATATTTTTAAATTAAATATGTTATTCATAAAAAAGATTTTTATTATTTTTCTATGTATTTAAAAATAAATAAATACATATATATAATTTTAAATAGTTTTTACATATTTTAAATATTTTGATTATAAAATAAAAGCTTTATTTATTTTATTATATTCTTTTATCAAAAATTTTTATAAGAACATTATTATACAAATGAATTTTACAATAAAATAAATAAATAAAATAAAGAAAAGAAAACTAAGCTATCATTATAAAAATAAAAATAAATAAATAACTAGGTTAAGGAATCTTATTCCTTAGTAAAGAATCTTAACTATAACTTAAGATAATCCTACGTATGAGGAATTAAATAGATAAGACTAAAAGTATAGTTTGTTAATTAATTTGAAGATCTCTCAATAACCTTTTTGACAAAAAGATTAATCAAATTTATTCATAGGAAGAAATCTGTTGGTTATGGAACCGTTTCAGTTTTCTGAAAACAACTATATCAAATGGAAGAAATAAACACAGGAGGGCGGGGTGATATAGAGGACAGGAGACAAGTTTAGAGGAGAGCCATCGATATTATGTGTTAATGAAGTGTAATATTAATATAATTTTAGATTTTGTGATGTCTTTTGCTTTATATCTATTGCTGTTCGAAATCAAGAATCTCTTATTAATGTTTAGTAGAAATTGATTGGAGAACTCATCATTAATGGAGTACTGTCATATGTTTTGGTTTCCTTTATAAAGAAAGGAAACCGATAGGTTGAAATGCACTACAAGTGAATGGAATTTCAGATATTGATAAGCATATGGATTTTTTTTCACATGAGTAAATTTAGAATTTGGGTTGTGACTGTGATGTGAGGATTGAATAAAACTTTTGCCTCTAATCTGTTGTTTTATGACAGTCAATTTCAGTCTCGGTACAGAGACCGTAACTTTAAATTTAACCGTTGGATCTTCACGATTTTGAAATATGTTTGACAAAACCTAGTTTGGAATAAGTTCACCGGAGCGATCGGGAAAATATAGTCTGGTTGGAAAGTTATAAAGGACTGAGAACGGCTCTATACAGAATGAATGTTACAGATTTTCCAGCAGAGCTATTTGCATTCAGTGCCGTGGGATGATCGGGTAAAGCTTGGCATGAAGGTAAGATTGGATCCAATTAGTAATATTAACTATTTATGTAATGTTCCATTTATTTCAATTATAGATAAGAACTATAGGATACTAGTTTGCCAATTTAGGTATAATATTATCGGATAAAATAAATAGATATTCAAATATTATTAGTTGTAAAAATCAATTCTTTTAGGTGTAAAAGATAGGCTATTGACATTCTTTCATATTCTTTTTTTTTAGATACATTATTATTATTTACAATAAATAGAAGTAGTTATTATTGTAATATATAAATAGAAACAAGAAATGTGTGATTACTCTTCGAATGTTAATTGTTAAAAATAAAATAAAATAAATACAATTAGATATATAAGTAAATCTCCTAAGTTGTTGACAAATTTGTATAATTATTAAGGATATAGTGGACGCTAGAAGGTTAGATGTATGTCTAGAGATACATGTGTGTGTGTAAGAGTTTGTGTAATGGTCTCCAATGGACAACCCTTTATGATTAGGAACTAGAATGAAAGGTGTTTGTTACTAGATGACATAGATTTACATAAAGATGCACATAAGTATTAGGGAATTTAAATAAGTTGTATATATTATTCTCTCTAGATGTGAGACTATATTATCTTGTATATTAATTTTACTGTTGTAAATATTGATGTCTTGGGTTTCATTTAGGGGTTACTTATATTATTTGTAATAATATATGAGGTTAGCATAGTTTGAGATCAACCCCCTTATATGCTCCTATCTTTCTCTTGGTCATTTTGTATATTCTTGAATACTTTTTTGTAGATTTTATACATGTGCATACACTTATTGGATTGTGTTCACTTGTACCCTTATTTGTATTACACATTTTTGGTAGTTGATATAACTTTGTTCTAATAATTATATGCATGTTGTGTCTTATTGTAGTTTCTTATTGTTATGGTTGCACACTTGTAAACATGTTCTTTGTAATATTAATAATTCTTATTTTAATTATGGATAAATTCTTAATCATTTGATTTGATTTCATCATAACTAAGTTTACCGTTAGAGATAGAAGAGGTTTTAAGCCTATGTCATGATTTCATGAGATTACATAGGTATATTTTTCTATGATGATGCTATTAGTGATTATAAAATACATGACCATATCTTAGTGGGATATATGTATTTCACTCCTATGTTTTCTTGGAAGGAACTTTAGTAAATACTATGATTAAGGAGGTTTCATGAATACTATATCAGTGTGAGTTAAACTATGTTTTTGAGTTATGAAATTTGTATGAAGTTTTCAACTTTAAGTCTAGGAATTTCTCCTTGTTCCACCTAAGTGGGTGGCAACCGAAGGGAAAACTGTCTGGGGGACAAGACCCTAGAAAGGGTTGCGTACCCGCTTTCTTGATTTTATAAATAGATAGTCTAGAATGGGGAGAGTCGAACTACGAAGTCTCTGAGCGTGAACGTAGGCAAGGCCATCGATGATGAGCCCCCGAGGCTTAGGTCCAGTCCCTTAGGGTTTGTCTTTAAGTTTATAATGCAATGATTTCCCTCCTTAATAATGATTCTCATAGCTAAGTTATCAATAAAACATTTATTTGTAATATAATATATCTAATGTTTACATCTAGTTGTTTAGACATATGTGTAGTTACAGGTGTAGGACATGGTGGTCATCATGTAAAAGAAAGTTAGCAATATTCAGGTATGCAAGAATAATAATTTGTTAATTGAGCAAGACAAGTAGTATAATCTCTTTATTCTCTTGACCTTTAGTAACATTAAATAAATCAAATTAGATTATGTTCCGCTATTTTATTGAAAAAAAAAAAGTATTATATATTGTGTATGACTTAATGAGTATAATGTCCTTGAGCCAAGGGTTCCTTGGTGGGGCATTACATCTGGTATCAGAGCCCTAGGTTTCCACACTGGGAACTCTGGGACTCTTAGCTCACTTATTGCTCAATATTTTGCATAGTTTAATTTTGGTTTATCATTATAAGATAAGATCCTAGATATAGGAATTATGTTCTTGGTATTCATGCTATAGTATTTTATAAAAGTGTACCTATTATTCTAAGATTAGGTTGTCTTACATAAATTACTTCTATTTTGCATTCTAGAAATAATGAATGAGCCTCCTAAGTACTTTCATAGACAGTGGATATCTTTCTAATAAATAAATGCTAATGAATTCCACATGTTTTATATCACCCTTTTGTTGTACTCCTAGAAGGATTCCAATTAGTATTATAAATTATTTTGTACCATAAGTGTTGACAGTAGCCAACCATATCTCCTCTAAAACTTGTCATCACGAGTGCTTGTTATAGCGATTATAGGTTGCTTGATTGAGTTGAAAAGGCTTTACACCTTATTCTATTTTTATATCATAATAGCTATGTGTGATCAATGAATTTAGTTACTGATGTTACTATGGTAGTTCTCCTTATTATAGATGAAAATGATGAAGTTACTACATACATATTATAGGCTATTGTAAGGACTGAAATATTGTGTCTCTCTCTTTCTTATTCCCTATTTTAGAATAGAATTGAAAAAAAAAAATCCTTGTACAAAACATGAATTTAGGACCTTATTAATTATGTTGCAACATTGGAATTCTTGGGTAATCCTTTTGGTCATGTTGTTGTTGAAGAATTACAAATAGTGGGGAACATCTGCTAAAATTAACATGGTGAGTATTTCTCCTTAGATTTATATGCAAATGATAATGTGACATGATGCATGATTGATTTTGTTTTTTTTATAACACCTGAATGTTTACATGAATTATATTAGGGTTATTTGATAATAATAATAACCGCAAATTAAAAATAAATATCTCTTCTCTGTTCATGATGAATGACCATCAAATGATGCTATCTATATAAAGTAAAAATATGATTTAATTTGTTAATTTTGGAAATTCTTGGCTAAATGACCTAAGGTCCATTTGTGACTATAAGCCTATGTAGGGATTAACCACAGAGATGAAATTAGGAGTTTTTCACAATGAATGGAATATGTGTTCTTTTGGTACAATTATTGAAGGAATAGGTAGGGTTGATGTAATATTTTCTTGACTATCTTTCTAAAATCGTTTGTTCTTGACTTGATGAATAGGTAATATTTAGATGAAATATGAATGCTATGGTAAGTTCAGTAATGATGTGATTATCCTCCCCAAATTGCAATATTAGGCAATTGAGAATTCAATGTATTCCTTATTAGTATTGAAGTCATTATATTAGTGAAAACTAGTGTCTTGAAATGTCTATATGGTGTGTTGTGTCCTTATTGGAGGGATTTATCATGTGTAATGAAAGTACCTAGCTAATTCATTTGTTTGAAAAGATGATACTTGGTCCACTCTTAGTGTCCTTGATTAGGTGAAAAGTAAATGTCCATAATGGTTTATAATGATTAGTTGTGAATTTATTATGTGACTAATAAATGTACATAGTACAAGTTTATTGTTTCCTTTCCTTAATTAAAACAAATATGTGTTGATTCAATGACTCTTGAAGAAATATAGTGTATCATTTTTCCTTTTGCCTTATTTTATATAAGTTAAAGTCATCTTGAAAATAGATGTTATTATTATGGGAATGGCAGAGATTGATATGTGTACATTGGATATTGGCATATGCCCATGAGGAGGTGAAATGTGATTAAGTGTGTCATTGGTATTTTTTACTAGGTAGACAAAGTGAGTTGTGAAAATAAAATAAAAATTAGAATATATGGATACTATGTGATGTTATTGTGTACTTCCTTGTAAATGTGATAAAACCAGTGCCAGTGCTTATGTTGGGTGTTGTGTATAACCAGTAATTATTTGAGTTCCATGGAGTGGTGCAATATAAGTACCATCCATGGAAGTTATGTTTGGATAAGGGTATGGGAGAACCATACCATTCATGTGTTGTCTTCTTGTTTGTCACCCTACTGAGTGCCAACCCATGAGTGTTGGTAATTTAGTATGTGGAGGGGTAGTAGTAGCACCATTTTCTCAGGTATTTATGTGGCGTACGTATAATGGCGGCGCGAAGTGACCTTAGCTTCCACTACTCGAGGGAAAAGAGTAAACTATGCTTCCCCTTATGATGAACCTAAACATTTAGTTCATAAGTGTTTATCCTAATTCCCACAGTTCTTGAGCACAATACCAGTACTTGATATGAGCCTCTAAGAGGAGATATATGATTTATCGATATGTAAATTTCTATGTAGTCCAGCATGTGGAGGGAGATTTTGTTAGCCCATGCTGTGATGGATACCATATTCGCACATGTTCCGACATGATGCAATGAATATGATGCCACACCCCACTATTGTTCCGACATAGTGTGAGGTGATGATGCCGTGTTGCTGATGGTAGCGAGCCGAGCTCGAGAACACGATGCCACGTACATGATTACATGAAGGCGCAGTATATGTATGTATTTTGTTTCCTACTTGATGCAGAGTATATTGGTGATACTTGCATGCTTGTAGAGGGGCACCCATGGATGCTCGGTTTGTAGACGCGGTAGGCATATGGGTAGGCCCAAGCCATGTATACCTCTGGCTATGATGATGATCTATGAGAGACATCATTATGCGGGGTGTGTCCTGTGTGTGCCTACTCCACAAGGAACACTGCCATGCGACATACGACCAGAGTGTGCTTACTCCACTTGGTGTATGGTCATGCCGAGTGGGTTGGCATGCTTATTCTGCACCATTCGATGCAGGGGTGTTGCCGAGGTGAACCCCCTATGCCATGTGGGTAGTGTTGCCCGGGCCCAACCACATGAAGGGCTATTGCGATAGCTGGACGTTGTTCCCTCCTTCCTCGTGAGGTGACTAGATATAGTCACATAGTGATGTGATGTGCAATTTATGGTGAATTTAATTTATCTTCAGTTGTGTAGACCAATAATTTTCTTATCTTTTTCTATAATAGTTTAGCCAAGACTTATGAAATTTATCTTGGATTCTTCTTATCTTTTTGTTGAGATTGATAATTCCATTTTATTTATTTATTTAATATTATTGTTGAGCTTTGATGGCTAAACTATCTTCTTTCGTAATGTTGGTCTTGAGTTGTGATTCCTCACTAAGGACGCATGAGGCAGACTTGGTGAGTGTATACGAGGAAGTAGACGCAGGGAACCCTTGAGGATGGGGGTATGTGAGGCTATTATGTAGCTAGTATCCACTACCTTCCTATGTGTGGTGTATGTTCCTTGGAGGCTAACCACCTTACACAAACAAGGGATATGACACGTCGACTTGTATGGAGGATCTTTATGACAAAGGCCTAAGACACCATCAAGCCACTATGTGAGGTTTTGATGATAGATTTTGGATATAGAAGAGACTGGTATTGTATCCCAGAGTGAGAGTTTGTCTAGAGAGGCATATCCACTCCTGATCCTTGTGATGTGTAATCCCAGTGATGTGGACTGATATGATTGTTTATGAGGCATATTTGGATATGCTCAATGTTTTATGTTAAATTGAAATATATCATTACGTTGGATGCAAGTAAAAATTTGATTTATATGTGTTGAAAGAGAAGGAAATTGTATCATTTTTGATATATTTTAAGGAAAATTGAGTGGTTCAAGCTATTTACCTTGGTCCTTACTTTCTAAATAAAGGGAAAAATTCTATTCATACTAATGTGTGATCAAGTTCAAGTTATCCTTGTTGGTGGTAGTAAAATTGATTGGGATATATATTTTATGTTTAACCATATTATGAGGATTATTCTCTATGGATTCAAGGATTAGTTATACATGTGATATCGGTTAAAATGTGTTTAAGATCTAATGCGTGGTGTATTTCCATTTCAACATTTCTGACTTCCAGGAGTAAGTCTCATCTTAGGGGGGGATGATGTAGTGCTCCTCTAATTCCTATTCGGTAAGGAACTAAAAAGGTAAGTAAACCTTTCATCACTTATAGTAAATTGTTAGTTGATGTTTTTAGATGTAAATATGCATAGACGTAAATATATAAATAATATATGTGGTTGTATGACTTTCATAAATATATAGTTTAAAATGTTGTGAATTACAAACAATGTAATTTCATTTATGTAATATTTCACTTTACAAATCTAAAAGAAATATAATAAATATTTTTAAATTAAATATGTTATTCATAAAAAAGATTTTTATTATTTTTCTATGTATTTAAAAATAAATAAATACATATATATAATTTTAAATAGTTTTTACATATTTTAAATATTTTGATTATAAAATAAAAGCTTTATTTATTTTATTATATTCTTTTATCAAAAATTTTTATAAGAACATTATTATACAAATGAATTTTACAATAAAATAAATAAATAAAATAAAGAAAAGAAAACTAAGCTATCATTATAAAAATAAAAATAAATAAATAACTAGGTTAAGGAATCTTATTCCTTAGTAAAGAATCTTAACTATAACTTAAGATAATCCTACGTATGAGGAATTAAATAGATAAGACTAAAAGTATAGTTTGTTAATTAATTTGAAGATCTCTCAATAACCTTTTTGACAAAAAGATTAATCAAATTTATTCATAGGAAGAAATCTGTTGGTTATGGAACCGTTTCAGTTTTCTGAAAACAACTATATCAAATGGAAGAAATAAACACAGGAGGGCGGGGTGATATAGAGGACAGGAGACAAGTTTAGAGGAGAGCCATCGATATTATGTGTTAATGAAGTGTAATATTAATATAATTTTAGATTTTGTGATGTCTTTTGCTTTATATCTATTGCTGTTCGAAATCAAGAATCTCTTATTAATGTTTAGTAGAAATTGATTGGAGAACTCATCATTAATGGAGTACTGTCATATGTTTTGGTTTCCTTTATAAAGAAAGGAAACCGATAGGTTGAAATGCACTACAAGTGAATGGAATTTCAGATATTGATAAGCATATGGATTTTTTTTCACATGAGTAAATTTAGAATTTGGGTTGTGACTGTGATGTGAGGATTGAATAAAACTTTTGCCTCTAATCTGTTGTTTTATGACAGTCAATTTCAGTCTCGGTACAGAGACCGTAACTTTAAATTTAACCGTTGGATCTTCACGATTTTGAAATATGTTTGACAAAACCTAGTTTGAAATAAGTTCACCGGAGCGATCGGGAAAATATAGTCTGGTTGGAAAGTTATAAAGGACTGAGTACGGCTCTATACAGAATGAATGTTACAGATTTTCCAGCAGAGCTATTTGCATTCAGTGCCGTGGGATGATCGGGTAAAGCTTGGCATGAAGGTAAGATTGGATCCAATTAGTAATATTAACTATTTATGTAATGTTCCATTTATTTCAATTATAGATAAGAACTATAGGATACTAGTTTGCCAATTTAGGTATAATATTATCGGATAAAATAAATAGATATTCAAATATTATTAGTTGTAAAAATCAATTCTTTTAGGTGTAAAAGATAGGCTATTGACATTCTTTCATATTCTTTTTTTTTAGATACATTATTATTATTTACAATAAATAGAAGTAGTTATTATTGTAATATATAAATAGAAACAAGAAATGTGTGATTACTCTTCGAATGTTAATTGTTAAAAATAAAATAAAATAAATACAATTAGATATATAAGTAAATCTCCTAAGTTGTTGACAAATTTGTATAATTATTAAGGATATAGTGGACGCTAGAAGGTTAGATGTATGTCTAGAGATACATGTGTGTGTGTAAGAGTTTGTGTAATGGTCTCCAATGGACAACCCTTTATGATTAGGAACTAGAATGAAAGGTGTTTGTTACTAGATGACATAGATTTACATAAAGATGCACATAAGTATTAGGGAATTTAAATAAGTTGTATATATTATTCTCTCTAGATGTGAGACTATATTATCTTGTATATTAATTTTACTGTTGTAAATATTGATGTCTTGGGTTTCATTTAGGGGTTACTTATATTATTTGTAATAATATATGAGGTTAGCATAGTTTGAGATCAACCCCCTTATATGCTCCCTATCTTTCTCTTGGTCATTTTGTATATTCTTGAATACTTTTTGTAGATTTTATACATGTGCATACACTTATTGGATTGTGTTCACTTGTACCCTTATTTGTATTACACATTTTTGGTTAGTTGATATAACTTTGTTCTAATAATTATATGCATGTTGTGTCTTATTGTAGTTTCTTATTGTTATGGTTGCACACTTGTAAACATGTTCTTTGTAATATTAATAATTCTTATTTTAATTATGGATAAATTCTTAATCATTTGATTTGATTTCATCATAACTAAGTTTACCGTTAGAGATAGAAGAGGTTTTAAGCCTATGTCATGATTTCATGAGATTACATAGGTATATTTTTCTATGATGATGCTATTAGTGATTATAAAATACATGACCATATCTTAGTGGGATATATGTATTTCACTCCTATGTTTTCTTGGAAGGAACTTTAGTAAATACTATGATTAAGGAGGTTTCATGAATACTATATCAGTGTGAGTTAAACTATGTTTTTGAGTTATGAAATTTGTATGAAGTTTTCAACTTTAAGTCTAGGAATTTCTCCTTGTTCCACCTAAGTGGGTGGCAACCGAAGGGAAAAACTGTCTGGGGGGACAAGACCCTAGAAAGGGTTGCGTACCCGCTTTCTTGATTTTATAAATAGATAGTCTAGATTGGGGAGAGTCGAACTACGAAGTCTCTGAGCGTGAACGTAGGCAAGGCCATCGATGATGAGCCCCCGAGGCTTAGGTCCAGTCCCTTAGGGTTTGTCTTTAAGGTTTATAATGCAATGATTTCCCTCCTTAATAATGATTCTCATAGCTAAGTTATCAATAAAACATTTATTTGTAATATAATATATCTAATGTTTACATCTAGTTGTTTAGACATATGTGTAGTTACAGGGTGTAGGACATGGTGGTCATCATGTAAAAGAAGTTAGCAATATTCAGGTATGCAAGAATAATAATTTGTTAATTGAGCAAGACAAGTAGTATAATCTCTTTATTCTCTTGACCTTTAGTAACATTAAATAAATCAAATTAGATTATGTTCCCGCTATTTTATTGAAAAAAAAAAGTATTATATATTGTGTATGACTTAATGAGTATAATGTCCTTGAGCCAAGGGTTCCTTGGTGGGGCATTACAATATGTCTATGAGGATACAATTCTAGTTCTTTCTTGGAGACTTTGTTAGAATTGATAGAGCCACTCTCTTCATGAGTGACTTCATTATTTGGACTGGTTTTCTCTATAGGTTTAGGGATCCATTGTTGTCTTATCTTCTTCCTGAATGCTATCTAATTTTTCTTTCTTTTCATCCTTCAACTTTGCCTAGATTCATGCAATTTTTAGCTATGTGACCAAGCTTAGTGCATTTGTAACATCTTATGGTAGTATCCCTTTTTCCTCAAGTGATGCCTTACACAATTCATGCCAATGTGCCCATATTCTCCACAGTAATGACATCTACACCAAGTGTTGTAATCCCAACCAAACATTACTTTCATAATTTGTTCTGCTGGATTGGATGTTTTAGTTCTGCATTCTAATGCCTTATGACCTTGTTTGCTACATTTGTGACATTTTCCT